>JAUMJL010000867.1:600000-1043232 GCA_033558185.1 Dromococcyx pavoninus
TTTCCAGCTTTCAGCCCTTCAGTTGGACTACTCGCAAGCTTAAACTGGATGTGTTTAAGTCTTGCTGAATTAGTACTGTAACTTTACCTTTTGTCTTCTCATATGAAGACTTTTCAACTCCATGAAACTTTGTCTGCTGCCAAACTTCAGGTTGAAGGAGTAGGCTACAATCTAAAGTACACACTGATGAGTTGGGACAATTCCTCTGTGCCTGCACAGCACCAAAGGCAGCATGTGGAGTGTGAGAGATGGGAACATCATACAGAGCGAGGGACATTCTGGATATCTGATGTCTTCAGCTGCTGGAAATCTAGAAGCTTAGAATTCTGTCCAAAGGGTTTAAGTTGGTGAAATGATTTGTGGTTTTTGCTCCACCTGCTTTCAGCTCCCTTGGAGGGAATCACTGACTCTCATTTTTTTCCTCTTTTAATTTATTTTAGATATTGATATGCCCAGTTCTTTAAACTCAAATCACATGTCTTTGTAAAGCTAAATAAGGCCTGAATTTCCATTTCAGTTGGTGTATTTAAACACACAAAAATCTTTGGTTTATAACAAAGATTGCCATGGAAGAACAAATTTGAGTCTTCCTCCATATAGACAATTGCAAGGGCTGACCAGAAGACTAGGATGTCAGATTATTAAAGGCATTTGGCATTGAAATAAAGCAGGTGGGTTTCTTGGGGTATATATGTACTCTGATAGTGCCTGTGCTGAAGGTTTGAGTGATTGCATTGGTACTATCTGATAGGAAATGTGCAGATAGATTTGGGATCCAATGTGTTATAGTAACAGTTTATACATTCCTTGAGAAAACTCAATCTTAAAGGTCTTTTTCCAACCAAAACCATTCTGCATTACTTGAACGCTGGTAGTTCACCTTACCTGGGTTTCCAGAGAAATATATGATATGGTTCTTTGTATTTTATTTCTTGGAAGATAGCATTGGTTTGAGACCCTTTTTAATGCAGGAAACTGTACAATACAAGATATTTCATGACATCTGGGGAAGAGTCATACTCTGCTTTTAAGCAGTGGGAGTTGTTTGCTTTACTATTCCCCCCATAGGCTCTGTATTTTGATCTGACTGTAGGACTTTTCATGTAGTATCTAACTCAAAGCCCCTTGAAGTTGATGGAAAGGCTCCCACTGATTTAAGTAGGTGTTGAATGAGCCCCATCTTTTAGAAGAGACCCTCCTTGTATTGGTTGTCATTCTCTCCTCTTATTTCTTGGTACATAAATTACAAGGTAATTTGCAGTCTCTGGATTTTGTTGGAGGACGTGCTGAACATATGGAACTTCATTCAGCCAATTCATTGGCTCCTTTTCCATTCCTAAAATGCTTTAGAGAATAGTGTTCTCTGCTGAACATTACTGGAAAGGTGATGTGCGTATGACCCAGTGGTTGATGTCTGATTTCTCTGGATTTAAAAGACAACCTGACTTTGTACTGGTACCTTTTATACAATCATAAACAGAGGAGTAGAATGCACTATTTTTATTAATCTATTAATGCTCCAAGGGATTGTCCCCTCTGTAGAGGGAATGACATTGAATTCTGTTGAATTGTTATAAAGAAATCTTTCATACATCTGTAAGATGTTGAGATTAAAAGAATGAATTTCTATTGATCTGTATTAAGAATCTTTGCTTGTGACTTTGGGCTAGAATTTCACCTTGAAAATAGAGAAATGTGTTCAGTTCCTCTCTACTTAGACTCGGAATCTATAGTGTTAAATCCTGATTGGCTAAAAAATGGCCCTGTTTGGTGGTGTTATATAGATATTGCCTACTCAAAGCAGTGAATCTCTTGAGATACAGTATCCAGTAATTCTATGTCTAAGGATTTTAGATATTTAAAAGCCAGATGTATCTGTGTTCCTTCCTGCTCTGTGGAAGTGATTTGAACTCTTCTTGATTTTCTTTGGTAAGCACTGTTGGAAGAATCAGCTTGATGAACCGACTCTTATACTTAGGTACCTATTTCTGCTTCCTGAAACTTGAATGTGATACAACACCATGTTCAGCAATAAAAACTGGGGGAAAGAGGAAGGGGAAGGAAGCTTAGAGTGATGGCATTTGTCTTCCCAAGTAGCTGTTATGTATGATGGGGCCCTGCTTTTCTGGAGATGGCTCTAAATACCTGCCTGTCAATGGGAAGTAATGAATTCCTTGTTTTACTTTGCATGTGCGGCTTTTGCTTTACCTATTAAACTGTCTTTATCTCAACCCATGAGTTTTATCACTTTTACTCTTCTCCATCCAAACAGGGAGAATGAGTACTTGTGTGATGCTTAGCTCCCAGCCAGGGTTAAATAATGACAGTCACTCAGCTACTGGGGAATTAAAAAACCTAAAGAATTACCTACGTGAAGTTACTATTCACAAAATAAAAGAAATGTTGAAACTTCTACAAAAAAGTAAGAAGTCGTTAGGAGGCCAGAAGTTTGAAACAACTTCAGTGAAGTTGATGAATTTCCAAATGCCCAAGTTAGGAGTTACACTGAGGGCACTTATTTAAAGGAAGCCACAAGAATTCTGTACGTGTGAGGTCCTAGAGAGTATGTGGTTATAACCACAACTGTTGTCTCTGAAGGATTAATTTTCTGAGTCAAAACTAATTAGGAATAAAGTACAATGGGTGATTTGCAGTAGTATAGATAAAGTCCATAGAATTCCTCACTTCTGGGTGAGAAGCTACTGATGCTTATCAGAAAATAACTGGTTTGATCTCCAGTCGATATCTTTCCTGTGGAAAAAGAATTATTATTGTTGGCTTTCTAGCTTCTCTCTTGCTGTGGAGTACAAACCCAGGTTATGGACTAGGAATTTGTTTACCAGATTGTCTGCTGAGTAATTAAAGCATTGCAGAACAATGAGACACCAGGAGGATGAAGGAGGGGAAATTAAACAAATATCTGTGTCTAGGTACCAGAGAGATAATGAAAAGCCTAATCTAAAAAACAGGGTATAGAAAGAAACTACTTAGGCAGTGTACAGAAGGTAGCTACTACCAGTCTTAATGAGGGAAAGTGAACAGGAACAATATTGTGAAAGTATAAGATTGTTTTATGCACAAGACTCAAATGAATAATTAAGGAAATCCCATCTATAGCAAGGCTCAGCCACTTGTAACCAGTGCCTTGCTTTCATAAGGAATCTTTGTTCCCTTGAAATGCTTCTGGCAAACTGTCTGTGGTGCTGGGAATTTTTGTTATGCCCTCTTTTCATGGCATTGCAAGGATTAGTTCTGTTTAGACAGATGTTCAGGTGGTACAGTAATGAGAAGATCAAACAATTTAATAAAAGTTAAGTGCAAATGTAGTGTGTCCGATAACAGAAGTTTTTGTCACAGTTCCTAGAATGTGGCTTCTGCAGAAGAACATCAAGCTGTGTTCTCTTTAGAGAGGAAAAAGTAATTAAAATACCTATTCTGTTTGTTCAGAGTTTCTAATTTCAGTGGCTTAAGTCTCTCAAGGAGTTGCTGTCTTTCAAGATCTACTTATTAAGTTTAAAACTTCTGGACATGGTGCCAAAGAACCATGAGGAACAGGAGGAGAAAAAAAAAAAAAGATGAGAAAAGGGGATCTTGTTCTGTTGAGTCGATGGAACTATGTGATGATGTCATGGTTAAAGTTCTTGTCAGCAAAAAAGCCCACAAGCAAGAGAAACCTATCAGTAGTGTGCCTAGGCTAGGGTGTGTACTCAGCTGGTTAAGATAAACCATGTTGAAAACAGGCTCTTAGCACTTGTGATATAAAAATACATACAATCCAGCTTAAAAGCAGAGTTTAGAAACTACTGACATTTTGGCTTTCAAACAGTAAAAGAATTAAGAACAAGCTGTTTCTTGCCTTTCTGCTTTTATTACTGTTAGATGTAAATTTTCCATGAACAAATTTAATGGATCTTTTTCTTAAAAACTACAGTTATTGCAGTGTCAAAGTGTTTGTTCTTGGTCAGACTCTGGTGCTTTCACTGTAGTGAATGCAAGCACATTTTAAAACTCTACAGTATCTCCATTTGGTCTCATTTTTTCTGTCTCTTATTTTCGAGATCTTCTCATGTTTAGTCCAACAGAAGTTCCAACTGTAGAGCAAAGTTTTAAATATTTGTTCCAACCTGGAATGAAAACAACTTGGGCATTTAGGCCAACTAATTAAATACTTATTTTCAGAGAAGACAGAATTCAAGATGTTTGTGATAAGGTTCATTAAGACCTTTGGTAAATAGAGTAACATATCCATAATTTCTATTACTAGTTTTATAGTATCAACTGATTGATTGACACATCATAATTTCTGCTTTGCTCAAATGAAAGATGTCTCAAGACAAATATTTATTTAATTTCTTTTATGATGTTTATATGGCTCTTAAAGCTCCATCCCAAATGTTACTTGCTAAAGATGACAGGCAATTTTCATACTGAAAGTACACTCTGATGTTGTGACTGATTCTCTGCTCAAAATTATAGAATGGTTTGTGTTGGAAGGGACCTTAAAGATCATCCAGTTCCAACCCCATTGCCATGGGCAGGGACACTTCCCACAAGACCAGCTTCCTCAAGGTCTGAACATCTCCAGGGAGAGGGAGCATCCATAACTTCCCTGGGCAAACCTGTTCCAATGTCTCACCATCCTCATTGTGAAGAATTTTTTCCTAATGTCCAATTTAAATCTTTCCCCTTCCACTTCAAAGTCCGGGGCAAAATGGGAGTTTCAGATGCATGAGATAGCTTAGGATACAGAGGAAGCTTCTGATGTGCAGTTTTTACTTCTGGTGATGATTCACAGGAATAGCTTTCTAGATACAACAGACACCCCCCCCCCCCATGTATCCTGTTTCATCTCAGTAGTTTTCTTGGAAAAATGCATTATTGTATTTAATAGGTGTTTTTGAAATGCAGTGAATGAACTGCATACCAGGCGCTGCAGGGGAAGGGGAGCTCCTGCTCCGTGACTGCCCGTAGGGGGGGTCTTGTCTCTCTGGGCTCCGGGTCTGCCGGCCCCGTTCCGCCCTCATTTCAGCACCGCGGTGTGGGACAGCTCCTCAGCGCTCCGGGGGCTGGGGCAGGACCCGGCTCTCCTCAAGTCTCTGCAGCCTTTGTTTAACCCTCACCACAAACAGAGCTGTGCTCTTGGCAAGACTGAGGGATGCTCCACTCACAAGCTCAACGTGAAGCTCTGACGTGGCTGACGAAACTCGAGTCCTGTGTTCAGTTTTGGGCCCTTCACTACAAGAAACACATTGAGGTGCTGGATCTTGTTTAGAGAAGGGCAACGAAGTTGGTGAAGAGTTTAGAGCACAAGCCTTGTGAGGAGCAGCTGAGGGAGCTGAGGTTGCTTAGTCTGGATAAAAGGAGACTGAGGGGAGACATTATCACTCTCTGCAAGTAGCTAAAAGGAGGTTGTAGAGAGGTGGGTGTTGGTCTCTTGCCCCTGGTAGCCAGCCACAGGACAAAGAGAAGTGGCCTCAAGATGAACTAGGGGAGATTTAGGTTGGATATTACGAGGAATTTCTTTATGGAACGGATTGTCAAGCTTTGAAATAGGCTGCCCAGTGAAGTGACTGAGTGACCATCCCTGGAGGTGTTCAAAAGACTAGTAGATTAGGGATGTGGTCTAGTGGAGGACTTAGCCAGGCTGGATAGATGGTTGGATCCTATGATCACAAAGGTCTTTTCCAACTGAAGCCATTCTCTGATGCTATGAAACTTCATTCTCATTTTTTTCTCCTTGAAGTGTTGCCTTTGTCAGCAGTTTTGCAGTGGAAGTGGACAAGTAAAAGGCGTGGGCTGATGATTTATTTTGGAGTCTTGTACAGTTTATGGGAAAGGGAAATAGGTTGGAGGATGGACATTCTTCAGAGCATAAAATCTTACTGTATAAAAGTTAACCTGTGGAGACAATTCATTAAGTATATCAGGTCAATATACGCACAGACCGCCATGCATCGCTTGTCTCCTATTGAACTAAACTAGGCTGCCCTACCTGTTTCAGAGAACTGTGTAGAGAGCTGTGGACTAATTTGAGGTTGTTCCTAACTCTTTATGAATTGGCCCATGGGAAATTTAAACCCCTTGTTTAAAAAATGCTGATCCAGTGGCAAACACCCTCATTATAGCTCTGAATATTGTTTTTATCTGTGAATCTAACCCCTTCTTTGAAGCTTTTGCTCTGAATGCGAATAATAAAGGACTTTTGTAAGAAAAAAGGACTGGGATATGTGAAACTATTTTCATTGGGGGTGGAGGGACTTCAGCTTGCTCTTAAGAGAAACCCTTGAAGCATTTTGTGGTAAAATTCTACTGATCAGTGGCCTTGGGTACAGTATGACCACCTGGCTTGAAATGTAGATGTGTCTGAAGCTTGAGGAACGTTTCATTAAAGCTTTCTATTAAGCAAGGGATGTCTTGACAATCAGGTAGAATTTGTCATAATTCTGTAGTTAATTATCCTAATTATGCATTACATTTTTTCTCATGTTCTTTCTAATATATTAAGGACCTGGTACTAAAAATAGGACTATATTGTTGCATTTTAGAGTTTGATAGGCCCAGCTGCAGGGACACATCAGTGTTCAGTATTTCTGCCTCAGTTAAAAGTTTGCCTCACTCATCCAATACATCTGCTTCCTGCAGCACTGCAGTCCCAGCTTTTGTGTGGTTGCTTCATGTGTGGCCTCTTTTGCGTCACAACTCAGCCAAAACATTGTAATTCACTTTTAGGTATCAACCAAACCCATATTTTTAATTGAAATTATGTGCTTCAGCTTATTTTTCATTAAATCTGCTATTTCCTTTTTGTCATTTTTTTTTGGCAGAAAAAGGGAAATATTTGCTGTGAAAATGAATCTTAATTTTTAGGTCTAAATTTTCTCTCGCTTTCCAGGACACCCTGTTCTGAAACTGAGTGTTTTGTTCTCTTTTGTTGACATTAATCCTCAACATATGTCACTTTCTTCATAAAATTACAATGAAACTTCGTAATAGGTTTGTTTTCCCATTTGATGAACAAACTAAATATGGCTCTTGGTTTCAACTGGCAAACTGTTGAAGATAGGTACTATATTTCCATTGACTTTTCCCCATTACTGTAGCATCTGCAAATCTTTTAATGATTTTAAAGGTAAACTAAGGAAACACACCTCCAAAACAGTATAGGAATAGCCCATAGCTGTATAGTTTCAATGTCTTTGAGAGATGTTTCCTGAACTTTATGCTTGGTTTACCCCCAAAGGTTAGGCAGTTGTACATGAAAAGAGAGAACATTACTTCTTTTTCCTCTTATCTTTTAAGAGATGCTTATGGGTTTTAGTGTATTCTGTCAGAGATTTTGTGTTATGAGCCCTGAAGATATCATAATGGTCAAGCAGGAGGGTTATGCAGAACTGGGATGTCATTCAAGCACAGCCAGAGCATAAGCAGTCAGCAATGCAAAGCCAGGACTGAAGTGTTTTGGTGATGCACAGAAACAAAGGGGAGGGTAAAACATATGAAGAATTTAAGTGGTAAACTGAGGCATTAATGAGGGATTTCAGCAACAGCCAATGGTGGTGTTCAAGACCACAGTTTTTACAAAGAAGAATATACTTTAAATATGGTTTTGTGTCACAAAAGGACTCTTTATTCTTCCAAATCCGAATTGCATGATTCCCATTCCTTTCTGCACTTCTCTTGATGGTGCTTATGTGCATTGACAATGGAGAATACAGCCTAACTTTTGTCTGCTTCAACTCAAGTCTCACCAGTAACCATCTTCCTAGCCCTTTCTTGTTTGAGACATTACTACCTTTCATGTGTACAGTTCTTGGCTCTACAGGTGTCTTGCAAGCCAAGTTATGGGTCCAGCACTAATGCAGTCCAGCTGTAGAAGGAAAGCTTTAATTAAAAAGCCTGAAGCAAAAATTCTTTGCTCCTGGAGGCTGGCAAGTGGGAAGGGAAATGAAATTTAACTTGGGTTCCGTGTGGTTTCTTGTTTTTCATACACGCAGATACATTCATTCCACTGAGTGGTGCACTGGCATGGGGACTTGCTGCCAGGTAGGAAGACCTGTGTCTGTCTGGGTGTAGGCCAAGGAAACCATCTGTGTTGCATTTGGCCAGAGGAGCAGAAAATACAGTGTGCTTGAGGCAAAAAAGAAAGACTGACCAGACATCTTTTGGTGCAAGTTGGTTAAAATAACTGGTCTTAAGCACAGGAAGAATTTGAGGTGAATTTAGACTATGTGAATTATTTGAACTAGAACTTTTTGAACAGTGGACAAATGTTAATGTGTCAGCCCAATTCCCTCTCATCGTAGGCAAGTATTATTTACTGTCTTCATTTCACCGCCTGGAAAATTGTAATTTCAAGGGCTTCAGCCTCAGTAATCTTGATATAAACTGGAACTAATTCTGTTTTTGTGGTGTTACTCCTCATTGGTGCTGATGTAGGTGAAATTTGAAAGCAGCTTTTCGTTTCTGCCAGAGAGAACTGGGACAGCTTACACAAGCAGATGAATCTCCAAGAAACAATGGTGTGGTACCTGTTGATACTGGCAAATACGCTTGAGTTTCATTCAAAATGCAGAGTCCTTTTCACGTTGCTGTGCTCAGTCTGCTGATGCAGCCTCTGCCTGGGTGATTACTGTTTGCTGGCTTCAAAAGTTAGCAGGTCTACAAAAGCATCTGTCAGCAAATAAGAAGCTAGGCTCTGAGGAAAGTATTTCGAAACTATATCTGAAGTCTGCTGGAGTTTGCATTAGATTCTTTCTTAGTTGCATCAGCTGGGACTCTATTGTGACTGCTTGACACTTAGCATTTACTAATGCTGAATGGAATACTAATTGAGAACTATTTTAATAGAGATGTCAACTATTCAAAAGACAGTATTAGACAAATGCTGGCAAGTATTTTTACATCAATTATTTTATATGAAGCTTTTAACGTAGACAAATCTCAAGGTGCTTTACATTAATCTTTTTGGGGAAGGAAGAAAGAGTTGTGATTTGTTCTTGCCTTAATCATTTGAAACCCCCTGACATTCTGGCTGTCATGATAAAAGTCCTCTAATAAGGACTACCAGGAGACAGAAAACCTTGTCTTCAATGTGCAGGGTATTATGGAGCAATCACTTATTCCATAATGCAGCCAGTTACTTTCTGTTGAGTTCTTTTTCTTCTGGCATCCATTAATGTATTCTATTTGTGGTTAGAATTAGTAGTGGGTAAGGGATATGTGAATTTCTTTCAGAAGGCATTACATGAAATGACATCCAAGATACAACACACGCTGTCCTGCTTAAATACAGAAGACTTAAAATGTTAAAATCAATTCAACAAACAGCTAATTGGAAATGGCTGTAAAAAATAAAAAAAAGAAACAAAACAGCATCCACCACCTCTTGAAATTCAAATGTCACTTCTAATAAGAAACATACTTAGAGCCTTGTAAGGTTACACTATTCAAGAATAATAAATTAGCAACTTTTTCTATACATAGCTGTGTCTTGACCCATAAAAAACTACAGTTAACCCAGAGGGAATTGTGGTCTCTCTTGAATAAAGGCTTGTTGAGTGCCTGTCTCTGAATGCAGGTCCAGGGCTCTGAAGATATTTAGAGGCTTAACTTGCTGCTTTGAATGGTAAAAAGGTGCTTAACTCTTTCCACTTTGCTTTTTGTTGTTTTGGGTGAAAGCTTAGCAGGGTAGGCTGGTGAAAACCTCAGTGAAGGAAGCAATAAGAGATCAGATGTGATCAGAGAGAGGAAACTCTTTAGTAGTTTTTTACCTGCTTGCTCTAATAGGTCCAGTTGTCAGCTATGGTTCTTGCAGTTTCTTGATGTCTTTTTTATCATAAATAACATAATTACATCAGAAGGCAGTAGTAGTAGATTCCTGTTTCCTACAGAAATAAGGAGAGAAAAGTAAAATTTACTGTGTGCAATCAGTGTTTGGAAAAAAATCTCACCCCTATGTGGTGAGATTTCCTTTCCTGTAGTGATAATCCAAAGCTTTTCCAGTAGAGAATTGCTAACTCAACATACTCTGTGTCTTGCTGGCTGAATATGTGTAATACTTCAGTCTTTATTTGCTTCCATTTGTAAGAAGATAATCTAAATGCAGCACTAGGAGAGCTGATATAATAAACTAATAGAAAACTATTGCTTAATTAATTTCTTTTATTGAGTAGTGCCTCATCCAGTTTGGGATTGGAACCTGCACTGAAGGCATGGATAAGAACCCTGCCTTTGATCTGATGAAGTGATGAGTCTGCTGGCCTCAAACACACAAAAAAAAGACCAAACAGAAGAAAACTCTGATTATTGTCATTTAAAAAGAAGCACAGTTAAAATAGAAGAGACACACAGATGTATCCTCTATTGGCAGGGAGAGAAGGTCAAATAAATCTGCTGTTATTAGCATGTGATCCTATAAATATTTAAATGTCAGCCCTCCTGGGAGGAACTCAGAACTACTTTCATAAATGACATTATGCTAGGAAGATGCTATTTAAATTTTTGCTATTGCTGTACTGCAATTTGATGTGTTTTTGCCTGACTGATTAAATTGACTTTCTCCAAGAAAAATAAGAATTCTTCTCACCTCCCAAAGATTGTTGTATAACATATATGTTAATATATATGTAATATATATTTCTTAAAATATAATTTTATATGTAAACTCAATACTTGTGAGTGAAAGCTGTGGGGTTTTTCAGTAGTGACTTCAGTGTCACACAATTCCACCAGCTTTCCAGCTACAGAATTCTTTTTGTGTGTGGAAAATATGTTCTCTCATCACCTCAGCTCCTCATTTCAGGGCTCAGTTGTTGTAATGATCATTGAATTTTCTTTCCCTGTTTGTCTCTGCTGATGGGAGAGCCCAAGGAAACACTTGCTACTTTCAAAGCAATGTTTTGAGACTTCATTTTATAATAAATCTCCAAATATAAACCTATACATTCTGAAAGAGAAAACTTCTGAGATTCTGTGTCCCTGAAGTTAAGTATTTTGATTTAATACACTTTGTTTTTTGACAACTGGGCTGAAAAGTCTATTCTCAAGGAAGCTTTAGTTGAGAAGACTTTTTTGCCTGTTTTTTCCTACAGTTGAAGTTCAGTGGATCAAATAAAGAGTTTGTTGAAGTCCATTTCTCAGGAAGCTGATTGGTATTTTGTTTGTTCAATTTCAGTTCTTTGGCTATTGTTGCTACTTTTTTTTCCCTCCCTAGAAATGCAGGGGATACAGTTGTGCTGAAATAGCATCTTGATAAGATAAAAGTTGTCTTTGACAACTCTCTCATTACGGTCAAAAGGCCTTTTCCTCCTTTCCTTATGGCCATATTTGGCCTGGAAGAACACAGTTACTTTTTGTTTTGCTGACTTGGGGGGTTTCTTGAATGTCATGTTTGACCTTGTTTACTCAGAGAGAGGAATAAATCCTCAGTAACACTCCCCTACTCATTTCAGATGGACAATGGCTTCTGTATGTCAGGAATTCCAGCTGAGGAGGATTGGCTGTGTTACTGACCTTCATACACTGCTGTAATTTTGTGAATTGCTGCCTATGCAGTGCTGAAGCAAGAGGGCTTTTCTTCCATTGTTTGAATTTGGGAATGGACAACTTAAACGCTTTTATGCCTTTTGTAGAGAAATTTCCAACCAATTTCATTCTCTCAGTGACTTGGGATACAATTTAAGAAGCAAAAACAAGTCTGAACTGGTTTTAATAGATGGATGCCACCAAGGGAAGTGGGAAATACAATTGTGTGGCTGAGGGGTTGAAGGACTTGACTACGGAAGAAGCCAGGGATTTATTCATGGTCAAAATTTTTAACAAAAATGTTAAACCTATTGGGAATTATTATCATCATAAATGAAGAAGGGAGAGAAATAAAGGGAGCTTTCAAAAATAGGTATTTCCAGAACATAACTGGTGGTGGTAGAGCAGTCTTAAAGACTTTAAGTGCAGAGTCCAAAAGCAGTGGGGAAAAGCCGTTAAACAGGTCAAGAAGCGTAACAGGAAAAGGATAAATGTGAAATGGTGAAGCTTCAACCAAGTTTGAAAGAAAGGAGGGAGGAAAAGAAAAGCAAAATATGAGAACAGAAAGACTGATAACTATGTAATGAAGACATGACCTGAAAATGTGAGCTTTATTAAGTCAAAATTAAGCAGATCCAAATTGTTGCTAAAGTTACATGAGTACTTATTACTATGAGGAAATCCCAAGTGTTTTGTAGTTGCAGAGAAAGAGTCACAAAGACTATCAATAGAACATGATTGTTAAAATACTTACTTGAGTGGGGAAAAATCTCCTTAGTACTGATTTGTAACATGCCTGTGACTTGCTGATACAGCTGCTGATCTGCAGCTACACTAATAATAGAGCTTTGAAACTATCTTAATTAAATCCCACTGCTGCTTATGCCACCAGAGATGTCTGACCACTTTATGAAGATAGTGGTTTCCAGTCCCTTGATTTATGGACTGGGATGCAGAAGCAAAAGGCAAAGTATCTGCAAAATGGTTACTTTTTTTTTTAATGCCTTCAGTTTAGATGCTTATTTTAGGATGAGTTTTCAAATTCATTCATTTCTGCTGAAGATGCTAAGTAAATAGCCTGAAAATACTTCAGGCAGAGAAGACCTCCTGCTTGCTGTACTCTGCTCCAGTGGGGCTCTGTGGTGCTATTATATACTGTACTGCTTAAAATACTTCTCAGGCTTTTAATGTTCCTCAAGAAACACCAATCTGTCTCCAGCACTGCCCTGCCCTGGGGCCTCTGAGTGATGGAAGTGTCATACATAGCAAGAAGTCTAGTGTTTGTTTCTGTGGTGTTCAGCTGGTCTCCTTTCACGCCTTCACTTGTTTTCTTAACTGCTTTCCAACTATTCCACATAATTAGGAGGATTAATACTTCTCAGTGGTAGAGCTTTCCTTTCCTTTGGGTTGTGTGCAATTAAAAATACACTGCTAAGAGGAAGGGTGGTCCTTCTTGCTAAAACTATTTATTTGAAACACAAGGTATTGTGTGACAAGCAACTTAGTCCCTTTGTTCCCCATCTACGAATTCTGGATCATTATTCCCTTTTCCACCCCTTTTTTTGCTTGCTTTGTCTGCTCAGACTTTGAGTCCCTGGGAAGAGGTAGTGACTTACAATGTGTTTAGAAGCTCTTGAGAGAGATCTGTCATTTCAACAGTACTGTTTTCTACTTCTGCAGGAAACATTGAAAGTTGCATTTTCTGTCTTTCATTTTATTATTAATATTTTTCTTTTGTTCCACTTCCCTTTGCTTTCATATTTAAGGAAACAAATTGGTCTCACCCCCTTACCTTTTGTGCCTGGCAGATATCAAGCACTTTCAGTGTGCCATAAGCTGTTTCACCAAACTGAACTTTCTTAGATTTGCTGCATTGATCAACGTCATCTCTTCTTTTTCAGTGTTTCCATCATATGAAAACTGCCTTTCCCACTGTGATAGATATCTTCCTACTTTGGGTCAACTTGTCCTTTTATGAGAATTTTTACAAACTTTGTGGCAGGGATTTTTGAGGTGGCACAGGGTTTTGCCCATTTTTCACATCATTTTTCAAATCTATTTTAGATGCTTAACCCAATAGATCCAGACTGAGATTCTGAACCAGACTTATTTGGGGTTTTGTCAGTACCTTTACCAAAATAGTCACAATCGGATTAGTAATATTTAATTATCCATTAGAAGTACAAGTAGATGTTCTTCACGTGTCTCATTTGAAGTTTGACTTGGCTGAAAGCTGTTCAGTTTTTTGATGGCAAAAGGCATTAAATTGAGTAAACTCTTATATGCATTTGAAATACAAAAGCTGCAGGGCTGTTGTATTGAAATGGTTATCCAGTACTGTAACTATTTTTGCACAGCATTCATGATTGAGGACTGCACTGAAAATATGTTTTAGAGTAAAGAGTCTCTTAAATTCCTTGGAAGAGTTGTGGAGGTCCTTTTTCCATGACAGCCCAGACACACAGGGAACACATTATACAAGACCTCTAATTACCTTTCCTTAAGCTTCAGAAAGACCTGTAATGCTGCCCCGTGGCAAAAAGCTTTCTCTTTCTCCTGCTCAATGGATTATTGTGCTGTTTTCCTCCAGCTGCTTGTCATTCTGGAGAAGTGCTGACTGGAAGGCGGCCGGTTTGCATTCAATAACTGACACTTATTGCTTGAGAAGGACAAGGGTGCAAATTCTCTCTCCCTTGGGAAAGGTGATGTTTGTGAAAAAACACGGGCCAAGCTCCTGTCTGTCACTGAAAGATGAGCTAATCTTTTCCCTTGACATCGTGTGAAGCTGCAGGCTGTAGCACAACACCCCTGTTCTCGTGCCACCCAAAGCCCAGAGAGAACAACTGCAATGACTGCTTTGGCAACCGTCTTCCCATCATTTGCGCTCATTTGCTCTGGTTCGCAGAGCGCTTTGGGCTGGTTTCTGAAGCTTTGCTCTGTTCTACTCTGTGATCTCATGATACTGAGCTAATGGGATTCATACCCTAGGATAAGCTGGGAGCAAGGGAATGTTCTTCACTAAACCCTCGGCTGCTGGAAGTGAGTTGAAATCAGGGCTTAACTTCTTGATGCCCTCCTGCTGATTGGCCTTTGATTTCCATAGATCTGAAGCGAGCTAAATAGTTGCACGAAGGGTTTTTGTAACACAAAATCAATCCTCATACTTAAATCATGCCCTTTGATTAGTTGTGTTGCCTGTTTCTTTGGAGAAAGGTTGCTGGCTTCTGATCTAAAAGCTGTTACTCAGCCAGTGCTGTACAATGCATATGAATTTATTGTGATGCAGGGCAACAGGCTTGGGTGTTTAAGGCTTGATTTTACCTCACTTCACATGAAATCACCTAAAGATGTGAGTGGTGCAGGTAAAATTAGGCATTGTCTTAAGTCCATAATGTGGTGGCTGGGAGGTGTTCCTTTGAATTCTTGTGTGTGGTTTGGGTTTTATTTCAATAGGATATAAGGCAGATAAAAATGTATTTTTCAGTGTGTACCCCTAAAGAATCTATTCATGGAATGGTATCAGTAAGCAATAATGAGCAGCTGGCACCGAATATTCTTTCTCAAATGATTGGAAGGCACTGATAATGCCTCTCTAGGAGGACCTGTATTTTTTAAAGTAGAACTTAAAATGAAGAATTCCAGTTGAAAGTTTCAGCTCTCTAACATAAGTTTCAGCTTTTCTGAGGAAAGCAGACACCTTATTTTTAGAGAAAACTATGAACGTTTTGTAGCCTGAGGTTGGATGAATTGTTTTCTTTCTCAAGGTGTTTCTGCTAAATAGTCAAAGCATAAGTACTCATTCTTATTTCTACAGTCATTCTTTTTTCTGTGCCTTCTTAATGATAAAAGAGTAGTTACTTGTTTTATGTGCCCAGGACGTAACTACATCCACAGAAAACCTCTCAAAGTGACTCAGATCTTAAAGAAAATTTCAAATTAATGATTTGCTGTTAAGACTCCTCTAATAGGAAAGCTCATCGTAAAACCAGTTCCTAACCCCACACACTGTCACCCTGCTAAATTTATCTTCTCTTATACTTTTTGGGAGCAGAGGATTTCCAAACTAGGTCAGCAAAATAATGCAGGGATATGTGGAGAGGGAGGAAGGGAATTACAAAGGGAAGTAGTATGGATTTATGCACTGGTTCATATATTAGGTTAGTTAATTGCAAATCACTTCACAAACCTAGTTTAAAGTGCAGTCTAATGAATAATTACACTGCCACAACTGAAGTTTAAAAAATCCCCAAACTCTCTGCCCAGGCCATTAGAAACAATTTATTGGGGGGGGAAGGGGGCAATCTCAAAGTGAATTTGCAAATGGAAATATTGAATGCAGAGTTGCTTATGAGGTCTTCCTTATGCTGACAAAAATAAGATGGGACACGAATAAACTTTGTTAGAACAAAATTAGACATAAGAACCATATGGTTTCTGATGTGATGGTGCTGTGGTTGCAACATCACAGAATGTTTCCTGCTGGGAGAATTGTAGAAATCTGCTTTGGTTCCCAGTGGGGGAAAGAATGGCCCAGGAGCAAATATAGTCCATGTGGATCTCATACTGAGATTTATTTTTACAGAATGGGAGAACTGGCTTGTGCAATGTTTTTTCTCTATTTCACAGCAAACTTGGAATTTAAAAAGTTTTTCAGACTGGAGCTTACAGACTTATTTTTCTTGTAAAATATGGCACAAAACTTTATAAAGCACTCATCTCCTCTTAGTAACGTCCTCATGTGGCACTCATTATTGAAGCTCTCAGAAGAGGTCAGCACCACTATCCACACATTACACAGGAGACACTGAGACACCCCCAGGCCCCCTTGATTGATTTGTTTTCCCTCAGCAGGTTCCTGGAAAGCTGGGAATTGGAAGAGCTTAGACTTCCAAGTGGACAAATGAAGCATAATGGGCAGAATAAGAACCATCTAACTTCTTGGAAATTATTTTGACCTTAACTATGAGTGATGGTGATTTCTCCTTTTGGATTCAAAATGTTTTATACCATTCCCATTCCAGAGTTGCAGACAATGCCCATTCTCATGTCATCCACAGGCAATGTTTAACCCTGCTGGACTCCTTTCAGTTATATCTGATCCACTTGTTGGTAAGTTTTGAGGTTTACACCACAAAACAGGCTTAGGGGTACCTTTTAAAGTGATTTGACAGTCTCTTTTTCCAACTGGAGTGATGGAGGCCAAGAAGAATAAGCCTTTTTACGCAGCACATGGATTAGGTCAACTTGAAGATCTAATTACAAAGCAAAGGAAACAGCTTTTGCTGTTCCCAGAGTAAAATATTGTCTTTCCAACTGCCACATGTTCAAGCTGACATCAGTCACTGTAAAAAAAATTATTGGGATGTCCAGAGAAATGGAGGTTTCTGCTGTTTAATTTCTGTATTGCTTCAGGGAAGCAGGAGGTCAAGGTCTCACTTGAGCCCAATAGATCCATGAGGATACCCCAAGTTATCAGCAGGACAGCAAGTTGCATCAAAGCAGGGGGGTACAGCCCATTGCTGCCAACTGCAGCACCCTGGCTCCCTGGGGAGGAAGCTGAAAGAATGGGAGGAAGTCAGGAGGCAACTGGGAGAAGGGTGTGGAGAAATAAAATTAATTGGAAGTAGAAGAAAAAACAAAGCACTTTGATGGGGAACAAGACAGATTAACTAGATGGATTTTCTCAGCAATTGTTTGCTGTTTATTCTTGGCCCAGGTTTTGATACCTACTTGAATCAAATCATATTTCTATATTTCCCATTTCTCTCTGGAACATAACAATCCCTTAATAAACATTTTACTGCAAATATTTGGTGTGCTTGGGGTCTAAGCAAAGAAATTTATCTTTACTTAGATTATCTCTATCTGAGTAGGTACTTTATCAGGCTGTAGCTTGTTTAAGCAGAAGAAAACAGTTTCTTCTTGCTGTAACATGGAAGATTTCTGAGTGGGAGGTCTGTTGAGCACGTGGGTATAGAGGCATTCCTGGCTGGTTACGATGACTGACTCAAACACAGGCATTAGGAACCTGGAGAGAGAAGGATGATGAACCCCAGTCACTTGTCTTGTGTGCTTGCATTCCCTTGAGGTGGTTGTGCACAAATACCAAGGGGCAACAGACACTGTTACATCCATGGGAGCATTTGTGTTCTTTTCCCTCAGCTGGTTGTTCCAAATCTTTTTCTTTTATCTTGAGATGGTAGTTTGGAAGAAGACAAAGATGCCTTAAAGGGAGTGAGAAACTTAGAGTATAGCTGTTCCTATCAAAATGTCTTACAGAATTTATCAAGGATGAAAATCAAGGGGATCTGAACAGTTGCAAAACTTGAACACCATAAGGGAGGTGTGCATGTGGTCTCTGGAACAAACTCCTAGCAGTCTGGAGTAGGATTATTCATTTCTATCAAATCCTCCTTAAAGGTGAATGTATCTAATAGGGCCCTTGGGCTTCTGTTATTCTCCAACCTAACTAAGATCTGAAAAAATATGTGAGGAAATGAACCAGTGCAGAAGTACATTTATGTTTGGGGAAACTGGGTTCTCAAATGCTGGGAAAGATATAGCATTTCCTTTGCAGAGGTTGGCAGTGGTTTACCTACATTACACACAGCCTTTCTCAGGACAGAGAGGACAACAGACCAGAAAAAAATATGAAAGTTTAGCTTCCTGCCTGGCACAGGCTGAGCCTGTCAGCCCAGGAAGATGGAGGGGTCTTCGGGGCAGAGGGTTATCCAGGCCCATTCACAGCTAAGCTGGAATGTAAATAGTCTGAGCTCCTCAAGCAAAATGTTATCTTGCCTTGAATTTCAACTTTCTGAGCACTCAAACCTCTGGTATTTTTTTGTCACTGCAGCCCACGGGGAAATCTATTTTGCTGTTATTCTTTTCTGTCTCTCAGCCCTCTGAAATGTTTCTCCCATCTTACCCTGCTCCCTTCCAGCCTCTACAAGCAGCCCTGGGAAGAATAGGAGACTAATAAAGAAACCACTACAAAGAGCTCACTGTGCAAACCCCTTCCAACAACGTCCAGTTATAAAACACAGCCCTGCATCTATAGGGCAAGAACTGCTCCATCTGCTCTGCAGAGCCCTGTCGAAGGGCAGCTTCTAACAGGAGTGGTCTCTTCACTGACACTTTTCTTTCCTTTCATTCTGGTGTTTTCTTCTGCCACTGTTACCCAACACCTTTTCTTCCACCTCCCAGACCACACACCATAAAATCATTCTGTGTGTAGTCCCCATTCATTCATCTGCCTCTAGGCAACATAATTCCCCATGGATTCTCTGGAAATCTGCAGTAGGGCTTTGTTGTCTCTAAAACAGTTTCTCTTTCGTTGCTGTTCCTTTTTTTCCCTTCCTTGCTCTCCTCATAGAGCCCATTGAAAAGATACATATATGTGCATTCCAGCTGTTTGAATTAAGTTTATGGCATACTTTAGGTTTCACTTAATACAGAATTTATTCAATCATTCACTGGAGCCTTTGTGTTAGGAAAACTGCTTTTGCATTGAAAGCAGAGAAAGAAAAAACAGGGGTGGGGGTTTCTGAAGGGCTTCTGAGAGAACAAATTCTCTTGCAGTTGAAGATCTTCTTACTGGGATGTTAACTGGTCCTTGCAGAGGTTTTACAGTGCTTCTGAGTCCAATGACAAGACTTAGACTGTTACAGGAAGGATCAGTGATGATCATGACAGCAGTTGAGAAGACAGCTTACACTTCTGCATTTCTCAAAATAGCATTAACCTTGGCTTTGAAACTCTTTCATCTGTCCAGCTTGCATTTCATCTCTTCAGTTTGAATCCTCTGTTGTAATTTGCTTTATCTGGATTTTTTTTCTTTTGAAAGCCATTATGCAGGGTTAGATAAACTCCCTGAAAATTAAATAGCATGTAATTTGATTGTTCTTCAAATAATAAAACGGGATGGTGTTTGCTTTACCAGCAAGAAGCAAAGGTCTTAAATGGGCACGCTTGACGAAAAAGCCATGAAGAAGAAAGTTTGTACATCTAGGAATGATATAATTTCTGCCCTTCCTCAAGGGTTTGTGAATTGAATCTGAATATGCTGTAGCAAATCTCAGTTGTTGTGCACACTGTAGCTCATTCAATGTGACAGAGTGGCTGAAGGAAGGAGTGGGTATTAGGGTGCTGGTCTTTTGCCTAATCCCCCACTGATTAAACTCCATATGTCAAACAGCAGGTGTTAACTTAAATTTACACATTGCAGAGTTCAAGCTCAATTACTTTAATATTTGCTCTTCCCCAACTGCAATAAGGCTCAGGGTTTGGTGTGTTGACATAATTCAGCTTTTTAGCTTAGTCCAGTAAGAGATGTGTGGTTGTAGGGATAAACTGAAGTGGTGTTGTGGACTGAAACAGTGTCACGGGGACAAAACCTAAACAGCTGGCTGTTTATGCAGCTAAGGGCCTGGTTTAGTCTCATCTGCTACACAAAAACATCAGCTGAATAATGTTCTTGCAAGTAAAATATCTTTGTCATGTCTGGATGTTTAGAGCTTCCCTTGGGTATTTATGTCCGGAGAGAGGACCAGCCTTGAACCGTCAGATGGAAATTAAAGAAAGATGCAAGAGGGGGGAAGTGATTTTTTTTTTTTGTTGTTTCAGACTGGTCTTTCTGATGTGTCCTCATTTAAACATTTAGAAGAACCCATAAAGCTGTCTTTCAATTTTAACTAGAAGGGAACACAGAAGGGAAACCCCTTTCTTTATAGTTGCAGCCAAATATATTGATGGCACTTTAACCACTCACCAGGAAACAAACTTCTTCATCAGAACTTGTTTTGATTGTAATTGTATTGTTTTTCTGTATTGTGTTTCCAGGCTGGAAACTAAATCCAAACAAGTCTGGAATGTAATCAGTTATGAAGGGCATAACTGAAACCATGTGCTTGGGGCCAGCTAAGAGACACCCAAGTGACAACTTCTGTATTTATCCAGATTGGGTATATGAGGTCTGACACACACAAAAAAAGAGACTGTGCCTGTAACTCTATTTTATAAATAAAGAAAATCAACTATGATCACCCTCAAAAGAGTTCCCTTTTCAACTGACACTGCTGCATATGATGCTGCCAACATTAAAAGCAATTCCAAAGATCACTTTCTGAAAGGCTCTTGAGGATCTCTGTTGGTTTTTCTTTCATGTCTTCTACTGATAAAAAATGGGTTCCTTTGAGAACAGACTTGATCTTTGGGATCACTTCCCCATCATCCTCAGCCAATAAGTAAAGTTTCCATCACTTATTTCTTCAGTTTTACAGGAAACTTGATGTGAACTTGCTGTTCACTCTTACACAGTGACATTTTCTGACAAAGGGTAAGAAAACCTCTCTATTTGAACATGTGTCCACTCACACTGAATGAACTGATTGAGTTGAGCCTTGTCACATTGTGACAGGTTAGAACGTGTTCTATAACCATCTATGTCTCTCCCTTCCCACTCTTGAATGAATACTTTTGTCCTGCCTCATTTTTAACTGCTGTTTGCATCCAGATGTACGAGTGTTTCGCTCCCTTTTGATGGTGCTGTCGTCCTCTAACCTGCCTCAAGTGAGAGTGCACAGCACAGAGTGGAGTTTTGTTTCTCATAAAGCTATTTCAGCTGTGCCTTGGCAGCCTCTGTCTGGATCATGTCCTGTATGAGCACATCTGCTGTCTTGTCTGTGGCTGATGTCATACTGCTACGTTTGAGGGATCCCCATGGAAAGCCTAACTGCAAGTGGATTGGCAGAAACATGGATGTTTCTGATGAGTTATCTTGCAAAGGGTAGCATGGTCATTCTTTCAGAATTAGTCAAAAAAAGCCAATATTTCAGCACTTTCTCTACTGCTTTAGTGATTAATTCCACTTTACCAACTTTGAGTTTTGTCTATACACAGACTTGTGCCCTTTTGCCAAAACCCCTTGTGGCCATGCCTGTTATGCACTGATTTAAGGATGCTGAGTATGACCATGGATGGTTACAGTGCAGCTCTGTGGGAGATACTGGGGTTTTTTTCTGTACATACTTTGGCTTAATTCACAGGGGATGTCTTAAGGAAGATTTTAATTTCCACTGAATAGAAGGCATTCTTTCAAAGCCTTTCACTATGTTAAAAATCCACCAGCTTCAGTATTAATTTTAGCTTCTGCTGTTAACACTGAAAAATATTTTGATTTGAGGACTAGTTGTTCACCTCTAACCACTGATTGCAAGCTGAGGGAGAATGTGTGAGTGTTGAATTCAGCCACGTCTGCTGAATGCTTTCAAATGATATGTGGGATTATATAGCCCTTAAAGAGAAAAATTGCAGGTTTATTTCCTTCTTCCCCCTTGGTGAGATTTTGAAACAGAGAAGTGGATCTGTCTGAGGAAATGCAGTTATGGTGTTGTGCATGTATTTAAGTGTCTGTCTAAACCACCTGGGTGTGAATTGGCCTCTGTCTAGAGGCTTTGCAGCCAAGCTGATGTGGCAACAAGCCTGGGGCTTTCAGGGGGGTGTAAGAGACCCAGGTGACTGTTAACCTGAAGAGAAGACTCATATCTAGTCAGCTTCAAACACAGGCAGAGCTTGTGTCTCCTGCAAACATGGGCAGAGCTTGTCTCATTGCATGGAGTGTTCGGATGAGCCTTCAAAGACCACACGCGTGGACACCAGCCTCGTGTGTGGGGGAAGGTCACAGAGCCTCTCTGACCCCCTCTGCTATGCTGTTCTCTATCAGCTAGGGAACACCACAGCTCAAGGTGCTGGTTTAGGCTGAAGCAGAACTTTTTCTCTGGCTTTTCAGCCTGATCATTATCACCAAGGCCATTGGTGCGCAGAGAGGTCACTGCTCACCCCTATTCCTATAGAAATTAAGGCCAACCCAGAACTGCTGTGATGGGGCATTGAACCTGCTGGGAGGTGCAGACAGGACAGGTGACCCAGCCTGACCAATGGACTATTTCATGCCATACACTCATGGATAAAAAGTTAGGGAATGTCAGAGCCACTACCTCCTCTTCAGGAGTTCAGTTAAGACCTTGGCTGTTTGTCTGCTCCTGAACCCATCCACCACATGTTCCCAAGTCCAGCTCCAGTATGCCACTGAATCCAGTCTGGGACCCTCCCTACACCTACTCTGCAACATATCATCAGTGGGTATCAGGGGAGGTGGGGTTTGTGTGCTTGTGTGTGTTTTACTATTTTCTTATTAATACTGTTATTTTCCTACTACTATTATCATTGCATCAAGGCTGTTTTAGTGTCAGTTTGCAACCCACAGGTCTCCATCTCTGTTGTTCCCCTTTTCCCTTTCCTGGTTGGGGAGGGGAGCTGGAATTGGGACTAAAATCTGCCCAGTTTTAGCTGCTGACCTGGCTGGAGGTTGGCTAAACTGGGATACACGGATGGCTGCCTAAGACACAGCTAAAGAGATCAAAGGAAGCCTTCCTGTGCTCTAGTTGCAACCTACTGGGATTAAAAGAGGAAAGCAAGCAATGGATCCCAAATTTCAGCTATCCCTTAGTGAGGAAGTGTCACAATCTTGACTTAGGGTTTTAGCTCAAGTTTTGACAGCCCTTGTTGTCAGCTCTGGAAGCTTTGGGATTGCTCTCTGGAGCAATGATTTAGATGGTGCTTTTTCAAGCAGCTGATATTGTAGAACTGACTCCCCTCCAAAGGTGAAGACATGAACATGGCAAATACCAAATACCAGGCCTTTTTGTAAAGAAATTGGGTACCATTGTTTGCTCTCTGTTCCTCCATCCATGGCCCTGTGAGTGAAGCTCCCATATCCAAAGCTCAGACAGAAATTCCCCTGATGCTGACTAATATTCTGCTGATAAATTGTTTAACCATAATCCCAAATGACTGTTGGGTTCACATTTGTGTAAAGGAGGAGGTGGAAGAGGAGTTGTCTTTTTAATTCGGTTCTCATTAGCTTTTACCCTAAAAAGCAGTTGGCATGGAAAGAGAATTCTCTGAAGACTCTGAAAATAGTAAATCTGAATAAGCAGAATGTTTTGTAGATGAGAGCACAGTCGCTCACCGTATCCCAGCAGTGGTGCTCAGAGAGCAGGAGCATCAGCAGCCACCTCCAAGGAAAGAAGGCATTAATCACAGGAGCAGAAAACAAAGAGGAAACATTGAAGCAGACACCTAAACATGAGTCATTATCCCATTTGTCTCAATTAGCATACTGAGACAATGCACTGATTATCTCAGTAACATTGGGTCATGTTATACCCAACAGCGAGTGCTGAGGGGGAATTAGCCTCTTGTCATGAAGCAGTACATAATGCCTTCCTTAGACTGGAGCTGAGTCATCAGTCATGAGAGAGGAAATAAATACTGAAGAGGAAAAGTGCCTAATTGATGAGAGCAAAGGAGCAAGAACTCTGAGCTCCCTGGTCCAACCTCTGCCTTCAGAATGACTCATTGAAGCCCTGGGCAAGGCGTCTGACCTTTCCTTCCCTTTCCTCAAAATGAGATAAATTATCTGTCTCACGAGCAGGCCTGCCTTTTGATTCTTGTTACTGAGCACACTGTCTCATAGTCATTAACTTGATCTGTATCTGCTCGTTCCTCTGAGGACCCAAAATTTCTGATTTAAAGCTGCAAAACTGACAGAGAAGTTAGATGAGTTCCCTAAGGTGCAAAGGAGAGAGATGGAAACAAGGCACAAATGACATGAATATGAGAGAGGGAAGGAGTACTAAAAAAAGGGAGGTGATGAGAGTTTGACCATTAGGGGCTTTCTGCATTGCTTCACAGTGATAGGTACAAAGGATGTTAAATGTGTTCTGCAGGAGAGCAATTGTTTCTTTTAATCAATGAACCATTGATGTTGTAATGCAATAACTAATGTTGTTGACTTGTGATTTGTTATAAGGACCTTTTTCTTTTCCTATTCTTGTTCTGTCTCCTAGAAACTGTAGGGGTGGGGATTTATGTGCTTTACTGATTTTTTTCTTGATGGAGGAGAAGGAAAAGGGGACTTTGCCTTAATTCTTAAGCTGAGAATCAAGATGATGCTTCTCTGGCTTGTTCCATTTCTGTATAGTTAGGAAAAAAACAAGTAAAAGTGTTTCAGCTGACACCAACTCTGTTTTGGGAAGAGATTTTTTTTAGTGAAACATTTGCAGACAGCAAGGTGACAGAAACAATCTTTGGTTTAGTACTTAATGAAGGTGGGGCAGCTCTTTGCAGTGTCGCTTGTCTAATGCAGACTTTCAAATCATTTGGTTTATTCTCTCATTCTGTATCTGTCCTAAAACTATTTTGGACTGTGATATCTTCAAGAGCTGGCATAGTTTAGCAGACTGACTTATGTTACAGAGGATGGGATAAAGTGTTTTAAATTACAAGTTATTGGTGTTGGCATCAAAATGATTTATCCATTGAAGTTTACCTTTGCTTGCCAGATGTCTGGTGCAGTTACAGATGTTGATGAGAGTTGCAATGTTGTAAGGAGAAGAGGGTTAGCTCTTCTGAAGCCTAGTCCTACCACCACTCCAGAAGAAAGGAAGGGAAGCAGGAATGGAAATACTAAATGCAGGATTCCACTTTACCTGAGGCTAATTTTTTCCTTAGAATCTTTCTTGTGTGAATTAGCTAAGAACAGATTTAAGAGTCAAGATTTGCTGTTGCCCTTTACACCATCTCTGTGTCTCACCTCTTGAATGAGTTCACTTCTGTCTTTCAGTGAGCAGTGGTGACTCTGCCCCTCACACTGCTGCACTGCCTCACTTTTATTTTCTATGTTCCAGAATGTTTTCTCTTCTCTAAAAGACTCTCCAGAGGCACTCTGTGCCTGCCTGGTTATCTGAGCTTTTGCCAGGTGCCCCCTCAGGATACCAGACTGTCTGGATGCCACCATCTAGAATCAGGTCCTACTTATCCCTGTTGGGAACAGCTCTCCAGTCACATTTCCAGACTGTGCATGCTGTTGAAGTCTTGCATCAGATTCAGATCTCAGTCTCCTTGTATATTTGCCTGTCAATAAAGCTTGTGTCTCTCTTGTTTCTTCCCTTGTTTTGCCTTGGTTTCTTTCTTCCTCCTCCTTCACCTCATCCTCTGCCTTTCTTTCCTTACAGCTGAGAATGTTTCTCCTTTACAAGGAAGTAACAGCTTGTCATAGTCTAAATAGCAAAGATTACAGAGATTCTCTACAAGCAGTGTGGAGTGAAGGGCACATTTCCAATGACAGTGCAGTCAGACCTTATTTGCACATCCTGTGCTCTGAGGCAGCTCAGATCTGACAACTTGTGCTCTGTGTCCAGTTGCTCCACGTCTGACCAAATCAGAGTAGGAGTGAGGGAACTGCCTCAGTCCATGCAGATATCATCTACAAGGCAAGATTTTTCAACAGGTTCTGCTGCACATATGGTACAAGGTTGGTAAGGCACTTGTATTTCCCATTTCTGTGATATATTCATATGATTCTGGGAAAATGGTTGAAAGCCAAAAGCTGAGCGATCTGCCACCTCTTTTCTTACAAAAACAATAGAGTTGGCATATACTGACAAGTACCTATGACAAAATTAACTATGTTCACACATCTGGATGAATGAATATTCACAGAAATGTGGGTTTGGATCCTTCTCTGGAGTTTACCCTGGTTTTTAGAATCTCTTCTACCTTCTATGTAGGAACCAGTTACAGACTATGACACTGCTACTGACATGGAGCTGCATCTTTCTCCAGATACATTTACTATCACTTCCCTGCCAAAAAGTGATATAGGAGGGAAAGTGAAACAGTCTGTGTTGGTGAAGACTGGCTGCACAGGGAATGTACATGATGTACATACCCTGCTCTGATGCTGTACAGGCTTCCACCCGTGCTCCCATGCTTTGGGTACCATTACTTCTTTTCCTGCCGGGAAGGAGGGAATTTCATTCCCTGCTGTGCAAACCCATGGCAGCTTTCCGAATGAAATGGAGATGTTAGCAGGTAATCCAAAGGAATGGGTCCCAAAATGCTCCAATTTCCTAGGTAGTTGCCTGAAGTGAAGGAGCCCTTTATTCAATGCTATTTTTAAAAGAAACAAGGCAGGTTTAGCACGTTTGCATTTTCCAGTCTGTGTGGAAGGCGGTGTCTCTGTGTGGTCAGTCCATGAATAATGTACCTCACCTACATAAATAGATAATGATCATCCCAGCTTAGGCATAGGTTTTGAGTTTTGCTTTTGATAGCAATGCAACCAAAAAGTATGAGGTAGGCAGTGTACGCGTGGAAGGTAATGATTTCCTGCGAGACAGTAATGGCTTTAACAGAAAAACGTTCCTCTAGGAGCAGGATCACTGCAGAAAGTTGATAGCTTTTGCAGGGTTTAGTGTTGTTAAAGCAAACACCTCAGAGGGCTCCTTGGAAAAGTAACTTCACCACTGAAATTGTTCATTGTCTACAAACCAATTATGGGAACAACAATGCTGAGCACTTCCAGAAACGCCTGACTCATTTTTTCATAAGGGCAAGGGAATTGCTTCACATCTAGAATTGACAAAGGGGAGGAAAGCCTAAACGTATTTGCAGGGAATGTCACTGGAGTAAAAAGCCAGTAGGGCATAGAAAAGCTGAAGAGAAACCCCCTGGTTCCTGAGGTTCAGGCCGTTGCTCTGGAAAGCAGGTGACAGTTTTAACCCAAGCATAGCCAGCAGGACAAGACAAATGGGGAGATGCTGTAGGGCAAACATGGAGCAAACTGAAAACCAGACAGCTAAAGGGTTTCACCATCTGTCACAAGGAGGTAGAAGACTCCGTGCAGCTAAATGTGCATGAGTTTTGCTAAATAGGAGACTTAGATTTTTGTGTTTAGCAGAGAAGTTGTGGTTTCTTGCCTATCTGCTCAGAGTGAAGCGAGCTGTAGGCTCAGAGCTGGTTTTTTGAAAGTGGCCCTGGCATGTCTGGGTGAGTTGCTCTTTTCTGGTGGTAAGCAATCAGCTAAAGAGGAGATAATGCTGAAGATTATGGAAGTTCCTGGTTTCTTTGCTCTTCCAGTTATCTCCACCCAAACCCAGAGCTATAGGCGTTCTCCTAAAACCAGTCAATCCCTGCAACATTGCCAGCCTTAAAGCCTGTTTCCTGGAGTCCTTGGTTGGTTGTAGTAGGGAAACAGCTGAGAAATAATAATAAAGGAGGAAGAAAAGTAATAAAATATAAATAGAAAAAATCATTATGTGGTGATTGTATTCCCCTCCTTTTGCTCAGCAAAGTGATAGAGTCATCATCCCTGGAGGTGTTCGGAAAATGTGTCGATGAGGCACTTTGGTTCAGTAAACCATGTAAACCAGTAAACCACAGAGGTGTTGGGCTGATGGTTGGACTGGATGACTTTAGAGGTCTTTTCTAGCCTTAATGATTCTCTGAGTCCTCACAAGTCTTCAAAAAGCAGCTGCCCTGTCATTTAGAGAAAGGTCAGTAAAGCCTTTTAGGAAGGCAATGAGCTTGTGGTTTTCCCAGGGCAGGCTCCATGAGCACTGTGCACGGTTGGCCAAGCAAAATTGTGCTTTTGATCGTTGCTGCAGACTGTCTTTAAAAGAGGAAGCAGAAACCCAGCAGCATTAGTGATGCCTGAGATTCGGGAAGAGATAATGCTCTACCTTCTACCGGGGTATTTTGCAACTCAGGATGCTAAAGAGGTGGATCTTCTAGGTAAGTCATCTCTTAAAGGCACCTGGGCAGGGCTTAGCAGGTCTTGTAGTGGTAAGGATTAAAGCCTTTAATAGGAGCCTTCTCCAACAATGTCTGTGCCAACAAGTGTTTGCTGACAGAAGTATTACTGGCAGAGAGCTTAATTTTGCTGAGTTTCCCTGTTCTTGCTGTCTACTTGGTGAAGTCTGAAGAGTGAATACGGAGCTCTTTATATTTTCAGCAGTTTTGCAGCAGATAACTGTGTGTTGAAGCATCAATTTCTCCTACTGTAGAGCAAACAATTATAGTTTGAACTTGTCTGTTTATGTATCAAAATGTTTGGATAGCAGACTTCCCTGAGGAGACACTCTAAACCCAGGAGTGAAAAATACTGTGGTTTTCCAATTATCTCTTTTAATGGAAAAGAAGAAAATGAAACATATCTGGTCACATCCTGTGTCAAAGTTTGTGGATGATTTAGAAATTGGTGTTGACTTTGTTCTTCAGCACAAGGTGAGACTCTTGTTTCCTTCCCTGCTAGTGAAGAAAAATGGTGATCAATGGAAAATGGTCATTAAGAGCACTAAATTCCCAATGAAAGAAGCTGCACAAATGCCTTTTGACTGCTTCTTGATGCCTTTTTTTGTAATTTGGGTGATGAATTCTTTCACAAAGACTTTATTCCATTTTATATATTTACTGCATGACAAATGAGACTTCGTTGTTTTAAAAACACTAGAACAAAACAAACCTGAAATTGTCATAAAAGCAGCTTGATAGTCCTCAGATGTTCCACTTGCAACAATTACTTTTTGGCCTCTTGAAGAGATTTCTCCAGGTGCTGAGTTTTGCTGGGCAGGCTGATCCCCACTGGCAGTGTGCTGGTTGCCCTTGCTGCAGGCACACACTGCAGACCTTCAGAGGAAAGAGCAGCTGCACTCCAGTAGCCGGTTGTTGACTCTAATAAAGCTATTTAAAAGCCAACAAACAAAATCCCCAAACAAACAAACATGAAACTCCAAACAAAGCCACTCCCAAACAAACCAAAACGTCAAAACAAAACCAGGGAAATGATTAGAAAAACAGGGCTTCCCTTAATCTGCAGATGTGCAAATGGCCGTAGTTGTTCTTTGTCCTCCTGAAAGAGGATTTTTCCAAGTGGCTTGTTTTGTTTAACAGTTTCTTCCGATCAGCAGCAACATCTTCAACAATTCCCAGCGCACCACTGGTGATAGTGTTTGCTGGAAGCGCCAGGGTGCAATTTCTCAGAGTCAAATTCTAACCGCTATCAGGGCTTTTCCTCCAACAAGCTGCATCCTCAACTTCATGTGGAGAGACCTTTTACTCACAGGAAAAGGCTGAGGTGATGATTGGGATTTTTTTAAAAGCTTGATGCCAGAAGATTCCTAAACTGCTCTTGTAAACAGAGCAGATTTGATTAAATCTGGAAGAGATCTTTCTTCCTTACTGGAATTGGTGGTGAAAGTCAGAGGAGGGGCGGTGCCTCAGGCTGGCCAGTGGCTGAGAGGGTGAAGGCAGATTCAAGTCATCCTCTTTTTGCAAATGTGCAGTCTGGTGACTCGGGCTCATTTAGGAGGGTGACCAGTTCATCAAAACCAGTGTTCAGTTATTTATCTAAAAGTAGTGCAGTTCTGGTGGGCACGACTCGCTGTCGTGTTGGTTAAGGTGCTTCCCTGAGATGTGATACTTTGAGCAGTAATTTGAATTTACTTTAACACAGGGTTCTCAGGAGTGGAATAGACACTAATTTCTTAACTACTCCTAGAGTTTGCTTTCTGAATAGAATGAAAACGTTTTCATTTAATCCTGATGACAAAAAGTCCCTTTGAGGTTTTCTTTTATAAAATGAATTTTCAATTTTTTTTCTGGTCAGCTTTTGTAGTGAAATGTTCTGATGTTGTTGTAGATTCCATAACACACCACAGAGGTATTGTAAATGTGGTGACTGAATCAATACCTTGATACTGGAGTCTGACATTCATTGCACTGACTGCAGTTGTAGTTCTCATCAAGTACTCTGATTTAGAACACAAAACCTCATGCTTAATTTTCACCTGTATTGGGATTGCTTACTATTGTTGTTTAGAAAGTGGATGGCAGACAGGAGTTACCCTCCTTCCCAGGTCCCATTTGCACTCCCAGAGAAGTTTAAGCATCATTTAAATCCTGCTCTCCTACGCAGAGGCAGCACTGACTTGTTTTATCCCTGATGCTGTAATGTGTCAAACATCTTCATGTTGGCCTGACTTTAGAACTGAGTAGGACTCTGAGAAATTTGCATTGACGTCTGCTGCCACTGCAAATCATTTCTGAATGCCTCATATGGAAGAATGGGCCAAAGCTGTGCTCTGTGCTAGAAATGAGCAGAACATTTCAGGCAATAATATTGAACTGATTTCGTTTAAATATTTGAAAGTTTTGAGGCATTTTGCAAAATAACTTTTCAGTGTTGCAGCAGGATTGTCGGTTTTATCACCACTATTATGAAATAGGAAAAAATCTTAAGTATCTCACAGAAAGGAAATCAAAATGAATTGAGGTTTTCTGCTCAGAATTTTATTTCCAGAATACAAGATTAACAAAAACTAGCAAACAAGAAAACGTGGGCTTTAATGAGAAGAAAACTCAGAAAGAGCAAGATTCTTCTGGAATTTCCAAACCCAGCAAGTTTGAAGCACGGTTTGGGGTGAAAGATGCTCTTTTGAACACATGGATGCAATTAAAATAGAGATGAAGTGTGTATCCCTTGCAGATACCTAATGACTAGCAGTAAGAATAAAAGTGAATGATCAAGGCAAGAATTTTTTTGCTTTAATAATCAAGAATATTCCATTTAGAAGAAGAGGGGATGGTGCACACGCATGCCAGAGCATTCCTGTGCTTTCATTCTTGGGCAAAAGCAAAATTTGGAGAAGGATTAGCAGCCACATGAGACAATGTGGGGAAAGATGAAGCAATGTTATCCCTTCTAGTAATAAGAATATGTGAATAAATAAAAATCTTGTTTGAGAAAAGTTTTAGCTTGTTCCTCTTGTGCCAAAACAAGCCCATTATTTACAATCACTATAAGTGTAAAGGGTCATGAACTCTTGGACGGTATCAGCAACAAATGAGAAGAAAGATGGGTTCTGTTTTTCTGAGTTCAAATGGGGCCATTGTATAGACATGAACCCACACCAGACAGACCTCAGGCTCTTCAAAAGCTGTGCTGCAAGCCTTGGTAGGGGCAGCCTTTCCTTAATCTTCACAAAAGTGACTTTGATAACAAACTCTTTGAAAGTAAAACTCTACAGGAAGTAATTTTTTTCCATTTGTGTGAAAACAGAAATCTGGCTTAATGCACATGCTGCCCTACCACTTGGGCTCAGGCTTTAATTTATGCCTGATAAAGATCACTTTGTCTTCCTGTTTCCTGAAATGCCTGTTTTCCTATGTGTCTTCACTCCATTATCTCCAGTAGTTTGTTCTGCCTAATTACAGGAGTGGCACAGCACGAGGAGGTGGTGAGTGCTGCAGAGAGCTCTGCTATCCATTTTTTTCCAACCAGAAGCTGCTTTTAGCACTGTTAAGTTTCCCACAAGGCTTGTTTTGCAACTTCTTCCGGTTCTCAGTGCTAATATTTTCTCCAGGATATACTGATTTTTCTTTCTGTCACAGCCTTTCAGTTCAACTACAGTAGAAGTTTACAAGAAACTCAACCGGTTTTCACTGTCTTAAGACATTTCACTGAGATATGTCACACGATTTCTCCTTTATGCTATAAATTACTTGATATAGTGCATTTACCAGCTGAAGGCAGCTTGCTTTATACATATCATTGTAGACTTGCATAGTATATCTTGTTTGCACCCTTGAGAAGTTCTCTAGTTCTGCTGCAGCTCAGTCTTCCCTCTGTGCATCCTCCTCAGGCAGAAGTTCCTCAGGACTGATGGAGAAAAACATTAGCAGGTACAGAATAAGTCACTGTTCCTGCTTGAAACACAACTCTTTTCCCAATGAGATAAGGATTGGTGGCTGACACAGGGAAAGTGCCCACTCTGGTTGTTACTAATTCTTTCTCCAACTATGGAAGCAAACATAAGTCTGTGCAGCTTTCTTTTTTTTCACTGGGATTTGCAGCTGGTGAAAGTGGAACAAGTTTGAGTAATGTAACTTGTTCAAAAAGAATCACTTCTTTAGAGTTGTCTTAAATTCAAGCCTCAGCTGTTTATTTTTCTGAAGTACATATTGTGTATATTTTATTTGTATGTTCTTGGCACACTTGTCACATGCTGGAACAAAAACCTCCCCGACCCTTAGACAAAACAACTTTCATCTAAATTAAAGAGGATCCCTTCTTGGTAAGCGAGCCACTATTTAATTTTCTGCATTAGATGTTTGAGTGGCCTGTAAAAGGAGATTGCACAACAAGCCCTGTTCTTAATTTGCAAATGAATCAACATCTTGCTAAGACATAAACCTTGTAAAAATCCAGCCAGCATATTGGTCTACACCAGCTTTTATTGTTGCTTGTAGAGTTTGAGGAGGCACTCACACTAAAAACTTAAAGGAAGTTTACTATCCTCTTCTAGTTATGAGGAAACATAAAACAGGAGGCTTCATGATAGGAGAACTCTGTTCCTTTTTAACCTCCTCTCTTGGATGGCATCAAGGACACACTTTTCACACTTAGGTTCTCATGTGAAATAAGAATTAAAAATATCTACTGGATGTGTATTTCTTAGAATCTTGATAAGGTTGAAATTATGATAGATTATTCCTCTGCTCTTATAACACCTATAATCTTGTACTCTTGAGAAAACTGACTTTGCACACCCAGGAGAACTCGATCTTATGTTTTCAGCCAGGAGAGGAAGATTGGCTACAGGGCCTTGGATACTCTGCTGTCCCACTGAACATGTAAATCTACTCCATAGATACTGAAGTTGTTCTCTGTGCTCTCACTCAGCTTGCTCTGTTTTACCCTAAATCTCTGAATCTTAATTTTTAGTTGTAAATTCAACAATGACTAAATTTATGCTAATTTCTGTTTATCCATGACAACCCTAATGAAGCTGGCAGCTCTTTCACAGATATATAGTACTTTTCACAACCTAGATGTTGCCTTCTCTACCTTGTGTGTCTGATTCAGCTTGGAGAACACTCTGACCTGCTGGGAAAAAACCTGCAGGTGACAGTTTTCCCTATTCTTCCCAGTAGCTCTGTAGTAAATTCTTCTGTCTGGCTTTAAAACCTGGATACAGTCTTCTTTAGCAGCTCATTTTGGGTGAGTTTCTCTCCCATTCCAAATGCTCCACTTGATATGGAATGTGATACAAATATGGGAACATCATTGTGACCTTGCTCCAAGAAATGTTTGGCCAGTGACACAAAGCAGAGCAAGCTCATGAGGACAAGCTGAGAGACTGCCAGCTGGTAACTAGTGATTGCTGTGGGAGTGTTGACTCAAGGGTTATTATCCTTGCTCCAAATCCAACAAAGATGAGTCTTGGTCCCATGTCTCCTTCACCTTAAATGGCTTTGGGTGTTGGCTTTGAGTTAAGAGAATAGCATTAGCTATTGGCTTCTGGATTTTGTGTGAACTGGGATTCACCTGCATTGATGCTCCCTAGGAGACCATTCTGGAGGTAAGCATCTCCTTTCAATCCAGAATTAGACACTGGATTTTTTCAGACTCCACCTCTAGTAATTTTTAATACCTTAGTGATCTGTTGCTCAATATACTGGCCTGAAAAATCTTATGAGACTTGCTTTGTTATTATGGCAACTAATGAACTGTTTAAATTTCTCAGTAATCACAAATTGCTGGGCAAAGGATCAAGAACCTGTCCTATTTACTTTGTTCTTTGAAGATTTTTGCTCTAAATATGAAGTTTATCACCTCAGCTGCTCCTAGAGAGGTGAATAGATTGGAGAAAATGAAGTGTTGACATAAATGGAATTGAAAAATTGAGACAGAAATGTAATTTAGAGTGATATTTTTCAGCTTGCTCAGAAGTTTGCCTGCTTTTCTTGCTCCTGAAATCAAGGTAAAAATCCCATTGAGTCAAATAATCTCAAAGCAGCACTTTGCTTTGTGACATCCCTGTAAGGCAGGATTGATGTTGGGGTTTTCCAGGGGAGGAAGAGTAGAATGAAAGGACAACATATGAGAGTTCTGCTGAAGGGGAAATATTGAACAGACATCTTTAGCTGGTATCTTAATCTCTAATCTCCTGTTTTCTGCAGTGAAATATCTTTATATGGGGGAAGAGTAATAAATGAAGGTCAAGCAAAGCTGAATCCTATGCTGTTAATGTTTTAGCTAAAGTTTTCCATTGTTCCTATGTCATCTTTAAGTTTCAAATTGTTATTGGTTTGATATTTTTGCACTGTGATATTATTATTAGCAATTGGGGTATCGCTGAATTGATAAATATAAAGTGTGTGCAGCAAGAAAAATGAGACCAAGGCTGATGTAAATATTCCATCTACCTCTGCCCTTGTAAAAGAGTGGTGGAAAAGTCTTATGTCTTCAAAAGTGCTTCATTGTTAAGAAGTGAGGTGTTCTCATCTGACCCCAAGGGAGAGCCTCGATTGTGTGCCTCCGGGCGGTATCCAAGGGTCAGAGCTGGTATATTTGCCCAGGCAGGATTACCCAGAAAGGTTGTGTGATTTATGGAGGCACAAGAGATTGTGCTACTCCAAAACTCACGTGCTGCAAACTTCCTATGGGCTGCACAGTCACTATTGTTTAATTCTAAATGAAACCTCGTAACGAGGCCCAAAGCTCCTCATTTACGGTCTGACTCGATGCCCAGCTGCATTTGTGAGTGATTTCCCTGACTTCATGCCCCAGAAAGCCAAGTTCCAGCTGTGTTTCCAGGGGAAAGGTGTCCCACATTGCCCCAGCATCCCTGCACGGAGGTGGCAGAGGAGGAGGAAGCCACCCCAGCCCAGAGCACCGGGGACGTGCAAAGGAAGTGATTGCGTATCCCATTGGAGGGGATAAACTTCACGGAGGAGGAGCTGGCTGAAGCCCTGGGAATATGATTTGGCCTGGGGCCACGCAGAAGCTAGGAATGACCTTAAATAGTAGTCTCTGACTTGTGTTAGCATGTGCGAGGGACGTCCCAGCTGCTGACTCACCGGCTGCCGGGCTGAGCGCTGGCAACGCCGCAGCTTGCTCGACGTGGAAGATGAATGCTGTGTTATTCATCACCGCTCAGGACAGGATGTTGTAAGGTGTCTATAGTTTGCAGAAATGGACACGTCCTAATTTCCTTTGCGTCACAGCAAGGAGTTGGGGTTTCTGTGGCACAGAGTCCACTGGTTACAGACTTCAGCAAAAGCCCAATTCAGCTGAAATCTGGATCACGCTCTCAATGTGATGCTCGATGTCTGATTTGCAGTGTGGATGGTGTCCTACCATTATAAAGAGGAACCTTCATGGCCATTTCCATTCTTACAGTTGTCTTTCAGGGGAAAGACTCATCTTAAAAAGATCCTCCCATGTTCAATAAAGTTTAGGAAACTGTTACCTGGTGTAAATGATGAGGTTTTGGTAATGGGGAGGGAGGAAAACCAGGGCCGCACCGTGCCAGACGCAACCGGCTCCCACAGCGTCACCTCAGGGTCCTGTAAGCTACAGTGTGGCTGCTTCTATGAAAAATGGGTTTTAAAAAGAGCCAAAATGTCACACAGGCAGTGAGGGTGAGGAATGAAGTGTGAGGAAGCAGTCTTGTGAGCACCCAGGTCAGAGAAGGAGGAGGGGAAGCAGATATTTGCCTGCAGCCTGCGGAGAGGGCCACAGCAGAGCAGAGATCCTCACAGCAGGCCCTGCAGGACCCCATGCTGGAGCAGAGGGATATTTCCTGATAGGAGCTGTGGAGAACCTTCTGGAAGAAGTGGACAATATGAGGAAGAAAGAGTCAGAGAGTTGTTGTTACAGACTGAGCACAATCCTCCATTCTTTGTCTCCCTGCACTGCTCAGAGCTGGGGGGAGCAGAGGAGTCAGGAATGAAGCTGAGCTTGTGAAGAAGGGGCTGGGTTTGGGGAAAGGGCTTTTAATTTGTTTCTCAAATTCCAAATCTACTTTAATTGGCAAGACATTCAATTATTTTCCAAAAAAATTCCTGGTCTACCTGTGCCTGTGCTTGGTAAATGATCTCCCTGTCTTTATCTCAGCCCACAAATTTTCCCTCTTGTTTTCTCCCCCTGCCCTATTGAGGAGGGGGGCGTTTTCTTATTGCTTAACGTTTAACCAAGATCTCTTTTAGGAAGAATCAATGTCTCAGCATCAGCAGCTCCATCAAAACAGCCACCGCTGCCCGCAGCCTTGGCAGCTGCTGCTCCACCCTGAGAGCCTGGGAGGTCTGAGAAGTGCAGGAGGTACCGTGCAGCTGGAAGCTTGGTAAGCACAATTTACAGACACTCACTAATTCTAGGTGGGAATATAATGTTACCTCGGGCTAATCATTTTAAAATAAATCTTCTCAATCAGACACCTGCCTTAGGGAGTTACCATGGCAATTTCAAAACAAACAATAGTAACAAAATTATCAAGGAAAATGAGGACCTGGGCTGCAGATTCAGAGTATTGGAGATTATGCTGACGTGGTCTCTTTGCAGGCAAACGTGAGCTTGTTTACCACGTACACTGAACTGACCAAAACTCACACGACTATGTAGGACTCCGTGCCCCAGTACGTGCCACATCTCTGCAGACCTCATTAACTTGGGCAAAACACAGAGTCTTAGAGAAGGCACCTGGGAGACCTCAGAGCAACCTTCCGGTATTGAAAGGGGTTGCAGTAAAGATAGGGAGGGGCTCTTGATCAGGGAGTGCAGGGATAGTATGAGGGAGAATGGTTTTAAGCTGAAGGAGGGGAGATTGAGATGAGATATCAGGAAGAAAGTTTTTACCATGAGGGTGGGGAGGCCCTGGCCCAGGTTGCCCAGAGAAGTGGTGGCAGCCCCATCCCTGGAGGTGTTCAGGGCCAGGTTGGATGAGGCTTTGAGCACCCTGAACCAATGGGAGGTGTCCCTGCCTATGACAGGGGGGGTTAGTATTGGATGACTTTAGGATCCCTTCTGACCCAAACCATTCTATGATTTGATAATTCTAAAAGTAGGTACCTGCAAAAGTTCTGCCACATTCAGTTCCAAAGGGCTTGTGGTAGTCTGAACATTAACATAGGTAAAACAAAGTCCTATCTGTCTGCTGGATATTATATCAGCATATCCAAAGTGAATCAAGAGCTAAAGCCCTCAGTGGATCATCAGTCCCAGAGCCACTCTGGTATCCATGCCATTGAGTGGCTTTTCAGATCTCAACTGGTCAGGGAACATCTTCCTAACTGTGCTTATACTTATCTTTCCCTTGAAAAGTCGTGCATGCAGCTGACTTTACTGCTTGAAATCATCATTTGGATTAAAGAGAAAAACAATAAACATGATTAAATGGATATTAGAAGGAGACTGAAGGAAGGAAAAGGGCACAGGCACCCATATATCTCACTCTGGGGTATCTACGTCAACAAAGCCAGAAAAGCAGCTGTTGGAATTGTTAGCAGAAAGCTCTTAAGTGATGATGTCTTTACATGAAAATGTGCAGTTAGGATCCTGCCGTGATAGCATCAGCAGCTGCTTCTAGCTTCTAGTTCTCTGGAGTTCAGGCTCCACATGCAAAGCAGCTGAACTCCGTCCACATCGAGGGGGGAATACTAGGCTCCTAAGAAACCACAACAAGGGAAAATGAGCAACTGCAGACATGGAAAGTCTGTCCACCGAAGCCCCAGCTTCCCTGAAGGGAGATGGGGATGACCCAAAGAAGAAAAAGCTCTGGGATTTCTGATTCATCTCCCTTGAGGGCTCTTAAAGAAGAACATTATGTTGCTTCTTATGGAGAGCAAGGGATTTCCTGGCAGCATCTGTAATAGCTGGGGCAAATCTTGCCCCTCTAGCACTCCCCTTGGTATCTGTGAGCTGTGCTGAGTGTGAAACACAGACACAACTCCATACACTGCTGCACCTCGTGGAGGGAGAGCACGGAATGAGGAGGTGGCTCCCACTGGTGATCTTCAAAGAGGCACGGCAAAAAGGATTTTATGCCACAGACCTGTGATTTTGCAAGAAACCCCCGATGTTCTGAGTGATTTATTTAAATAAAAGAAAGAGAAGAAAGCAAAGGCCATCCTATTAGACCTGGTGGCTGCCAGTATAATCTGTTTTTTTAATGATAGCTCTCCTTCATCCTTTTACAAAGCAGACAGGTGTTACTTTGCATGTGAGAAGATACAAAAGGCAATTAGTAGAAGAATGCTTCTGGTTTTACATATTGTAGAAATGTGCTAGCTTTGATCATTGTTTATGATTTTTCACTTACTCCAGGGTGGGTTTTTTTTCCCCAAATGGTCAGTGACTTTGGATGCTCAAAATTGGAATAGTTGGTACATATATGCAGGTAGACATACACAAACAACATGTTCAGGAAAAGATATGTTTATGCATATGGGAATGCTGTAATTTCTCTGATACCTTCACAGATAAAGGGCAGACTAAAAACAACAGGAGGAGCACCACAAAGAGTTTAAGAGATATTTTTTGAACACTGGCCTCACTCTTTGATTATTTTTTTCCAGTCAGATGCTCCTGATGAAAAATTACAACATAGCATTAAACTACTCTGAGTTAATGAAAGTGAACAGTAATTTTGAAGTGACAAACACATGTTTATAAAGCATGTTAATTATTAATGTTTGTAGAAGTTGTTGTGGAAAGATGTTTTACTCTTTTTGGCACAGTGGTGTAAGTACCCACAAGCTTTCAGATGCGTTATGGGGAAACATTCTCACTGGGACCCACTGCGCTTTGGCTTAGGGTTATAAAATAGCAAAGCCTCGTTTCATGGGCTGTTGTGTTTACATCATAGTTTTTGACAAGGGCTGTCCCAGCTTCCCTAATATTTTTCCATTTCCCTCTTTCCCCAATACACTGAACAACGCTGAGTTCTTCTCAGAGCAACTGTGTGTCTGCAAAACTTCTTTGAGACCGATAACCTTGCTGACTTCCTGTCTACAAAGGAAAACACACAGGAGGCTGTTGCTCCTGCTAGAGAAGTCATGTTGTCTGCTTAATGATTTCACATGCTTCTATATCTAGACAGCCATGCTGTAAAAGCCTGGTTCTTCTGAAGAAATGCATACTGCACATACTTGATTGTCTGACTCATAACACTGGTGCCAGGACTTTAGTTTTTCATTTCTATTTATTCACCACGGGAAACCTAAAGTACAAACACATTGGATGAGAGCCTGGCTCCAGTGAAGGCAAGGACAAAATTCTCATTGATTTCTGCAGGCAGAGAACTTTGCTCCCGTGCTTTTTGTTGGGCTTTACTGTTCCTGATTTAGGGCTAAAGTGATGTTTGAAAAGGCTTGGTCACCCATAGTGATGATGAATTCCAGTGGCACTTCCAAACACAGTCCATGTATACAAGAAGTATCTGTTTCTATCCTGAGGAGCTTGTAGCTTATGAATTAAGCCAGATTTGAAAGAGGAAAGCATACTCAGACCTTGATTGTATTTGAAGCTCCCTTATAACAGGCCACACTAGCATAAAAAGGTATATGTGGTTGACCTTGCTGTTGATCAGATTTTGGCAGCACACAGAAGTTTGGTAACAAGAAGTCTTGTGATGAAGCTTGTGCCCATCTGTCCCACAAGGAAAGACCATGTCCAAACAGCCCAGTATTTGATGATTCTTTCAGTGTTAAACCATCCCCTTGGTGGTTTCATCTGCCCAGCATACGAGGTCCAACACAAAAAAAACTGAGACTGACCCTATAGCCTGGGAACCAAGAATGAGAGGAGAGACAAGGAGATGGTTATAGAACATGTTCTAATCTGTCAGAGTGAGACAAGGCTTGACTCGGTCACTTCACTGAGTATGAGTGGATGTGCATTCAAATAGAGATGTTTTCTTCTCCTTGGTCAGAGCACCCTCCCTGTTTGCCAGACCTGGTTCCCTCTTCCCAAAGATCCAGTCAGTGCTCAAAGAAACATGTTATTTGTTGGCAGATGTGAAAGCAAAAACAATTGGGATCCTCAACAGCATTTCAGAAAATGACCTGCAGAATTGCTTTGAATGCTGGCAGCATCGTAGGCAGCAGCGTGTCAGCTCAGAAGGGAACAGTTTTGAAGGTGATCACAGTTGATTTTCTTAATTTGTTAAATAAAAAGGTTTACAGGCACAGGCTTTTTGTTATGTTGCAGCAGCAGCACTGCTAATTTGTGCTGCAGTACCTTGTTTTGTTACTTCTCTACAGGAGTGAAAAGAATTATTTTTGATTATACTGTAGTTAAGGAGCTGGATTTGGCCATTGCTTTCTTATTAACACATTGCAAGGGCTCTCTGTGTCTTAAAATGTTTTGTCAAATACAACTTGTAATATAGAAATCTTAAATATAAGAAAAAAAAAAGGAAACCCCAAACAAACCACGCACTTAGGAACATAAAATTTCAAACAAATAAAAAATAACCAAAACCCAAATATCTTAAAGTGCTTGGCATCTGAGTTGAGAAAAATCCATTGGTTAAAAAAATAATACTGACAGCTCCGCAGTGGCCAATTAATCATTTGCTTCTAACAACAGAGTCTCACAGGCAGACACAAAAGTGAAACAGGAAAGCAGGAGAAATGAAACGCTCCTTTGTCTTGTGGCTGGATGCACTGCCTTGCCGGGACACAAACAGTTCATGTGGGCAGAGTAGCCCACTGGCCCACTTGGCATCCTGCAGCTCCTGGCATGTGTTAAACAGGTCAGTAGGTGGTCTGGCACAGGCTTCTTGGACGTATTTTCTCACAAGGTTCCTTGCTTTGCAGGGGGAAATCCAGTTCCATAGAAAGCTCTTTTCCACAGGGCTCAGAACCTGTTTCATGGCACTTCGAGTACTGCACTAAATACACAGCTAAACTTCAAAAATGTTATAACTGTGTAGTTATTTCAACACTACCCCATGGAACTTCCATGGAAATGTGTTTGGTCTCAATGATCTATGCAACCATTGTAGTAGAGGAACTGCAAATAAAACTGAATTTGTGCATTCAGAACTCGTTAAAAATTATTGGGTGAAATGATCCGGCTGAAACTTTCAGCTACTGCAATTAAGAATCAGAGTGCTTCTCTCTGCCTTAATGTCTCTCAGCATGTTTTGGCTGTGACATGTTTCACTTGCTTCAGATCTGCTGGGGAGCTGATTATGCTGGTAGTTAAAGTATATTGTACTGCTTTGTTTTTATTATTATATTATTTTTGTAGATATATATAAAACTTTATACAGAGTATACCTGATTTACTCTTGGAAGAGCTTTCAGTTTTCAAGTGGGGAGTCACATGGAAAAAATGAGAAGGATTTGGAAAATTCAGGACATTCTGGCCCTGACACGCCTGTTTTCCATTGGTGTTCACTATTAGAGCTTCTTCAGAGGCTGGTTGTGTAATGACTGTTACTGGAAAGGCAATAATTTTCCTCTTAAACCTAGGTTTAGTTCTATTTAATTTGATAGAATTGCCCAGATTTTTTTATTTTAAATATTTGAATTTACTTCAATTGCTTTTTAACATAAAGCCCATAACCTATGTACTCCCTTGCTCTGTCAACTCAGTAGCTCTTTGATTCTGTGACTCTTGTCTGTGAACTGGATTGTTCCAAATCATAGGAAAGGTGGCAAAGTGTCCCATGGTTAAGAGGAGCCCTTCCCAGGACATGAAGTAAATGAACTACTCTGTGAAATGAAGAAACAGCGCTTTAGATATCATAGATATCATATATTGGGAAATATGTCAATAATAATCTAGCTAAGGGAAGTTTTGAAGCTGTTAGAGAAGCCCAAATTCTGTCAACATCCCACCTCAAAATATCTAGATGTTAGTTTTTTCTGTGTTTCATCTTTAGTGAAGGCAAGAAGTTATTTGTTTCACAAGGAATGTAATGACTTAACACTCTTGGAAGCAGTCAGGCAAGTGAGTAGTGCAGGAAAGGGATTCCTAAAATATATAAGAAGAACAGGGTTTCCTTCATAGTCTGTTCTGTCTTCTAAATCAAGAAATTGAATGTGCTACATAGAAAGCTGAGAAATTTTAAATAGATTTTTTTTTTTAAATAGAAAGCAATAAAGAGAATCAGTTTTGTGTCCTGCTATCAAGCATAGTCATCTCCATGAAATCTGAAGGCCCAGACATTGCCACAGCTATCTTTAACCCATTGAATATTCCAACAGAGGTGAAGTCAAGTCAGCAGAATATGTCTGGGAGATGTTCCCACTTCATTTCCAGCTAAATGTACCCACTTTGTAGGTGTGGATTGGCCTCCAGAACCGTAAAATGTTTGCATCTGCTTCCCATTACTGCCTTCATCATGAATTCTGTAATGTCAGCAACGTTCTGCTGACTGGTTTTCATACAAGTTGATAACACATTTTATTCCTTAGGAATCTGCTCCTAGGGAGAAGTGACTCTTTTCCAAACAATTGTCAAGAGCTCCTAAACCTTCTGGAGCATCACACAAAAGCAACATAATCCTGCTCTCTGCAAATGTCAAGTTGCCTTGATCTCTCTTAATAGGAATTTAAGTTGTTGCTACAACATTTGCAACAACCAAGCCATGTGTCATTGCCCCATGCCACAAATCACATGTAGAGACCTGTCAGGAGTAACAATATCAAGAATGAAATAGCTTAACTCCTGTGTGAAAGACAGTGCCATAATTCCAGATTGTTCTTTGGTTTTTCCCTATGTGCTTCTGCCCGATCCTTTGAGACTGAATTAGGTCATGGATCTGTAGGGGGGGTGGAATTTGCTGTGTAGAGGAAAAAAAAATATCAAATTTAGATGTAGCTGGGGTTTGATGCCTTCATAAGGATTTACTGAAAATAGTATTGTAGTGTGACCTAGTCTACAGCTACAAAGTCAGTACAGGGCAAAGGGAATTTGCTCATGCCTTTTTGTTTGGGAACAGCAGAGAGCAAACTAGCTCAAGATTTGTCTGTCAGGGGATAACTGCTGCCATTAAAGTTCATTCTCTTACTTTTCATTTTCAGTAAGTCCTCCTATGGACATTCTTCTCAGTGCCTTAATGGGTTTCACCTCACCTGCTTCGAAACTGGATTAAGGTAAGAGTTATAATGGCCATACAGCAAAGGATAGACAATTGTGTACCTGTGAGCTGGCAGATGTGCATCAGCTGTGGTTAAAGAGCTCTGTATCTGTGTTAAATTGGCATTGAAATCCTAGGTGGTGCCAAGAAGGATGCATCAGCTGCCTCATCTTTTTTAAGATCTCTGGGATTTGCACAGAGTCTGAGTCTGCTGTCTGAGGGGTTTGGATTTCTGCAGAGAATTAATAATATTGCTGATTTCCAGACAGGTGCTAGATGCAGCATCCCACATTCACTGTGACTTATTTCAGAGAGAATTAAAGGAAACCTATTTCTCCTTTCTCTTAGAAGGTGACTGCTGCTGAATACTTCAAAGAGAGCTTTGTAGAGATGGAATTCCTCATTTGGAGGAAAGGTGAGGTGTATGTATTCAGTTTTTCTGTTATGGTAACAAAACTGTATGGACTTCCAGCTGATTTTTGCAGCTGAGCCAACTGTTCTGAACCTGAGCTGGGCAAGGGGAAGGCTGATCAAGGATAGTGTATAATGGTCTTACAAAATTTTCTCAAGGGCTTGCAATTAGAGATTATTATGTCATCCCAGAGAAAGGGCAGCCTGGAGGTCGTGTCTGGTGTGGGAAATCCCAGATAGGTCTTTTAAAGTAGCAAGGGCAAATCAAAATGATGAACTAATGAGCAAGGGTCAGTTTGTTACTCAGCATGACTTCACCAAGATCAGCTGTGCTGTATCTGAGAAGAGATCTGGCCCCGAATACAAACATGTTTGCAGCATAGTTGGACTATTGGATGTCATATCCTTATAAAGTATAAATTCAAGCAGAGTCTTTTCTTGTAGACCTTCCTCATATAAACAGTCTATAAACAGGAGCTGTCAATCTGATTATTCATGTAAGTAAGGATTAAAATCTGCCACACAACTTCATAATCTTCTGTGCAATTCACTGCAGGGCTATGAGACATGGAAAGAGAAAGTGCAGATATATTTGGAGGCTGGAGTGTCTGTGGCTTAGACAGTTGTTTCAGTGTGAATACTCATACACTCTGTGAGAACCGTGTGCCCACTTTATTTGTCTCTGTTCTGTGTACAGTATCAAACAGTGACATTAAAGAAATGCTTCCACCCTTCTCCACGAGGCCAGAGTATGCATCAAGTCAGCAGTGCTGGCTTAGCAGCATCTGGAATGCAGGTGTGTGTTTTTTCAAGAAAAGCAGGACAGAAGGACACTTTAGAGCAAACAAAAGGTTGAAACAATATTGCTCCAGGCAGCTGGAAGGAGGACTTAGGTTCAGGGTGTAGAAACATAGCCAACACATGCTCTAACCTCAGGCTGTCTGACATTTCACAGCAGCTATGCAACACAAGAACTCTTTCAGACTTTAGTCCCCCCCCAGCCATGTGGTGTTGCACTGTGCTAAGTGTTACCTGACTTTGATGTTCTCCAGGCAGACTCCATATTTGTTCATGTTTACGCATTTTGATGGGGAAGGAGTTGCTCTGCTTAACGTCCCCTGGGTTTCCTCCCAAGCAGTTTTAAACATTACAATGCAAGTAAACTCAGCAAGTCCTATGACAGCTCAGTTCCCACCAGCAGTTTGTGTCTGGCATGGCAGTAGGTGAGAGCACAGATTGCTGACGTAGATTTTAGACCTACAGCCTTTCTTGCATGCAGATATTTGAAAAGCTCCAGTTCCCTCCAAATAGGGATAGGAAAGTGATAGGGAAGATGTGACAGGGTTAGCTCCTTGCTTCTCCTTTCCTTTGTAATCCATCTCAGCTTGCTTCATAAATACATTTCACAGTACCTGGACAATGAGGAGATTTTCCAATATACTAGTTTCACGGATATACTAAAATTGCATGTCCAGTCAGCAGAATCCTGCCTTTAATATTGTATGTGAATGTCACTAATGCCCAGGTTTCTGAGAAACCTGGATTTATGTAGCTGATGCTTTCTTTTTGATGCTGAACTTAATTCTCATTTAAACCTTTCTATATAATAACTGGGACAGGATCAATGTATTGCGTGCCCTTGGTCAAATTTTACCCTCAGTTGCATTGCTTTTACTCAGTATTTGTCTTACTACAGGCCCTCTTTTAACTTGTTATGTGCAGAGGACCTGGAAAGTAAAGTAGTTCCTGCCCTGAAAAGTTGGAAGAAATAAAGGACTTATAGGTGTCACTGGATTTCTGATGAGGAAACTCAGATACAAGGAATACTAAATGATTTAATACTGTCTTGGGAGCAATCAGGACATTTATTGCAAGATTGTCTTTCCTCATCCTGCTGCACTTTAATCATATTTATTAACACCTTCCTTAATGATTCCTCCTTTTGAGTTAACGGAGAGAAGCAACAAAGAAACCAAAAGTGAAGTTGAAATGTATAAAATCCTTATACTGAAAATATAACATGCCTTCCTCTGGAGGATATTGCATTTAACCAAGGAAGTTCTATTCACTACAAGGAATGCCAAGCAACTACTGTTATCTGAAAGACAAGATAAGTTAGGAAGAAAGACAAGGAATGTATACACATGGAAATGAGTGGCCCACGTTGGAGTGAAGCTTCCCTCTTTGTGAACGGACAGCAAATAAACATATTTAGTTCGGTTGATCTCAGCACTGTTCTTGATCTTTTTGAGAACTTAGGCTTTTCTTGATTTCTCTGCTGCACAAGAACATTTAGAAATTAAATACTTCTCCCTGTCAGCTCTCAAACAGAAGGGCTTCAAAGGTGTTTTTAAAAAACAGCTACACAGCCATGGTTTCTGTGATGTCACCCTCTGTGATATACAGGGGCAAGCACAACCTCCAGTAGGATCTGGAGGAGGCAAGTGGTCTCTCCACTGAGATACCTGCCTTTTTCTCTTTGTGTGAGAAACAAAGCATCTGATATTCAGTTATTGCAGTTATTCTGGAGAGGAAATTCTGCCCTGAGCCAATGTAGGTCAGGTCTGCCCCTGTCTGTATCTGTGCAGTCATTTCTTGGAGTTTCATCTCCATGACAGGGCCTCCAGTTTTTTAGCATTCTGTCAGCTCCTGTCCTTGTGCCTCCTAGAAAGCGAGGCCTGTGCTACTATTGGTTATTTTCCACATGGAGGATGTTCCTAGACCAGGTGGTCCTGTTTCAACTTAACTGTGCCTGCCTTGCCCTGTGCTCATTCACCCTGGTCGTGTTTGTTTCCCGAGAGTTGTTATCGCTGACTCCAGCATCTGGAGGGAGCCATCCTGGCCTGGCTGCTGAAGCTCATAGGGTGGCTCTGCAGGAATTCTGACAACATGAGCAGGCAGCAGGGGAACACTCACAGAAAGAAGGGGAATTTGTTTTAAGCACCGTGGTGAGAGTGATGAGTATCCTGGTGAGGGATGTACAGGTATCCCTGGTCTTGAGCGAGGCTCCTGTTGTGTGCTCTGCTGTTGGAGCAGAGATGAGCACGTACAGAGCAGCTGGAAAACCGAGCTGCTTGTGCTCACAGAAATACCTAGAGGCATTTATGGAACTTTAGCCTTCCCATTCCCTTCCCTTGCACCGTTTGACCGTGGGTTTTGTTTCTCCTATAGATAAGCTTGAGCTGCCTATCATGACTTTACTGATCTATGCCGTATCCGGAGCAGTGGGACTCCTTGCATGTTGGTGGTTCTATTCCCAAAAAAAGAAAGCAATAAGCCTTAAAAAAGGGCAGGATGAAGTGGCAGAAAGAAAGAACAAAGCCTGGCAGATGAAGCTGGCGCAGAAGGAAGACTATCTGGCACAGGAAGAGGAGAAGCTCCAGAAGAAGTTGCAGAATCTGAAGCGAGAGTGTGAGGAACTGCAGCTGGAAAAGGCCTCGATCCAGCAAGGCTGGGAGGACCTTTGTAAGGAGCAGGAGCAGCTGCAGAGGGAAAAGGCACAGTTTAAAATGGATCACTCCACTGCAACACAACAGTAACTCAAAAGAAATCACTGCAGCCAGTCAGGAATGATCATGGAAACAGAAAACCCCTGGTTTGCTGGCTGAGGAAACTCAGACAAAGCTGTGTAATCCGTACAGAGCTGTTCTGCCTGTACTGTGAAGAGACCCACACAGCACTGTAACACCTGGCTCAGGTTCAGCCCAAGTCCCAGGCAAAAATGGAAGCACTGGCTAAAAGTCACTCCAGAAAATATTTCATTTTCTAGGAGTTTCTAGAATTTGGAAAGTATAATTATCTTATATTTTCTTTTTCTGTTTGAAAGAGCCAGATGCTTATATGAAACCTTTGGTTATGTCTGCACTGTGATTTGTTTGTCAAGCAGGACCTTTTCCTTGTCAACCCATGCTGACTGTGACCAATGACTGAACGGTTGTCTTTTAGGTGTTTTTCAATAGCTCCTGGAATAAACTTCTCCATAATCTTCCTATGCACTGGTGAGACTGACAGGCCTGCAGTTACTGGGGTCATCCCTGCTGCCCTTCTTGAAGACTGGGAAAGTATTTGCCATCTGAAACCTGTTATAGAATCATAGAAAAGTTGGGGATGGAAGGGACCTTAAAGATCATCCAGTTGAAACCACCCTACAATGGGCACAGATATCTTGCACTGAGTTAGGGGGCTCAAAGCCCCATCCAACCTGGCCTTGAACAACTCTGGGGATTGAGTATCCACGACTTCTCTGGGCAACCTGGGCCAGTGTCTCACTACTGTCACAGTAAAAATTTTCTTTCTAACCTAAATCTCCCCTCTTTCAGTTTAAAACTATTGTCCCTGCATTCCTTGAGGAAGAGCCCCTCCCCAGCTTTCCCATGGGCCCAGTTCATAACTGGTGTAGAGTTTGACATAGACTGGGCTGGGAAAGTATGGACCAAATACCATACCCTTGCTATGGCTGGTGACACTGGATGTTGTAGGTTCAGGTTCTTCAGAGAATTTACCTCCCCTTCCCAGCACAGGGACTGCTGGGGGACAGGGCTGTGAGTTCTGGGGGGGGAGCAGCATTCTTAGGGACACCCTAAGGCCACTGGGTGCACGTGCAGCAGCCTAAGGAAGATTTTGGGTCGTCAGCACCGCTCCAGGCGCGCTCTGCCCTTCTCAGAGGCAGAGACAAGAGGAGTGCGGTCAGCGCCAGCCACGTTTTGCTGTGGACATTCTGAACTTCCCCTTCTGCGATAAAAGATCAAGGCTCAGACCATAAGCAGCCCAGCAATTTCAATTTATTAAGCACTGGGTGCACGGGGAGTCTGTGCTCCACCAACACACACACTGTACAATCCTTACATTCAGTTTATATTTACTATACTAATACATATTCCTGGCTGTTTTCAAGAAACGTTTGATTTATGTAGATGGATTCTTAGAATAGGTGTATTTTCTATGACACATGCTCTCTTCATCACTTGGGGTCTTATTTGCTCCCATCTGGTGGTCATTTGGTGAAGTTAGCAGTCCTCCTCAGCTTGTCCTCCAGATCAACTTAGGTTCTGCCCATGCACTCGATATCTTCTTGTGCAGCTCTATGCGGTTATCAACCAAACTGGGTTGAACTGGTTTAGCAAGAAATACACACAGTGTCTTTCACAAGATATAAAAACTATGTACACTTGCTTAAGCTTATGGTTATACAAAAAATGGTTATATTTCATCATCTTGCTTCAATATTGTCACATATTTCATGGATCAGATGTACACGTCTCACACCTTCCCTTTCCAGCGCTGTTATCCGATAGGAAGACAACGGCAGCCTCTGCACTGCCCAGGAGAAGGGTTTCCACCCCGTATCTTGTGACTTGAGTTTCATCTTCTCTCGGGATCATCACCTTTTAAAGACCAGGGAGAGACTTTCCTTTCCACAACCCCCAACTCCACACACACACCACCCCCCCCCAACCTGTTCTCACCCCAGGGCGCGGCAGCACCCGGTACTGTCTTTAAAATATAACCACACCGTAGCAAAGACAGGACTTACTTAACTCATTTGAAGGGCTGGGTGACAGCATTGCTGTCTGTTCAGTTCTGTGTCTGGTTATACATATATTTGTGGTTGAGAACTGTTATCCTTCCCCATACAATTCTCCCCCCCCCCATCACAGTCTATTACTTGCAAAAGGGTTGTGGTGATTTTCTTGTGGGAGAGAGCCCCAACAGACATCTTAGTTTTCCCTTAGACCCAGACACTGGACAATCAGCATCAGTCCTAAACAAGACACAAAACACATATTGAAGCTAAGATCTTTCAGTGAGCGGTGTGAGGATGCTGTGTAAGGCGACATGTGTAAAGTTTGTGAAGCTCTGGGGGGGACTTCTCAACTAAACCAGGAGAAACCATAACAACCCAAGTAGACAAAACAAGTAGTCTGGATATCTCATAGTATACCAATGAAACAAGTGGTGTTGTAAGGTCCTAAATCTAAACTACACACAAAACTAGATCTGCAGCTGATGAAAATTGGCTGAACTCTATTTAAGCAAAGTTGAACTACATTGCTTTACATCTCATGAAATTCGTGGCAACTGGCAGTGTAATAGTTTAGGCTCTCTGACACTTAAATGTAGATGAGTGGATGGAACAAAGTATGATTTCACTCAGTCAGTTGTTGTAAATATTTATGAACATAGCCAGGGAATACATCATTACTTGGTGTGATAACAATGAAAAGGGAAAACTGAGGCTCATGAGGGCAGGACTGGGCTGGTGAAATTTGTATAAGGATCTGTTCTTTGCCAGATCTTAGATATCCTTTGAAAGCTCTACGCAGGTAGGCAAGTAGCTATGCAGAGGTGTAGATGCCTGTTTCAAGCTACATATATCCTGTACTGAGGTTAATGTACTGAAATATTAGAGGAAGTTTTTTGGTTTGTTGAGGGCAGAAGTTTAGTTTCAATCGTGTGTTTGTTCCCTGCTGGCTCTAATAACCTGTAAGCTTCATTCTCCCTCACACTTGGGGTCCCAGTGAGCCAGTATAATATTAATAAAACAAATTTTGTGATGTAGGTTTTAGCCAGATAAATATATAAGTGCCTGCAAGTTTAGGATCTGGCAGTTATCATGAGTCCTTAGGAAAAAATATCCTTTAAATTAAAGTTTAGGAAAGGGCTATTGAGTTTTTTTCCTTTTCGAAAAGCTGAAATAATTTTTTCCCAGATATGTCCATTCCAAAGAAAGTTTCCTTCTAGTTCTGCCTTGCCCAGAAGCCACACATTCCATTGCAGACTTGAAAAGTGATGAAAGATTTGGTTTGGCTGAGGCACCCTCCTGGGTGCAGGGAGATCTGGCTGCTTCTAGCTCTGTCACGGACACTACGTGGAGCCTTATCAATGGCTTTAAGGCTTTGTTTTCTTTTCTGCCTATAACTGTATAAAATGCAATGTGGTTTCAGGTAGAAGACTTTGGACAGAGAAGGAATAGGACTAATGTACAGTTATTGATTTCAGGTTCAACATTCAGACTTAGGCCTGTCTTATTCCAGAAGGGATTTCATTGTAGTTTGCTACACTGGGAAGAACAAGATCTGTATCATGGCATTTTGTCCTCCTTTATGAGATTATTTCCATCTTTCACTGCACTACTCTAACACTTTGATTATCTTATTGAAGGAAATAACTGCCACAATAATTTGCAGTAGATAAAGCTCAAAAGAAATATATTCACTGGCACCTTTCTAGCCCAACAACTTAGGGACTTGTTTTGTAGGCACAGATCATCTGGCTAACAGCTCTGCAAAACCAGATGTGTTTAGCTCTTTGGCTTGCTGTCCTCTGGCTTCCAAACTCGATTCTTGGAGGGAGAATCAGGAAAGAAAGTCTTCAAGAAGGGCAGCAGGGATGACCCCAGTAACTGCAGGCCTGTCAGTCTCACCAGTGCCTAGGAAGATTATGGAGAAGTTTATTCCAGTAGCTTTCTCTCTGGATAACACTTCTCATGATCTGCTGAGAGGGACAGGTGGTTAAGTCACGGTGTGATACTTCATGATTATCCACGAGTGGAAAGCCAGAGTAAGGGCCAGGTGCCTTTCTCAAACTTTCATGGCATAGGTGGTGACATTTCATGTCCTTTTACCACAAGGAAAACTGTTCATTTTGCCCAGTTGTGGGCTTCAGGATGGGCCTGTGATCAGAAACTTTCATCAGTGAACTTCTTGGAAAACTGAATAACTTGTAGTCATTTTTATTAAGTCCTTAAATCCTCCTGTGCAGCTTGCATTTAGCAAGCAAAGGAAACCATTCAAATTATGCCTAGCAAGTCCCATGGCTCTCTGAGGAGAGCTGGGTCTCATGCTGTGCTCAGCCTCGTTTCCAAGACAAATCCACGCAGGGGCATTTGGAGAAAGCTTTGTAGAAGCGTCCAGATTGTTGACGTTTTCTCCAAATAGACCTATTAACCTCTGAAGGAATGTGAGATTTGCACACCCTGAGTCGTGAGGGTCCCCAAGCCACATTTTCAATGATCACATTATTCATATTCTGGAGGTAAAAAATGTTCCATTGATGTATTATGTCTCACCCTGTGTTTCCTGATACTGTATCGGAGGCTGCACCTATGAATTTCTGATGTCAAATCTGACCACACTGAGAAACTTTCTGTGGGTGGGATATAGTCTATTGACACAGTTGGCTTTTTACAGAGCAGTGAAGCATTAACCACTTCCTCTCCTCCAGTCTAGAACATCAAACTTCTGACCTGTCATTTAGGAGACAAGATCATTTACACCAATCAAAATCTGAAGGAACATAATTTTTTTCAGGTGGGGTATTTTGGATTTACACCCCTTTAAAAGCAGAATTTTCTCTTGAGTGCTCCCCTTCCTCTCAACCTCTTCCTGCCTAGTTAAAATATTTATGCTTTTGTAGGCTCCCACATTAAATCCACAGCAGCCTGGAGATCAAGCAGTCCTCTGTGACTGTGGTAAAGGTATCAGCTTGCTCTGAAACAGATTTGTTTTTCATCAGATTCTTCCATAATGAGGTAAGAGGATTAATTTCATGGTTAAAAAAATAAAATGAAATAAAAGATATGTGATACCTGAGCAACTCTGCAGGAAAATGAGAATTGCCAGACCAGGTCTAGACAGCAGTCCAGGCAACCCAGTAACTTGTCTATGAAATGGTTAATTATGGAACAAAAAACCCACACTTTCAATGCTGCCTTGAGAGTAGGTCTGACAATGCAATAATCCAGAACCTGGAGAGAAAATTACCTTTGTAATAAGTGCATCTTTCTCACCTTGACGAAGTGCATTGCATTTAGGCAAAAGATAAGTATAAGGATTAGAAATGAAAAGGGAAAGGGAAGAGCAGGTGTCTCTGTGCAAAATAAAAGGTATATATGTCTGAAGAACCTCCACCCCGTGCTGAAGTCTCTGCACAACCCATGGGCACAGGCAGGGCAGCTCTGGGCCAGCACTGGGACAGAGCATGGCACAGGGTAACTCCCACTGGGTACTGGGTTGTGAAGTGGCCACAAGGTAGGTGGCTGGATTTGACCCCAGAATTGCTGTGCACAGGAACTTTCAGGCCTCTGCAAGTGAATCCTGTAGCTTTTAATCATCTCAGTCTTTTATGCACAAGAGTTATTTTTGGGGGAAGGGTTGAGGGGTTTTGGGGTGCAGTGGGTGGGTTTTCTTTTGTTTTTTATACACAGTACAAGAAGTATTCATACCCTGGACTGCTTTCAGAAGAGAAAACCTGGAAGGCCCCTGTGTTGCCTGTTGTTCCCCTCAATACAAGAGGAGCAACGAGGCTGGTGAAGGACTGGAGAACAAGTTCTACAAGAAGCAGCTGAGAGACCTGGGGCTGTTCAGCCTGGAGAAGAGGAGGCTGAGGGGAGACCTCATCACTGTCTACAACTGCCTGAAAGGAGATTGTGGTGAGGTGAGAGTTGGTCTCTTCTCCCAAGTGACAGGTGATGGGATGAGAGGAAATGGCCTCAAGTTGCACCAGGGGAAGATCAGACTAAACATCAGGAAAAATTTCTTCACTGAAAGGGTTCTCAGGCACTGGCAGAGGCTGCCCAGGGAGGGTGTGGAGTCGCTATTCCTAGAGGTGTTTAAAAAGCAGGGAGATGAGTTTCTTAGGGGCATGGTTTAGTAAGGGGACAGGTACAGATGGACTTGATGATCTCAGAGGCCTTTTCCAACCAGATGATTCTATAATTCCATGATTCTATAAGTCTTATACCAACTATATCCTTTGCAGTCAGCTTCTCGAAAGAATACAAGTTATAAGTTGGAAAACTCAGAACATTTTGTATGTTCCTTGTCCTCACTCTTTGCTTTTGTCTGTCAGTAGATGTGAAAAATGTGAAATAACTTTTTCCTCTTTTACTGAGGGCTAATTTATTCATCTGTACCACAGCACTGGAACCAGGCACAGGTGCCGAGAGTGACTTCCAAGATTATATCTTAATAACTTCCTCAAACATCCGTTAGCTTTGAGATGCCAATTGTTTCACTGAGGCATTTCTTGTTATTCTCTCCACTCTTTTTTATTGCTGGATCTGGGACCCTGTGAGAGTCTGTGTCTCTGCTGTCTGAGCCAGCTGTTGAAAGGATAAAACTTATTGTGCTACACTTTCTGAATTGTAACATGTCTTTTAACATATGCTGCTCATAACAGAGGGCCCAATAAAATTAAAAGGACATTTTTCCCTAGTGCTTTTGGTGCCATTGTCTTACTCCCTGCTCAGGTGCTTCTTAACCTTATTGTTTATCAGTATGGTAGAATTGTGACACCTTCATTAAATAAGATGTAGGCTTGCTTATTCCTTCTCAGACTGTTGACTGGTTAGAAATGCCTATTAATCCACTTAAATGTGAGTATTGAAATGAATCATGTTTCATTCACATTGTTAGCACGGGGCTCTGGGCTAGTAGGAGCGTCAATGCAGCAAGGGTTAATTATCCCACTTGTAGCCCTTTCTTGAGTGCCTGAGATCTGCGAGCATGGATGGGGAGGTGGCACAAACAGGAAGGATATTTTCTGGCTCCGTGAAGGTTTTCCGTGCTGCCTCACCTGAAGGAGGAGCAGTCTGTGTTTTGATAGGGGCTCAGCGTCATTTCATGGTAGGGTTCTCTGAGCATCCTCCACCTACACTTTACAGTTTATTGTGTGGTGGCTGCTCACAAAGAACTGAGATGCTCCAGCTCACTTCTTCAGCTACCTTGTGGAATACTCTGAATGCAAATGAAGTTATTTGGCAGCCTGTTTCTGTACACAGTATTGTCCTCATTGCCAAATGCTTTCCTCCTGGCTTGCCTTGGGGCGGGCGGGCAGGGAACACCCGCGGCTAATTAAAAACAGGTATTTGTCTGCAGGTAACACTGCCAGACAGGAGCCCTTTTGCATCTCACAGGATCCACACAATCAGCAACATCTGAACAAGCCCCATGGGGAAAGAGATGAATTTTTCACACCTGCTTCTCCCAATTTAATAATAATAAATTCCATGCAAGCCCAGGAAGGCAACATTCCAGTAACATTTTGCTTTTACTGACTGAAATTTCCCGTAAGATGGGCCTCTGGCTATAGAATGGAAATTCTGTCCTCACTCACTTCCCCCTCAGTACTGGGCAGACGTATGGAGTCTGGTTGCTTTTTTATTCTTGCCAGGGCTGCTGCAGTAGCTCTGTGCTTGTTGGTCCCGGGTGCCATGAAGTCAGAGCCACGAGTCTCCTCGGTTCAGTAGGTGGTGGGGGCTGGTAGTTTGTCCCAGGGAACGTTCCTAAGCCCTGTGTCAGCTCCTTACGCAGCAAATAGAGAACAGACACTGGTAATGCAGACAGAAGGAAAAAAAAAGAGAACAGAAAAAGGGGAGTCATGATACTATCAGAGAAATATGCATCAAGTCCGTAAGTGCTTCTGCACCCTGGCCAAATGCCACGTGGAAATCCAAGATGCTTGATGCGTTGAATTCTGAGTTTCCCAGCACACTGCTCTGTTTTATATTTAATTTTTATTTAGCAACAGGTAGTGAGATCCACTGTGTTGCAGTTACGAGTGTTGAGGTGGTGGAAAACTACAGTGGGGAGGGCAGGGGTTGAATTTGGCTGTAATTGACTGGAATTCGTGACATGGAATGTCTTCTGTTGGCTTTACAAAATGGAATCGTTTCCTAACAGTAATGATCAATCTTGGACATGATCATTATGGGATACCAAATCACTGGTTGTTACATGAGTGTTTTTAATACTCATTGCATAATGGTGTCTGTAAAAAGCTTTTAAAGAAGAAATAAAACATTTGGAATTTGATGCCTACATAGGTTCTGCATCTTCTTTCTCTTCTCCAGGTATCAATTTCAGAATTCACTCTTGTGGTAGGTACTGCCTTGGCCAAAACAGTGCAGTTTAGAACAACAACAGTAGGAAAAACTCTCATAATGTGAATGCTTGTCCTAACAATTCTCTAGATGAGAGAAACCTAACAGCACTCTAACAAAATCAAGGCTGTTCTGGAACTGACAGGTTAAAGCAGAGAGCTGCAGTAGACACTCTTTTTTTCCTTGGTTGGATCCTCATTTTCATTGTGCATTCCTTACTATAGGCAACAAGTGCCATTTGTTGGGATGATCAAAAAGTTGAATTTACTCCCATACATGACAAGACTTTTCTGCTCTGTCTTGATTGTTTGGAAAACATAGGTATTATTAAAGTGTTGATTCTGATGTGTACAAAAATGAAAAGCCTGTTCTTTTGGGAATTGAACTTGTGCATTCAATTAACTTCAGTTTTGTAAATGAGGTTTGGCAGAAGCATTTGCACATTACTGTCATAGAACTTATACTTCAAAAGCACGAGGATTAAAGAATTGTATTCAGAATAAAAGCTGTGTACATGATTTCTATTGTTGTGCTGTTGTATAAATAGGTTGCAAGCAACCTTGTTTCAATGGGAATAATTTGGATTATTCTGTTGTGGGAGGTTTGCAATTGTTTGCTGGCTCTGAAAGGGAGATAATCTTAAATCTGAGTTATGAAAGATGGTTATGAATAAGAGAGAAGGTTTAAACTGTACTTGTTCTTCTGTTGTTGATGTTTAGAGAGCCTCAAATTTTGAGAAGATAATAGGGTGCTCCTGGGTTATAGAGAATGCAGGAAAGGCACTTGGTATAAAGAAGAGTCAGTTTTGCATTATCCTGTCTTACTGTAGTGAATGTTCTGCTTCTGCTGTGTTATCTGATGGCCTCTAAGTTACAGCTTAGGGTAGACTATGCTGCCCTATTAAAGATGCTGTGAGCTGGGAAGTAGGGAAATAAGAAAGTATTGGCCAAGGCTCAGTTGCAACCTTGCATTTTTTTAATTAAATTCATGACTTAGATGCTTCTGACATATTTAGTCTGGGTTTTGTTTGTTTTTTTGGTTGATTTTTTTTTCCTGGCTCAAAATTATTTCTAAGCCTGGATTTCTAAAGATGCGGAAGCAGCGTCAGAAGTGAGCTAACCCTTTTGAAGAAGTCTGGGATTCCAGCTGTGTCTAATAAAATCTGAGTTAGCTATAGAGAATGTAAGTAAGCTAAATCCCATCTGCTTTGAGGTTTCCCTTTGGTCCCAGAAGCAGCCAAATGCAGGATATGAGCAGAGGTGGATGGGCTCCTACCGGAAATGCTGGGGAAAAGGCAAGGAATAAGGCCTCCCTCTTCCCCTTTGGTCTACTTTTACGGTGTGACCTCACTGGTGACACAGTGTGTTGAGCAATACACAAGGAGAGAGCAGAAAGAGCTTGTGTTCCCCCTTGCTGCCACACAGATGGGATCAGAGCTCTGTGAAGAGGCAGCATCGCCTCTGCCTTTTCCCATTGCTTTGCTGTGTCCACAGCCAGGTCAACTGGGCAGCACCAGGAGCTGGGCTGGTAGGACCGTGCTCCTTTCTCCTCGTGCCTGGCCAAGAGGAGGAGGACAATACTGAAGACTCTTGTGAGCGACGTAGGATTAACCACACAGTTACTCCATGCCAGGCTTTGACAACTTGAAGATGATATCCCAGCTGGTCAGGGGGGATTCTGAGAAAAAGAACAGAGGGGAGGGAGACACCAATTAGCACTTTTCACTAAAAATCAGCAAGATTGGAGCTGGGGAGCCAAGTGCAAATTCTCACAAGTCTGCTTTTCCTTGACCGTGTTTGTCGTTACATCATTAAGAGCTGAGGCAATAATAAGGCAAATGTAGCTGTAAAAAAGCTCTTTGTTAGTCTTCCAGGAAGACAGAATTATATTTCAAGGATATGCATCTATCATACCCAGCAGCTGCCCTCCCCTCTGCTCCCAGGGTGTTGCTCTTGAACCCGAGGTTCAAGATCCATAGTGAGTTCTTCCTTGGAAATGAACACATTAGTTCCAGCTCTCGAATTAAAACTCTTGCCTGCTCTGTACAAGTGCTGTGCAGGTCAAACAGCTCTGCTGTCCACCTGATGTCTCTGCTATTTCAGACAATCTTTCACCTCTTCAGCTTATTGCAGAAGCTCAGAATTACAAAACAAATGGTCACTTCTCCATCAGCCAGATTCTTCACCTTCTCTAATGACCTTATCTGCTGCTCATTCCCAAAAATGGAATGGAGAGGCTAAATATCCGTATTTGCTAATCTGTGACCATGATTTATTTGTTCAAAACACTTTTAGGATATGCTTTGAAGATTAGAGATGTAGAAGTCTAGGGCCAACACAAACAGGTAGTGTTTAGTTGTTCTTGGATGTTTCCTTTCTTCTTAACCACAGTTTGAGATTTCTAGTACTGGCACAGACAGCTTTCCTCCAGAGTTCATTGGGGGCTTGTAGGAGATTCTTTTATTTTTTTGACTCAAAGGAGAAACAGGTCTTTCTCTCTCTTATCAGGGTACATTGAAAAGAAATATTTCCTCCTCCTCTCTCATGTCAGTGGATCAGAGTTGTCCTTGTAAAAGCCAATTAAACTGCGTGAGATGGACTCAGGGAGTCTGGTTATCCCCAAGTGGCTCTTTTAGACACTGTTTGATAGAACAGTGATTGGAATACCTATTGTGTGGATCAAAGCAGCTTTTAATTTCCAGAGGGTATATGGTTGAAGGTCCTTATGTCACAATTTTCTACAGTGTCTTCCTGTGTCAGGGTTCTGCTTTAGGATTAAGACAGCTGTTGTGACCAGCTTTCTACTTGAAAGGCTGGGCAGAGTTACTCTGACAGCCAGTGGGTCTGGTCTCTCCAATTAGCAAAAATTAGTAACTGCACAGTGATTATCAAACCCACCACCTTCAACTCCGTGGATCCAAGTCCTTGTAGAGTTCCTCTTTTGTTATGTTGGGAGGGATATGCCTGTGTACACTTGCCATGGGTTACCTGTTAAACAGCTAACTAAGGCAGGTACAGCTTTTAGACCAGTTGACATCACTGCCTGAAGCATGAGTGACTAAATTGAGCTATTATATATCTTTTTCTTTAGAAAACATCTTTTTCACTATTTCCCTCAGAATAGAGGCCTCCATCCTAAGGCAGGAATTATAACAGAGCCAAGGTGTTGTGTGTTTGGGTATGGACAGCTGAAAAACATCAAGTTTGCCCTGTAGGCTTCTGACTGGGCGTTAGAAAGTCTTGAACCTTGTCTTTGATTTCTCATTCTGCCACTGACATCATTTATTTTGCTGTAGTTCTCCCTCAAACACAAAGTGCTAGAGTCTTTGCCAAGCTTGTTTTACTAAACTGTATTGGCTTTGGTCTAGCTTATTGTGCCCTAGTGAAAGATTATATTACCTTTAAGGCCCCATCTCACTCTTTTTCTGCATAATTGCTTTGACATTTTTGAATTGAGCATGAAGCTGGGACTAAATATTTCTTAAATTCATGAAAGCATTTCTCTTTTAGTTATAGTGCAGTATGGCTCCCACTAATTAGAATAATTTAAGGAAGTAGTTAGCTACCAGAGGGAACATTGTCTGTGGAGAGCCACATTTTTCAACTACCATTTTTTTACCTTCATTATATGCCTCGTTGCTACCTAAGGGAGTGTTTAGGAGGAGCAATCCTGTGGGTAACATAGGTTACCTTCCTCCTAGGCCAAAGGCCTTGTGATGATAGTTGGGCAAAATCACATCATGTTTTCTTACAAAAGGGTACTTAAGTGTGCTCACATCCATTTGTGCTCTATAATTATCTGTGCTCCAGTCTCTATCAGCATTAGAAATCCTCTCCACTGTAGGGCATAGGCTGATAATGGCTGTCATTATATTTGTTATTATATTCATAGAGAACGGATAAACACTTTGGAGTTCCACTTTGCTGTTTTTATTACTTCAGCTTCAGAGGGAAAACTGTTCCTGCCAGACATTTAAGGATGTTTAATGTGATTAGCTGTAATTTTGACATCAATAAGCTTAAAATCATGATTACACTAAAGTGTACATGAGTACTGAGGGACAGATAGAGACCTGAGCTTAAGTATTTTTATGAACTCAAGCACTTAGAGGATACAAATTGCTGTGGCACGGTGTAAAACCTTTACAGAAGTTAAGTTCTTTTGCCTGTGTTATCTGTGTATTAACTATGGATTAATGTTAACCTGCTGATAAAAGCTTTACACCATCCCATATACTGAGCTTCACTTTCTCACTCAGTGCTCAGCAGTTTGGTATATTTTTCCTTGTCACTGTTCCTACCTTGATACATGGTGAAAGACTCATTTTGTCTCATAAACTTCTAATAAATTCTATTTCAAATATAATAAATGCCAACAATTTTATGAATGTTAGAAGTCACTCTTTATCAGAGCCTGATATGAGTAGTTAGGATGGAAAATATTTATATACCTTTGGTGATGTAGCTTGTGGTCTTTCCAGGTCCTGCAAAGGCCACCCAGACATACTTATTGCTTAAAAGACCAGTTAAGGAAAAGCTAAATGGATATCTTTCACAGCTGTCTTCTTGTGTGCAGGCTGTACCCAAGCCTAGTGTATCTGCTCTCAAACAGCTGCTTCCTATTTCTTCATTTAGGGAATGAATGCAACCTTTGGCAAATGCTCAGATGATGACAATAATGATAAGTTCAAATTGTAGCAGAAAATTAATTTTCCTTTTTGGAGATAATCTCTTAAATATTCCAAAATTTACCTTTTTTTTGGTAATTTAGTGTTTGGTGTGATATTTAATATTTTAATGGGTGTTATGGCACCTCAAATTTACCATCTTTGTATGTGCAGTTGATTTCAATCAGGTTCTCAGTAGTACTGATCTGTGCATCGATTACAAACTTCTACTTTCAGTTTCTGCATTTGCCTGTTTAGGTCAGATTTCCTTTGGGTTAACAATGAGCTGCCTTATTCTCTGACACCAAACAGTGGATGTTCTTCTGCCTTTCAACAAGGGTTGCAATTATCAGGATCAATCAGTCCTTAAAACAATGTTGTCTTAGGCATGGTTATAGGTCATAGCAGTGTTCATAACATTTGGGAAAGAAAGGTCTATGTGTAACTACACAAACAAGTGTTCTCACCTAAATAGAAGCACTGGACAAGTAGCCAAAATCTGCAGTGCTTAAAAGCCCTTGTTCTTTGAGAGCCATCATATCAGGAAAGAGAGAAATTCAATGTAGAGGCAACATGAATTGCAGCAAATAGCAGATATTTGAAGCAGTACTTTAGATATTTTCTGGGGAAATTAGTTGAAGCTTCTTCTTGTATATTAGCATTGAGTGATTCTAAATATATACTTTCATAGAAATCAAAGTCTGCTTCCAAATGACTGTCAAGTAAGAAGCAGTGAACAATGGTTTACTGCAAAATCAGCTGAAGAGAGGCAGATATAAAATGGTAGCCTAATACTCAAAGTTTTAGCAAGGTTGCAAGAATACTACTCAATGTGAACTGGAATTAACTAAGCTGTATTTGGTTACGGTCATAAAGGATCTGAGGCAATGCAGATGTGAAGACAAAAGAACTGTGAACTCGATTCTCTACCAGTAAATCTTGTGACTTTGGCCTCAAAAGGCAGAAAACATAGGGAAAGGAGATTCAGTGAAGAAGAATCAAAATCTCTCTGAAAATAACTTAACCTAAAGTCACCAGTCATAAGAATGGAGCTTGGAAAGGATTTTTAACATCATGTCTCCTCAGGATCAACCCAATGATATTATAGTCTCTCTTTAAATCCTGATTTTTCATCTTCCTCTTATCATTAAATTGATAAGCTGTTTTCAACAAGATGCATCTCAGTGCTGTTTCTCAAACTGGCTGGCTTGGCTGTTTCCACACTGTGCTCTTGGGTGCGACTCTTGAACATTGTCCTACTGCAACATGAATGTTCCATGAGAAATACCCTTCCCTCCAGCCACAGGCACTGACTGCTTCTGGCTCCTAGAATTGTTCAAATTCAGGAGCTATTTCCCTGCCCAAAGTGATATCATCTGGCTATTTATGTTCCATAAGTTGTATTCCAGTGCCTTCCCTGCATTCCCATCTCCAAGTTGTTGAAATTGGCTGCGCTGTGCATGGCAAAGACTCTTTGGGCTGCACTAATGGCAGTGTTAATGCACCCTCTGTTCATGTCTTCTCATTCAGAGCAGCTTCCACTCTCCAATCTGCTGCTACAGAGTAGATTATCCCTAGGACTGGGTAAACCAACACAGGTCTAAAATGTGATCTCAGTCTAATTACTTGTGTGGTAACAATTTTATCTCCAGGTGATGATGAGCATATATTTTTTTAAATTCATTAATGTTAAAAAAAAATTGCTCTCTTTTATGCTTTCATAAATATAAAGATATTCCTGATTTGTTTATCTGATACAATCTTCCATATGTTTGAATTCTGTCTCTAATATGAGCTTGTAAGTGCATAAATCCACAACAATAAGGCAAAATAAAGCAAATATGAAATTATGTGTTCATTTAATTTCTCCTTGTCCTTTTTTTAAAAAAAGTCAGTCATTAGCCACATTTATCTACTGGAAGGGGATGCCACAGGGCACAGAATTTGCTGGTTAGAGATTACAAACTAAAGATACAATTCTGATTAAAATACATTTTCTCTGCTCACTCATGTTATCATTTGCTTCTGACTCAGTATCACATTCGATGTTTGCGACAGAGTATGTTTAAAGATGGGTGAGACCAGGAAGATAAAACAAGAATAGGCCTGAACTCTTACTCATCTCCTACGGCTCATTTTTTTTAAGTCAGGTAAGTGGGTGGAGAATTATTGGAGAAGACTTAAATTTTGATTGAACAGCTGTTGGCAGAAAAGCTGGTGTGAGCAAATGCTCCAAATCCTGTAAGTTGATTTCTGTAGTTACTGCTCAAGCTCCAACTGTTTTGTTTTGACTTGTAGGTGTGGACAATGAAATAAAGTGGTTTGCAAACACATGTGAAGGGACTGCTGACATGGCTGCACCTCGAGTACTGGGGTCAGTTCTGGACCCCTCAGTACAAGAAGGACATTGAGGGGCTGGAGAGCATCCAGAGAAGGGAGCAGAGCTGGGGAAGGGGCTGGAGAACAAGCCCTACGAGGAACAGCTGAGGGAACTGGGGTTGTTCAGCCTGGAGAAGAAGAGGCTGAAGGGAGACCTCATCACTGTCTACAACTGCCTGAAAGGAGGTGGCTGTTGGTCTCTTCTCACAAGTGACAGGTGATGGCACAAAGGGAAGGTTCAGACTAAACGTCAGGAAGAATTTCTTCACTGAAAGGGTTCTCAGACCCTGGCAGAGGCTGCCCAGGGAGGGGTTAAGTCCCCATCCCTGGAGGTGTTTAAAAGATGTGTAGATGAGTTTCTTAGGGACATGGTTTAGTAAGGGGACAGGTACAGTTGGACTTGATGATCTCAGAGGTCTTTTTCCAACCAGATGATTTTATGATAAGAGACAGCAATTGTTTAGTGCATGAGGAACCATCTTTTCCTGAGTGCCCATCAGGTTTTATTGGAAAATTGTTACATCTCACATTTAGTTCTTGGTTTCAAATACACCTTTTGATTGAATTTCCCAGGACTATGCAAATGAGGGAGGGCTGATGTAAGCTACTACCAGGGCCATCAGCAGACTGCTCTGAGAAGAATTAAATACAAAACCAGGAGACTTACTAGTGGTTGTATTCAGTAATCCCATTGTCTTTGAGGTTTGTGGAGAGTCTAGAACAAGGTTTACTTTTAAGAAATCACCAATCAAAGAGGACCAGGTGCCTTTACCAGGAATTAAGCAACATTTCTGCAAAAGAATTTCATTTCTTCTCTTTGGGCATGACTGTTACAAAACACAGCACAGCTAAAAATTAACACATGAAATTAGAAATGGGTGTTCTCAAATGGCTGATGGGGTGCATAACTGATTTTACTAAAACTTTTGATTGCAGTGTTTTTTGAACAATTCTGTAACCAGTTTGGGAAGCAGGAGCTGTTTTTTTGAAAAATAATTTATAAAAACTTCAATGAATTTTTTTTGCTCTTGGTGTGTCAGCAGCAGCTATTTGGAAATGGCTAAAATTTGTGCCATGTGCTGAGGAAAGGAGCTCGGTCTGAGCTCAGTGATATTATTAGACACAAGAGTACATACACATGGGGTCCATGTTATGTATGAAAGCCACAGCAACAAAAATTTAAGAAAAGAACTCTACTTTTTTTATGGCCTCCAAAAATAGTGATTCTAAAATGGTGATTAAGAATGTCAGGGTAAGAAATTCTCATCTCCTTTCCAAAATGTATAGAATGGGTGAGATCTCCTGGTAGTGCTTCTGTAGCAGCAAAAAAGGTAAAATCCTGAGAAGGATGTGTGAGTCCATGGAGCCTGGGAAAGATCAGCTGGGATGAGATACATTTGGAAAGAAACATGACCAGAAACACCCAGGAAATCAATTTTTATCTTTATGAGCATCCATGTTCCTGAGTAGGATCCCACTACTTTCCTGCTGGGCTTTCCCATAGCCCCATTGTAATTGGTGAAGAGTGTTCCATGTTTTCATCGGCTTCAGAGGTGTTTGGATAAGTCTTGCTTTCTACATCATCAAACAGAAGAGTGATTTCATGCTTTATCCTAAGAGACAGTCCTGAAAGTTAAAGATTAATCTCTCTCTCTCCCTGTGCTACCACCCTCCCAGCCCAAACAAAACCATCCAAAGCAAACCCAAGCTAATATTGAGCTGGGCCATAGGCAAGGGAGAGGCAGATTTTCAGTACCAGGCAGGCAGGAGATCAATACTAATGAGAATCCCTTAACTGTGAGCACCACTTTGCCACGAGCCAGAGGTTCAAGGGCAGTCACAGACAACAAACACCCCCTGAACAGGGCCCAGATGAAGGCCCTGTGTGTTACTGATATATCTGGGATGGGAAGAAGCAAGAATGCAATGACTGAGAAACCATAAGCCTCACAAAAGTGGCTGGATTATCTTTAAACACACAAAGCCACGTAATTTCTTTTTATCAGATCTTAGAAGAAAGGGAATCCCTCCTGTGCCATTCTCTTGGGGCTTTTAGCTCTTCTTTTTTTTCAGAAAGACCGTGGCTGGACTTCTCTCTTGATCTCTCCACTCTTCTCCCTGTGCCCTTGAGAGCAGGAGTGCAAAAGGAGATCACAAGCTTGAAAATATGGGGATTTGCCAGATCCTCAGCTTGTGTAAATTTGAATTTTTCAGTTGATTCCAGTGAAATGGGGTTAATTTACACTAATTGCACATTAGACCCATTATGTTCTATGGGAGTTTCTGTAACTGAAATCCTGCTTGGGATTCTTCTCTTTTTATTTAAGTTTGCTACTCTTTCGTAATGTTGAAATAATGGGGATGAGGGGATTACAGCTCCTGATAATGTACTCTGCTGATGCTGTCAGGAAAATATTCTGCTTTCTGAGTCATTTGCCCTAAGCTGACTTTCTTTTTTTTAATGGTTATGGGGTTTCCTTCTTTAGCCATAAATTGCATGCAAATTCTTTTTTTGTGTGTATGACAGTGTGTGTATGTGAGAGTGTGTGTGTGTGTGTCTTTCAGAAGCTAAGCCAAAGCGAGAGGCTGTTCCTTTAAAGCAAAACTGAAAAAAATGCCTTCAGGCATCCTATTACAGCGGAATGAGCCAAGGATCAGGATTTGCAGCTCAGCTATATAAACCCAGCGGAATCTGGCTGATCTGACCAGTTTGCCTTACTGTCAAAAGCTTCTGTCTCTCACACACTCTCACGAAAAATTAGTCAATGCAACTTCTCTGAGTTTTGACAGGACAGCAACAAAGTCAGAAGCCGATAGCTGACTTTAACGTCGTATTTATTGGATGGAGACTGCTCCCAGCGGGATCTAATGTCTGTCAGAGTCTGAGAGGTAAGTCTGCTTCCTTCCTGAATTAAAAAATCAGGAGCTCTTCTACCACAGAAGTTTACAGAAACACAGTGTCCTGTCATGACCCTCATAGTTAGGAACATCAGTCTGAATAGTCAGGGACATTATTAGGGATGTTTTTGAACTGAAGGATGCCTGTCTGTGGGTTGTCTTTATTATAGTAATAATATAAGAAACATCTCAACGACATCAATATAATCCGTTGAATGAATGAAGGATGGGTTAATTGAATGCTGGACTTCTACAGGAATAGAGTCAGAAAACGAACTGGCAGGAATGGTAGAAAATCAGAATTTGGATTTCCTCTGGGCTACTGAAGTAATACAAATTATTTTCCCATCCTCACCTCGTGGAGCAGACTAAATCCACTTGCAGGTCTTAAAGCTTCCAGGTAACTCATCCTCCTGTGCTATTGTGTGTGACTTGGAACGAGTCAGGCCCTTTTCCTTTTTAATTTGCTCTCTGCACACTTATTTGCACTGGAGCCTTTGTCACCTTCCCCCCAACCCCCAGTGGGCTCCAGTTTCTTTTAGAAGGGTGGTAACAGTAGCCTGCAGCCGGGAGGAAAAGACAAAGGAAGATTCAGCTGGTATCTTATTACCAGTACTTAAACGAGTGGGTTCTGGGGAGAGGGTGAAATTCTCCATCAGCATGGAAAAACAGACACACTGTCTTTACATTGTGCCTTAACTACTCGCTCCTTTGTGCGCTGAGATTTTCTGCATGACTGTGTCTGCAATTACCAGTTCGGCTCAAATTGGCTTAAAATAGGGAAGCTGACTGGGAGAAGGTGATTGTACTTAGATTCATTTAGGAGTTCAGCCCACTTACTCAAAACTCTGTGTTGCATCACCTTTGCAGAGTTTTCCCTGCCTGATTGCTTTCAGGCTAGGAGGCAACAGAGCTTCTGGCATTTATTCTAAACTTCTGAAAAGTCTGTATCGTGCTGTGCAGGAGAAAGGTATGTTCAGATTGAAATGATGATGATGTCCTCTTGTACAGTGGAGATGTAAAATTAAAAAAAAAAGTATGATAAATATATTTATCAAATTTTCCTTCATGGAAAAAGCAGAACTCAATGAGGTGCATGCAATCCTATGGACTGGGTAAAAGCCTTATTGTCAAGCTGTTGTGTTTATTTTTCTCTCTCAGTTTATTTTTTGAAAAGTCATATTAAATAATGGGAATTCATTTTAAATGCTTCTTGTTTAACTGTAATTGGTGTTTCCTTTATTATGCAGGAGATGTGCATTTGCATCTTTAAAGCTGTGAACTCTTAAGGGTGCTGTAGTCTGAGAATGAGCCAGACAGTGGAGGGTAGTGATGGTCCTTTGGATTCTAGGAAGACTTGCAGAAAGGTGTTATGATGGGTTTGGGTTTTGTTTTTCTTACTGCTCTTGGAGCAAAGGTTTCATCAAATGAAATTGTTTGGTCAAAAGAAGAGAATTGGTCTGTCTACAGTTCACTGTCCCTGGCAGTGAAGTTAGAACGTACTTGGAAGAGTTCTCAGGGTGTTCCTAGTGCATCCCTGTTGCAGCTGCCTCATCTCTGCACTTTGCTAAGGAAGAGATGAGCATCTTGAATCCAGCAGCTGAAAAGGGTCAGAGAGAGAGGAGTGCTCTGCAGGAGACTGCTTGCCCTCACAGCTCCTGACCTTATCACAGTCACTGTCCTCAGCAAATTGATACCCGTTCCCCATATACTTTGCTCATTAATTTTATCCTCTGGCTCCTTTCAGCCCAGAGAAAATTCTTTGCGAGTTCCAGTCCTTAATCCTATAACAACAGTTACTTTATCAGTGTTTCTAAGGCTGTAGAAGAGTCAAAGATCTGCTAAAAAGCGTTCAGCCTGCAGATTACTTTCATGCCTCATTTGGAGAGGAAGCTGATGTTCTGCTGAAGAAATCTCACCCAGGTAGGTTGTGGTGATAAACACGTGAAAAGAGAACCAATCAGATCCAAATCTCCCGTTGAAGTAATTATGCTTAACGATGCTAAAATTTACTGGGAGTACCGCTAAACTTAGTGCTCCACTAAATTATGAGTAGCTGTGTTAGCTGGAGATTTTTTAAAAAGGAAATCTGTTCTCTTCTTTTGATCTCAGCTCTTTAAGAAAGGATAATTTATCCTCAGTATTCACTTAACTATCATGTTGCTAGAATAGCATTTCTAAAAGTGTTTGAAATTCAGATTGGATGGCTTGTTTTTTTCATGTTACTGCTTTTTATGAAGTATCTAAAAAAAGCCAAAACCTATTCATGTTGTGAAGATGTTCTGACTCACTGTTAAGAGACTGTCAGAGTTTGTTCTTGAGTACTATATCACTTTTGATAAGAAAATGAGATTAGATGGCAGAGTCTGTGCAGCTTGGGACTTCTTCATTCTTCTCCGGAGTGAAGCAGAGCTGAGAAGCAAGTGTGCCTTTGAAACAGTGATGTTGCTTTGAAGCCAGAGTTTTAACCCTTTCTGGTAACCCCCTTTGAAATCCTAGAACTGCTTGTGTGGTTCTCTGCCATTTTCCTTGTACAACACAACAGTTCATCAAGCTTTGTAGGGTGTGTTCAGAGGATTGAGTGGTGCTAAATGGCAGTGAAGTGTACTGGACTGCTGTAAATGGGTGTCCCATATTGGCACATCTGTAAGGGAGAAGGTGTTCTTTCAGTTGGCTGTTTCCATTAGTGAACTCTGGTGCCTCTCTAGGCTGAATATCACATTTGGAAGTAAGTGAAAATTGCAGAGGGTGGTGTTTGCTTCATTATCAACTCCACATTTACCTGTCCTACCTGTGTGACATATGAGAAATTAAGACTGGTTAAAAATTACTCTAATTTGAAGCCCATTACTTGGTACATTTGTCCTTGGACACGAGCCATCACAGTCTGCTAAGCTGAAGGGCACTGACAGATTTAAGGTCCAGCATCTCATAAAGCTCTAGGCTTGAAAACGGATGATTTATATCACTAGAAAGTTAGAAATTTCAGCTTTCCAATAACAAAAAAGCATTCATTTTGAACTGTGGCAGTTTGAGATATTGGGCTTTAAAATCATGCTCCATTTTACCAACATGCACTTTCTCAGACTTAATTTCTGGTGTGAATTTAGCACACTCACCTCAAAAACCGATCTGTGTTATCAAAACCAGCGGTTATAAACTACAGAAGTCTGAAACTACTATAAAATGTAATCTCTACCCATAGTAGTTTTAAGGATGTCCCTGGTGTAGTTACTGCAGATGATTCATTGTTACTGCAACAAGACACCAAGGAAGATAGCAATTAGAGTGAATTAAGTTAATGAGCAGATTTTTTATCATCACCCAGGCTCAGAAATAGTGCAAGCAATTGTAGGATTAGTGAGTTCTGGACAGGAAACAATAACTTGAGCTCAAGAGCTGACAAATAAGAGATGTGTACAGATCACTTATGAGTTTATAAGATGTAATTTAATCCATGGAACTGCTTGATATCAAATTGGACCTGCTGTCATGACTTCTGTTGGTTCTGTAGGAGTTTATTAGAAGTTGATGATGTTGTTAGTGCTGCTGCAGCATTTTAGGGCCTCATTGTATTAGAAATAGTGAATTGACAAAATAAGCAATGCTCTCTGCCACAAAGAACTTACAATTGCTCTTATTAGCTGTTCAAAAAAATCCTTTGTGTAGTGAAGAGTAAAAAGAAGGAAGAAAGCAGTTCTTTGAGGAGCAGGACTACCGGAAAGAAGGAAAATGCACAATCCCAAAAAACAATCTCGAGCTGTCTCAGTTTCCACTGAGCTCTGGGGTTTACAGAAGTGTGAAAATTCCCCCAACTCAGTGCTTACTGTCCACTCGTGCGCTCGACCCTCAGGCCAAACTGAGCTGAAGTTAAATGCCTTCCACATGTGGGAAAAGTTAAAACCTGGGCTTTCTTCCAGATAAAGAAATCTTTCAATGTATGATGTAACTGAACTGTGCAGAATGGGCAGTCTGGGGAGGAGGAGTCAGGATTCTGTCTGACAGGAGATGTCTCTTGATCCAGCAGAAAGTATTTGACATTGAAAGAAGGAATATAATAGAAGGAATATAATGTCCTTCTGCTAAAAGGACAAAGTTTGAATAATTTACTGTCTCTTTTTAAGATTGGCTGGAATGTTATACATGTCACTATAACTAGACAGGACCTGAATGTAATATTTCTATATGCATCTTTTCTCTCTCTCTCCTATGTCCTGCATATCCTGTTTCTGACAAAACAACAGCAATGACACAACCCCTAGAGCTTTATTGACTATATCTGCATGTAGATTTTAAAGAACACTAGTTAATATACATTATTTCTATACAGAAAATGTGAAATTTTGCTGCTCAGGTTGTACCATCCATGAGAATAACTTTCCTTTTATATTTTTGTTGTCTTATGCATGAGCCAATCAGGAAAGATAAACTCATCCAGAGTTATCTTGTTACAAGAAATTTCTCCACATTCACATCCTTAATTGTCTCGCCACTGTAGTTTCAATTAAACTAAGGTGGGATGTTGCCAAGTTTTCAGAACTTCCCAACTCGAGAGTCCCTGTGTATGAATAGCCCGTGGCATTTTGTATTCTTTGGGTAGCAGAGAACGACGTTGCCAAGTTTGCATTCAGTCATCCATCACATATTAGCCTACTGGAGGTCCATTCTTCCCTAGCAATAGGGGAGCCCTGCTTCCTACTTAGAAAGATTACTCACACAGAAAGCTCTTTCCCCATAACCAGAACTGCACAGGGAAGAGAAAGGAAGCTTTCTTCAATTCATACAAGGGCCTGGTTTCCAAACTCTTGACAAAAATGATATTGTTTCATGCTTGGAAAACATATTCTTTTTAGTAATTGAGTAGAAAGTAGAGAACGGTAGGACAGAAATCTTTAAAACAGTTTTTATAAACAATTGCTTGAATCATAAGCACAACAAAGATCTGTTGTGGTGGTCTGCCTCCTCCCCATGCCAGGCTGGAACATTGACTATATGTGTATAGATATTGGCCAAGACACTCAAAGGAGTCTGAAATTGGGTGCCCGGGGAAATTCCACTGTAATGATTTTGCTTCAATTAAGTACTTGAGCACCTTATCCCAAGATGAACCAGAACATGATGAGCTCAAAAACCTAATGGCGGTTTTCTTACAGGATTAGGATATTAACCATAATATTAACTTAAACTGTCTTGATTCTCCTTTAAATTTACACTATTTTATACCATTCTGGCAACACAAAATTAAAAGGGATGTAAATACCTTCTTCTGAGTGTATCTGAAAATTAAACTGTGAGATCATTTCCCTGTGAGCCCATCAGAACTGGCCAAACAGTTATTTCCATCATTAAGGAACTCCTGTTGGAAAGCGATTTCAAACAAGATTTATTTCCAGTACAGGAGTTCACTTCTCATTCCCAAGAAATCAAAAGAACTGGCAACGGAGAGGTTTTGTCAATCAGTTTTGGGCTTGTCTCAAAGAAAGGATGCAGGGCAGGCAGGTGAGAAAGCCAACTGTGAGCTGAGCACTCTTGTTACTGTGGTTTTCTGCCTCTTTGGTTTGATGAAAAGGCTTTATTTGGACACAGGAAAGGCTCACTTTCAGTATGTGTTGTACACTTCAGTACAAGACCTTAGTGGTTATCTTCCTCCTTGGCCAGGCATGATCTCATTTTGCCAGAAGTCAGTTTGTTAGACTTTCAAAAGGAGCTCAGTGTCCACTTTGCCCTGGTTCTTTGGTTTTTTTTCTGGTTCTTTTGGAAAGCCAGCCTCTTTCAGATACGCTGAATCCTCCTAAACAGTTTCTCTGTGCTGTGTGACAAAGGTCTATGCCAAGAAAGATATAAAGGTAGCTTGTGATGTGTAGGCAATGCATTTCTCTCAGTGAGACACAGGGTAAAGCATATTTTCCCTTTACTTATGGCTTGTACTTCCTTTCTGCATCACTTGTACTGCACTAATTCAAGTCTGACTCAGAATGAATGCTGCACACTGTAGACTACAAGTCAAATGAGAACAAGATACATATTAAGGGAAAGATCTCAGGTAATTTTTCTTATTGAAGTATTCTTGGCAATGTAAATAGTTTCCAGGATAAAAATGCTGGCATTTCCCATGGTGAGAACTCCTTATGAATGTCCTATCTATTTTTCCAGTTTGGTGGCCAAGCAAAGTGTTTATAGGAGGATATACCATCTAGAAGCCAGGAAATTTATATTTTCACTGCCAAGTGTTAATTATGATGTAGACTTATATACCTTACAGGTTAGCAAGTCAATCACAGTGACCCAGCACCAATAGCGTGGCTGTTCCAGGTTTGGTGGAAAGAGTGCAGGACATAAAGGGAGCGCCATTCTCAAATGCTTTAGATGTTATTTGTAATTTATTTGTCATTCTTAGGCCATTATTTCATATACTGTTCATTCCCCTTAGTAGTACTCTGGGATTTGACAGGCAGAAGCAAGAAAATATGGTTTCTTTCCAGCCAGCCATGTGTGCCTGTCCATGCTCTCTCCATCACTGGCCGTGGTGCCTAAGCTCTTGCAACCCTGGGAACTCAGTGCCAGTGCCCTTTCTGTGTTCTCAGAAGCCCTGTGCTTCTGGTAGTGTAAAACCATGTCAGTGCTGAGGAAGATCATCTGGGGCAGATTCCATTTGCATTTGTTTGCTTGGGATCCCTCTAGGTGTGAGTACATTTCTACACTCCTGATGGTCCCACTGGCACTTTTCAAATGGGTTAAGCCTCCTCTGTAACAAAAGGGAACCGATTGTGAATTGGAGTTCTTTCCAGCTTGTGGCCTGACTCTTCTGTACTACTTATGTTGCACAGAACAAGTGCAAGAACCATTAAATTGTGTTTCTGTGCATGTATATAAAACTCACATTTGAGAAATATCTAATTCCTATAAATAGAAATATATAAAATATATCCTATAATCCTAATATCCTATTAATAAACCCTACTACACTGACAAATAGAGGGCATAAATGTAAATAAAAATTTGAGTCTACAGTGCCTACATTCAGTGGCATTACCTGGGAAGAGAGATTTTTCTGCTTATTTCACTGGAATATGGGGTGTTGAATATGCAGAATGTACCTGCTTGACGTTGAATGAATTATAGAGTAGAGAAATTCCTTTCTGCAGAGGATACCTTGGTCAGATCTGATTGGTTTGTGCTCATATAGGTCAGGAGTGCAGCTCATGGAGCAACACTGGGATAAAACCAGGCTGGCAGAGAGGAGATAAGAATCCATTGAACGTTTTTTATACATGGAGTGGCCCTTCATTGTCTGTGTTACTCCCTGTCTGCTTCATTTTGGCTTGCATTTCTGAGGGCAGGGTTTTCTCCTATGCAGACTTCAAAGGCCGCCAGCCAAATTCTCATGTGACACAATTGCATTGATTTCACTGGAGATCCGCTGCTGGATAATTGAGCTCCACATCCCTTCTTTTATTCCACGGCTCAAATTGCTGTCAGCTAAGACTTTAGCACAGACAAGTCTCAAGTCACTGCGGGTTAAGAGAACGAGGTCAGAGCATTGTTGGTGGAGGTCTCTCAAATCTCCCATTAGTGTAACAGTGCCCAATTTGTTGATATTTGAAACGGCAGCACAGATTTTTGTCTGAGTTCAGCCACCGCTGTGACTAATCACTTGCTCAGGGCTGTGTATATGGCTGTATTTTCCATTACATTACATAAGTGCTTCTGCTTTACATCAGAGTACTGAGAAACACCCTCAGACTGGACTTCTAGAAACAGCCTACTCTGTTTTTCCAAATGCCTTATACTCAATTTGTTTAATATCTTGTGAACCTAATTTATATTTTATTTTGTCTTGCCAAGCTGTGGTTGATTTCACTCCATCTTCACTCTTCGTTACGTATTCTGTGCTAAGATCTTGCTGCCCTACCCTCGATTGCCAAAGACACAAATTACTGATGCTACCACATCTGACAGAACTAGGCCGAGCAGATATCCAGCCTGGGGGCTGTTACTGGAAGTCCAATTTCAAGGAACTCCCTCTGTGGTCTTGGGAGTTAAAAAAAATGTGCACATTCCCGCACGTTCCCGATCTTAGTACCAAGGACAGAGGAGCTCTGGCAGGGAGAAGCCGCACAAGTAGACTAATAATTGTTTTAAAAGCAAAGAACTGCCTGGGAAAGGGTTACCCATATGTTTTCCCAGGTTCTTTTAAGACAACAACCAAAGTCTGCCAATGACAGGAGGCAAGTAATGATATTCCTGATCACCAAGAATAGGACAGGACTTGCAGCTGAGTTCTGAGACATTTTTAGAGATGTGATTTTCATTGCTTGAATAAGCATATGGTTAAATCAAAGTAAAATTACAGACTGTGTGCAAATAACCACAATGAATTCTGAAAGTAGCCTGCTGCCTGCTGCCCAATATGATCTCTAGCAATTCATACTTCTTAAACACTTTTTGTTATTCCAGACCAATGCACATGTAAATTAGTTGTGCTCTTAGATACAGTAAAGTCATTAAAACAGAAGAATTCCACAGCACTTGTCTCTGCATGTGACATTCTTTCAGCTAAAATCTCTTTCATCATGGAAAAGTGCGATGCTGGGTGTATGGAGTAGAATTTTGGTTAACCTCTTCCTTCTGACCTGCATGAGAAATGTAAGAAACAGCTTCATTACAGATGCTGTACAAAGCAATGTTGTCTCAGTGTGCTTAACCTACTCACTTGTACACTAAGTGAGTATTTGTTTAATATGTCAGTGGTTCAGGGTTCTCATAAATGCAAAGATCCTATTTTCTACTGCATAGTTTTCACCAGGTTTGGGTACCTTTATTTATTTGCTGTCTGCTTTTTGTGGCACATAATCTATTTATTCACCTATTTATATTAGATTTATCAAGAGTATTGATGATTCATTTCCTACCTCTCATAATCTGTGGAAAAGCTGATATTTGATACCTCTGTTGTGAATTTTAGGGGCAAATAAGACTGTCCAGGCTCTTATCCCCAGAACCAACTGCTGCTTTGTTCTCAGAAACTCTTGCTCCTTGTGAAAGAAGTGGGAAGAATATCCAGAAGTCATGAATTTCTGCTCTTCCCATCTCATCACAAAACCGTCTAGAACTTTGTGAAACGGGCTGTGGAAAGCCTATAGGTGGTTTTGGAAGAAACACTGTGGAGAAGGGTCTGGAAATAAAGCAGAGCTTTGTATGTGGAATGAACGTAAGTTGCTCTGATTCATGCAAAAAAACACACCAACCTCAGAGTTTGAAACTGCATCAGCAAAGTCCTCAGAATAATTCAAAGTGAAGTCTCTAGTGTCTACCCAGAAAATAATGAGCTCCTGACAAAGTGTAACTTGGCAAAGAAACTTTCCAAAGGCAAGTTTAGAAAGCTGTAGAGCTTTTCCAGCTCTGCGTCTTTGCTATGAGGAGGGAAAAACCAAGAGAGCAAGCGAATGCTTTTGCTATTAGGAAAGGCTTTATTAAAAGGTACAGTACATATTTAGGAGGCAAGACTGATTTCTGCTGTGAGATTATGCAAAAAAGTTACTTTTACTGTTAAAGGGGTTTTTTTTATATTGCAAAAAACACTAATCTATGCTTCTGTGTCCGTGGCAGCTCTGCTATGGACCCGATTCAATTCCACATCTAAAAATCAAGAGCTCCACATACACCTCCTGAGAGTAAAACTCACTTCTGTGCTGTGAATGTAAACAGGGGTTTCAGTGAGAATCTAAGCAAAAGGAAAGTGTGAACACATCCCTTCTGCTCTCCGTGGAGTCCTCCTGGGATGACCCATTTCTGTAGTTTCACCTCTGTTTTTAGAGCAGCCATAGTTTTTCTGAATCCATTGCCTTTGTTGCTGTTCACATCTCTGACACGTCCCGCTGTTTCTAATCCACAGTTTCTGTCTAGGCTGGATCTGCCAGTGGCTTTTTTCTTCCAGCTCTGAAAGCTACAGTAAGAACAGAGATTGCTTTGCAGAAGGGAGGAAAAAAAAGTCTTTAGCAGAGGCATAGTCTTGCCTTTTTTATTTTCTCTCAAGTTTGTAGCAAATTGCTCTACTTGGCTGATTGCTGTGCACCCTGCCAGGAGCCTGAATGCAGCTCAAAGCACCCCACTGACCTGCTTGTTTTGTTTCTCTTTGCTGAGTTCCCATTTCCAGAAATTGATGCTCAAGTGTCCGAGCCCTTAACAAAAAAAAACAAGTTCCAAGGACAGACTGAATTCCCTGTTAACTTGTGCCTCCTCTAAGTCACTGGGAACTGGACCAGATGGGGTCGGTGCTTCTTCTCCCATAGTTATTTCTTCTAATTCTGTTTCTCTTTTTTTTTTTCTTTAGTTTATATGTAAAACATTTGAATAATCAGCCCCATAAAATAAGTAGCTTGTTTCTTGTGGCTTTTATAAAAACCCTGCTGTGGTTTGAGCAGGATGTAGTATCCTTCTGTGCTTCCTGTCTGGAAGCGTGAATCACTTCAGTTGTGTAACAGCACACGAAGCTGCTGCCCAACGGTGGAAATACTCATCCTGGAGGAACACTGTAGAATTGTGTATGAATGATTCTGCTGATTTCATAAACTGTCCAGAGACTGTTGAAGATGAAAGGCCATACCATAATTAACTGGACCCATATATTTTGTTTTAGTTGCAGTTTTTTCCTCATTTTCTGCTGCGTTTCTCTGTGGATTTTGCAAACCTTATCATTTATTTCCATGGGATCATCTTCTTATTCTGGTAATTGGTTTGGCATATCCTATGTTTTGGCTTCAGAATAAGTCTTCAATTTTCTATCTTTACTCTGGAATTTGAAGTGGTTGTGCAGTTAGCTGTGTATTTCCTACACATCACTGCTCAGATTTTCTTCTTCAGCACAAAAGCCACTTCCCTATCTGCAATTTTTCTCCCTTACATTGCAGGGACAGCGCTCCAGTTCTTTGCTTTTCACTTCTGTATATTCTGGCTGTTTTACAGAACTCTTCAGGAAAATGTTTAATTATGGAAATGAGGATTTGACAGCACCTTTCCTGTGAGGTCCTTGGAATACTTAATTCACCAAGACATCCATTCCCCCTGTGAGGTTTCACCAGTGGATAAACTGAGACACACTAAATGATTTATAAAATCATTTCAGTGTAGGATGCTTGAGTTTCAGTCCTCAGTTTTAACCACAAGACCGCACTATTAATCCCAAGGCTGTGAGCACTTTTTGGAGTCTGCCGAGAGCAGATGGTTCTGTGGGATATCCACACATCCAGCCCTAAATAACCAGCTCAGTTTAGCTTAATTTCTCTTGTTCTGGTTCAGAAGACTCCGAGAAGGCAGACCCCTTTTGTCTCAATTACAGCTGAGATGTAGGAATCCATTTTGTGGGAAACCCATTCATTTCTCACTTTGCAGTGGTTCTGCAGGGTCACTCTCTACACCTCATCAATCCATTGAACTAGAACTCCCAGAGAAACACATTCTTTGGCTGTCCTATGTATTGGTTCATGTTAAACTTTATTTCCATTGTGATTTTCCTATCAGTAAGCAGTAGACTCCCTAGTAAGTCCATCTGGCAGCTTGTTTTCCCAGTTTTTATAAAGGAGAGTCTCTACTATGCAAAAAGATCCACCCTCCCAGCACCACACCAAGGCTCTGAGGTAGAGCAGAAGTGAGCTGCCTGCTTCTCCCTTGTCTTCCATGTGTCCTTGCAGACAAATCCAGGAGATACCTGGTCCTCTCCTTATGCTGCCTGAGTGGCAGGACCCAAATCACACCAACATAAAAATCCACTGTTAGAAATGTCAGCTGAAATATATTTTAGAAAAAAGATCCAAATGAACATTTGGTTGACTTTTCAGGTCAACATTTTTCTCATCTTTACCTAATAAAGGCAATAAAGCTAATTTGTATAAAAATGCTGTGCATTTTACAGATGGAGTATTTTTCATTTCCTGTGCTTTGCACCTCCAAGGCAGAAAGTAGCAGCAACGTAACCCATGCAAGACATGACTTCAGCCAACCAACTGCAGTTTGCATTACACCCTTCAACTGATTCAGCAGCATGATTTTTATGTGATCTTATACTTATTTTGCCTCAAACCAAAACTATATTTCTAAAAAAGTAATGCAGAGATGTATTTTTAGCCCCTGTGAATCACTGGAGGGGCACAGCTGGGCTGAGATGCTTTGTAGGCAAAGAGAAAGTAGAGTTGGCTAATAAACCAGAACAGCACAACCAAATTAAAAACCCCTCCTGCTCCCCCTCCTCGCCCCCTCCCCAGCTCTTCTTTCTTCTCTTTTCCCAGTCTTTCAAACTGTTTGTTTCACATCTTGAGCCAAGATGGATTCCAGCCAAACATGCTGGGGGGTGGGGGGAGTGTTATTTATCTGTAGTTATGACACCTATTGTAAAATATGTAGAACTTGCCTTGCAGACAGAAGAATCAGTGTCCTCAGTGATGGTAAGAAACCCAAAGATAACTGGGCCATTCATAAAAAGCTCTTTGGCTCTTGGATGACTAATTTTGAAGTATTTTACTACCTGATAATTCAGTTTGGTTTCTAATGATGGTTTAAAATGCACTGGCCTGTCTTACACCCCCATAGGCACATTTAGAGGTGTAAATGAATGTAGGATTAATTCTCTTTCTCCTCCTGGGAGTTGGGAGATCTCCTCCTGGGATGAAGGAGATCCTGGACACTGCAGTTTCACTTTTGTAGCGCTTTTCGCTTAATAATTGAAGTCCAGGCTGTTCTGTGTTTTATTAGAAAAAGGAGGCTGAAGAAATTTTTGAAGTGGTTATTCTTTCAAAAGGGCCATTTTGTTCAAAGTAAGCCATAGCAGAAAAATTACTGGTTTCAAAGAATAACTCCTCAGAAAGGTTTTGCAGGGTAGGATGGAATTTCTTCTTGAGAGAGGGAACTCCTGAGGTGCTGCTGACTATATTTTACTTCCCTTCTCGCTGAGTTTGCAGAGTCAAATGAAAAGTGGTAAAATAATGTGTTGTGAAAAAAAACTTCCAAGCATTTGGACCTGTTACATCACTGGGTGACAGTTCCTTTCTAGTGCTCTCTTTATAGATCCAACCTTGATGTGTCTATTTAGTTACTCAGTCATCCAATGGAGAGGGCAAGGGAATGCTTACTATGATAATCCAGAATGAGAGAATTGAGGGATCACAGGGGATCACTGGTGCCAAGAAATAACTAATCTGAAATAACGTAATTCTAATAAATACAGGTATTTAAAAGCAGATACCTTGCAGTTTATAAGTATATTAGAGTGCTTAGAGATAACTCAGTGCAAACAACTTGAGCTTCATTCTTAAATTTTACAATCTAAGACGACCCTGGGAGTGTGTCCTGCAAGGGAAATTAATGATGATTTAGTTCTTTCCCTGCTGTCAGAGCTGAGCTGGTATTTGTGCCACATGGTAAGGTACTACAAAGCATCAAAAGAGTTGTCAGAGCTGCAGGACAAAATATTCTCACCTAAAAGGCTGTCTTTATTCAAGACAAATAAAAATTGGGTGCACATTTTAATTTACCTCCCCCTTCATGGAACAAAAGCCCGGTGTTTTGATAGGGTTTTCACTACTGTGGAAGGCAGATGCTGGGTCACTCCAGCAGTGAGAGGCACAGGGTGGCTTCTGGGAGGTTTTTGGTATTTGGATAGTGCCCTGTGTGATCCTTCAAGGTGAAATTTCCACATGGATGTGTATGGTCAGTGTCTGCCCCAGGGCTGGGCTCTGCAGAAAATTTGAAAATAGATTAAGACTTTTGTCCTGTCATCTGAGAGCAACAAATGCCTTTTATGCACCCTTTTCCCATCTTATTGCCCTCTTCTTTTCCTGTTGGATAAAATGAAAAGAAAAAAGAAAGCTTTATTTATTCGTTTCTCAATTCTGCCTGAGAATGTTTTTTTTTTTTTAAAGACCCCTCTTTTGTGAGTTTAATCAGATGCTTGATAACAGAAACAGCGTTGCTAACTAACCCAGGGCACAAAGAAGCCCCTTCAGGGGAACACATGACCTCATCGACAGGATTACTCTATGACATGAATTCAGACTCCATCGCACACCCAAAATCAACGTTGGGCTCCGTTTGCGAGGTGCTTTATTCACCCCCATTCGGCAGGGTGGATGCTTTGCCAATATCTCCCTCTGTCACTGGGAGTAAACACATGGAAATTCTGTACAAGAGGCAGATTTTCCTGATCACAAATAGCCTGTCGTGCACTCAAAAGCTGCTGGCTGGACCGTGCCTTTGGGCCAGTGCCCTCCTGGAACCCAGCTCTGGCACAGGTTTGCAGGCGTGGAGCGAGTCTGGGTTTCGCTCACAGCTCCCATTGTCTGTCTGGGTTTTGTTGGGTGCTCAGAGCCTTGGCAGGCAGGAACTGGCTCTGGGAACGCTTGTAGGGTCGCACACAGCGCTCCCCAAACTCACCCTTTGCCAGAAGGTGGCACACATCCCTCCCTAATATGTAAGAAGAGACACGGTTGTATTGCCTCCAAGGCTCTCAGGGTTTGTAGCACCTGATATTGGGCAGCATCGATACCCTCAGGATATCCTTTTTTGCAGGCACTTCTTGGTAAGTATGTGGATTTCCAGCCAGATGCTTTGAAATCTCAGTCTGGGTGTAAAGACACAGCTTGTATTGCCCCTGTGAATGAAGAGGAGGACATGGAAAGCAATTCAGCCTCCCACCTTGGCATGCTTTTGCTGCACATGGTGTAGCAGTAGAGACCATAAGGTCTCCAAGAAAAGGCAGGAAAGCCTTCTGCAGTTGTTGAAATAAAATTAAATAAACAGGCAAGATCCTGCCAAGTCACAAGCTGGAGGCATGCTTGGTATAAGCCACACAGTCAGGAGCAGTGAGCATGCTGGAAGGCAACAGATTTGCAGCTCAGATTGAGATGTAGCATTTATTTGTTTCTAATTATGCACACTTAACACCATATTACATGAGAGATTAAACACCAAGTTATGAACATGGTGTGATTAATTCTGCATCTAAGTCAACCATTATCTTAATTCATTTTGAACTGATATAATTTCATTAATCCTGGTGGTACTAAAGTTAAGAGCTTCTGATTCCTGTGTGTATAGGTCTCTCCTGTGTCTGGTTGGCTGTATCTATTACCTTATGCCAGGTTGGATGCTTCTCATATAAACAACTGTGTTTAAACAGCCATAAGGCTCTGACACAAGCCAAGAGAAGCCAGATTGTTCTGAGATTCAGCAGATGCCATTTCCTTGGGGTCTGGTCCTGTACCTATGAATTCTGCAGAACGCTTGTGATACCTGTTGGTGGGACAACAGATGCTGCAAACCCTTGTTCATGATCATCCTGATTAGGTGAGGGTTCAAGCCATCACGAGAGCATCACGTCACAGGACATACTGTGCCTTTGCATTTCCTTAAGGGACAGCAGGCAGCTTTTTAGCTGCCTAATATTGTCAAACACAGGTTTGTTATTTAATTTCCTCCCGTGCTGGATGGCCTCTGGAATGGTTCCAAAGGAAGCACTGACTTTATTCTATAAATAATTGCATAGGCATCACTTTAACAAGAGGATCTTACACCCAGCAGCCTTAAACAACTTCGTAGCTGCTTCAGTGCAGCCGTGTTCTGGCCAGACTGAGGGATTTCCAAAGGCCCTTCTCACCATCAGTCTTATCTGCTGTCTGTCTGTGGCCTGTTTTGAAGGTGATTAAACCTTATCAAGAACTGTAGCCACTTGGCTACTACTGTTTAACACAGTTGGGGCTTCCTCTAATACAAGTAGTACATAAACACATTGAGATAATCGCTAGCAAGAAGATCATAGGAAGAAACACTGAAAGCAGGGAAAGTCATTTTAGAGAGGATAAACAGCTTTAGAGGAACAATTGGAGACATAAAAAGAATTAGGTGATTTACTTTATTTATTTACACTTTGTTTAGGGTACAAATCTGCCATAGACTTATTAGGAATCAGGATGATAACGGACTTGGCTAAACTCATGCCAGAAATTAGGAATGACCTCAGATCTCACAAGTCCCAGCACAGGGTCATTTCCACACACCTGGCTCCACTCTGTGTTCTTGCTCTGAATGCAATGGCAATCGTAGCACTAGTCTGTTCAGGCAGATTTGCTCCTCATCAGCCAGGTAATTCCTAAGAATCATAAATCAAAAAAGTCCCTAGGACTATGAAAGTGGAAGGCATTTCTTGGTTACTGAATTCAATATCCTGTTATTGCAGGCACCTCATCACACAATCTGTTTTTCACTTCTGTTCAATAATTGCATGTTTTCAGTTATTTTCTCCCAGCTGTATCTCTGCCAGCTGACTTAATTTTTCATTTAATTAATGAAATTTGCTCATTATATTTAATACTTTATTGATCAGAGGTGTAATTATCGTGGAAGAAGACCACTTCTGATCTCCGAACATTTGCTGTGCTTTGAAAACCATCCAAAATCATTGTTTGGTTTGGCATGGCCTGTTCTCTCTCTGAGATTCCAAGTGAGGATAGACCTAGAGAGATTTTCCACGGCTAAGAGTACAAAACTTTTGAAACTAAGTAGTTTATAATGGAATAATCATGCTAATTTAACTCAAAATAGTCACTGTACGGCAGAAGGTTTGGTCTCTCATGGGGCTCCTTTTGTGCTTATCATTCAGAATTTACTATAGTTTTTTCACATTTTTATGGATGTTGGCTTCAGTGGGTTATTTTTCATTCCCCTTTTGTGGGCATTGTCATGCTGATGGCTTTGAAATATGAGCCTTTGCTAAATTCTAAATTGTATACAAAGCAATTAATTAAAATTCCTTCCAAACCAGCCTTGGCAAAGCCCTGTCTATGAGCTGCTTTCCAGCCAAGGTAGAATGGGCAGAGGCTAAAATGGATCCAAGGGGTTTTATTTAAAGATGACGAACAGTAGGGTCAGAGAACCAGAAGCCAGAGAGCTTCTCCAAAGCAGAAATGTCATCAAGGAGTAGAAGCCAAAGATGAAAAATTAACCAGAGTGAAGAGTTCATGCTTAGCTGAGTGATGTTTAGTGCAGGACCTCAGGGGCTGGATGGGGCAAAAAATATCTGTGTCATAGTTTTGATTGCTGTTCTTTGTCTGAGGCATAAATCTGATCACAACTCTGGTGATCACCAGGATCTACAGTAGGGTTCATTTATGATAATCAAAAATGTGGTTTGTTCTTACTAGTAATTCCAGTAGCCTGGGTGAGGACCTCAAAACGCACAGTGGATGCATTCTGCTCAGGAAAATTCTAATCTATGAGAGCTCAGAAATCCATACTGAACTAACTGAAAATCCATTCCATCTCTGCATTCAAAATTCCTGTATGTGTGTTTGCAGTCCCATGAAGAGGAGCTGCTCCTAAACACGAGATGAAACACCGGTGGCTTCAGGGTGTACCTGGAGCTCTGAGGTGTGGACACTTTACTCACATCAAACACAAACTGCCAGTTTGCCCTTAGATAAAAAGGATTTAAGTCATAAAAGCAGGCTGATGAAAAAGAGAGTGTGGTATTTGAGTCTGGTGCTGGAAGGTGCTACAAATGCCTTCTGGGAGGTGCCTGTGTTTGAACTGCTGTGATGAGACTCAGCAAAGCTGGATCAGCTTCATCAGTCTTCCAGTGGGTAAAACACTGAGGCCTAAAGTCAGAGGCTTGTAGGAGTTCAAGTGTCATGGTCAACATCTCTGTGACTCAGTTTTTCATATTTAAAGTGGAGGAATGATGCTTTGAACTGTAATTACAAAATATTTTTTGAGAAAGAGGGGTTCTGCCACAACTCCAGCACACATGGATACTGTGGAGCTCTTGTTCTGGGGCTATGGACATCCAGAAAGTGGATTTTAGTACCTACAGCACCTTGTTTCTTTAGAAGTCTTGCTTCTGTAGTTAGATAAATGTGGTTTATAACTTCCTTCCTGGTTGTTTTCTCTATGCAACGGTTCCTTAGGGTGCTTTCTCCCTCTTTTTCCCTGTTGTTGGACATCCGCAGACAGCAAGATTGTTTTGGTTAATTGTTTTCTTTCCTTTTAACTTCCAGCAAATCCAGAGTAGGGTGGGGATGGCAAAGGTTTTCAAATTGGTGCCTTTGGATTTTGTTATTTATAATGAGGAGTCACTTAGTCTGGACCCATAGTTGACTGCAGGTTTTTCAGGTGGGGGATTTCTTATATAGGGAAGTGTAGAGTATATACAGGAGGTTTTTATTTCATGAACTGGTCATAGAGGTAGAAGCAAAATTGTTTGAATATAGATTAGAGGTAAGACTTCACAGTGCAACTTGGAACATGGGTGGATTAGAGCTTATCATAAGGCATTTTGTTTATTAGAATTATTGAGAATGAGGAAATCAGCTTCTTTCTTCTTTTGATAGTTATGATCTTATTTTCCTCTCTTCACGCCCTCATGACTTTGCAGAAAATGTCTGAATTATGAGTATTTCTTTGGAGTTTCACACCCTAAGGACCTGTTCTTATCTGTGGAGTCTAATTGGTGTTGAAACAATTGCAACATTGCTTTGCACACAAATCCTCCGTGAGCCTTGGGGAATACAATAGATTTTCTGAATTACTCTAGGTTTGGCTGCCTTAAAATTCTCCTTAGAATGAACACTATGTAAATAAAGAAGAAGAAAAAAAGGCATGGATTTGACTTTGATGATTTCTGCTGGAAAGCTTCAGTACTGATGGTTTAGGACTGTTATTAATTTCTCCTCCCCACTGTGTTTTAATGTAGTTTGACCTACACTGACTATTCCTGCTGATTCCTTTGCCCTGTTGGAATTGAAAATGGAAAGAAAATTATTTTCTGTAGTTATGGATGTATGGAAACAGCAGTGAAACATGATGAAGTCAGAACTCTTTGTATTTTGTCCTGCCACATCAAAACTTCCAGGCCACTTCCCCTTATTTCCTGTCTTAGAGAACATTTCTATTTACTTCAGACTTAGTCCATCGGTGTTTGAGAAGCTGCCTGGAGCCTTGAGAGTCACATGCTCTTGGCAAAGCTACATTAGCACTTTTTCTTTAAAAGGTTGCATCTTTTGAAGCCTTGGCAGACAGTTTCAATTTATTAATCCTCTGTGAAAGCACTGCTTGTGTCAAATTCCATGTTTCTGCAAAGAGGGAGAATTCCCGGTCAGATCAAATTCCTAACGCAGGTTTTCTCTCTGTATGGCACTAGATAGAGGAGAGCACCATGACATTATGATGCCAGTGCTTATGAACTGGATACCCCAGTCTTGTAGGAAGAGATGGCCAGATCACACCTTGGTGGAAACTCTTGAAAAATGGAATTTTTTCAGTTAACAGATCACAGAAAATTATTTTGGGGTTAGGAATTAACAAACCTCTAAAAGCACTGTTTTTTTTGTTTTCAGTAGAGGACATTGACTCTTCTCCAACTGAGTCTTCCTCTCCATCAGAATCCAGCCCACTGCCACTTTTACTTTTATGCAGACTTGAGCAAGATGATCTTGAATCCAATATATGCTGACAATATTAGATCCCTTCCTGCTGTAATGTTCTGGTTAGAGAGGACTTGTTTCCATTTTTCTCTCTTCTTTTTCCTGTCTTCTTTAAGTCTAATTTCCAAGTCATGACATGTAGAAGGTGTCTAAGCAGATCTAATCAGCCTTCTGCCTCCGTTGAGAAGGACAGCTGAGATACTTTTTAACACTCCCATTTCTTCTTCGCTGCAATCTGTTTTGATTAAAATCACACAGGATTCTCATTTGCATATTTATCACTCCACATATACACAAATCATCTCACAACTCTGCCACTCCTGAATTTGCAAGAGGGACTGGAGCGCTACTTTCAACTATGCAAACATTAATTTAGTTTCTCACACCTGCTGGTTTCCAGCAAATATGTCTGTGGGGAAGGGAAATATTCATACACTGCCTCTGCTTTGTATTCTCCAGGAGTCAGGATTCCTGGGATTTTTCCAAGACTGATTGAAATTTCCTATTAAGAAATGAATTTCTAATTAAATGGAAAGGTCCTGAAAAAGTTCTGATATCAGAGAGGAGCCGGGCAGGGGGTTATGTCTAAACAAAAAAATAACCTTAACATTTTTGAAGCTTTTCACAGCCAGACTATGATGTGCTTTCAGCTCCTCTGATGAACAGACTGCAGTGGAAATGAAAACTATGCCTTTCCTTTTTACTTTTGACAGCCTATGCTACTTCCACCACATTATTAATAAGAGTATTACTAGCTAGTGATCAGAATTTTAAGGAGTCTTTTTCTGGGAATGATCTTCTTTGGACAAAATCCAACTTTAGCAGTTAATGTTTGTTCAAAACAAGGAATTTTTTTATGAAACTCTTTCTACATCAGCTGGCACTGCACAGATGCCAAGATTAGCTTCTGAAGTCACAGAGACCAAAAACTCTAATGAATGGCAACGTACTCTGAGGCAGCCAAGAGAGAGGAGGAGAGAAGAGACAGCAAATTTAGCCTGTGGCTGGGATGAAAATATGTGTAGGATCTTCTGACTTGAACTTCAAGCCAACTCTCCATGCAGAGATTCCAAACTTTCAACATCACAGCTGACCCAGTGGCTGAGCCATTCCGATCGCTCTCTTCCCATGTTGCAGTGATACAGACTGTATTTATCAGAGAGAGACTGACCTCTCTGTCCTGGGCACTGGGACCAACAGTTTCAGATGTCAAATTAGGTTGTTGTTCTCTAAAGATCTTGCATGGTTTGGAAGAAAAAGCACTCATTATGATAGCTGGTGCATCCACTGTTGGTGATTCAGGGTGTCATCGCTCAGCCTGTACCTGCACAAGCTCCACTCAGATGCATGATCTACCTAAGTGCTCTTGGAAACAAAGATGGGCACAGCAGGCCTCAGATGACTCCGAGAGATGCTCTCTTGGATCTGTTTTTGAGCTGGTGCCAGCAACTCATTAAGTGACATCAAAATTCTGACCTGTAGGAAGTCACGCCTGACCAAGAAAATTTAAGACATGTGAGAGGACACAGCACCTCTTGTTGTTATTTATATTGTGGTTGTGCCTAAGGGAACAGGAGAGAAGTAAAAGATAACTCTTGCCCGATGAGTTTGATAGCTGTGGGAAGATACCAGTGGTCAGGTTGGGAGAACAGTGGCTCTAGACTTTTTCTTGCTCTGTATAGCAAACAGAATATTTTGCAGCCCAACCGCATAATCATCACCAAAGTTTTTGAAGTATTTGGGCTGTAGTCAGGAGAGCAGGAAGAATTGAGGGGCACAGTTCATTAGGATGAGCAATATTCTGGTTTAGATAAACGTAAAAAGCAGATAAACTCTTGGTTATACAAGCCTCTCACCATATCTGAGAGATGTGCTACAAATATGCCTCAGCTCCTTCTACATCCATTGCAGCAAGGTCAAGCTCAGGTTGAGAAGGGTCATCTTCTTTTGCAACCTCTTGCTGCAAGACTTCTAGGTGCCTGTAAATAATCCATGAGCAGAGAAAATACAGAGAGCATGTCTCCAAGAGGCAGGTTTAAAATACAAAGTACATGAGCCATTCTGAAGGGAAGGAGATGTGGAAAAATGAAATAACAGCAGAGCCTGACAGTCGCTGTGGCTTCCATTTCTCTATAGAATGACCTGCTCCTGGGTGGTCCATTGCAGTCTGAACTCTTTAGATGTGTTTGAGGAATGGGAGTTGGGGAGAAGGATGTCATCTTTGTTCTTTCAGCCAAAAATATGGCTAATGTATAAATAATTGTATGAAGGTGTCTGGTTTTTTTAGGTCTCAGTTCTAGGAGTGGAGCTCAGCTCATTACGCTGGGTCCTTGGTAGGTCAGACGAGAAACACCTGATCTGAACTAGGTCAGACATCACACTAGGTGTCAAAACAGTCACAGATGAAACACTGGGGAATCTTTCTCCTGGGTCACCACAATGCTTCTTCAATAAACTTCAAAAGGATGTCAGCCAAGATACATTAAGTCTTCCAGTATCATCTGTAGACTGAGAGATTTGGCTGACTGCAAGGGAATGAGTGTCCTGTAAAAGTAACAGTGCTTGTGTGGCTTTCACCAATAGTGGGATGATAGTGACAGTGACTCTTGCCAGAAGCAGCTTTTTGATTTCCCAGTTGTATTTAAACAAAAAAAAATCATAGTTTGGACCGTTATAAAATGATGTGTAAACTCACATCAGTCAGCAGAAAAACTACAATCAATTTTCTTGGTTTGGGCAAGGCCCATATTGTTGTAGGCTTGGATTTATAAAAATGGTAAGAAAATCAATGCTCCACTTTCACTATAATTCAGTGAAAATTAGATGCAGAGCTGCTTCCCCATTTTTCTATTTTCCATTGGTGATGCATCTGTCAAGCAACCTATCCCTTAAGTAATTACTTCAGCATTAGGCATCAATTTTAACCATATGACTGTGTCTCAGGGCACAAAGTGCATAGCACATGGAATTTCATTGCATGGAAAGGATTTTGCAGGCCCCAAGTGGGAGTGCATGAGAGTAAAATCCCACTTCAAATACTGTCCTGAACATGCTTCATGAACTGGCAACCGAATTTAGGGGTTGGCCTGAGACACCAAGGAGACCTGGACCATGTCTGTCTCTGTTATTGTTTATTAGCTACCTTATAGTGTCTTCTGGTGCAGACAGGGGTTGCAGACATGTTTGAACAAATGGGCTAAGTGATAGAAATTACTTAAAACTGAGTACTTTTCCATGACAAGAAAAAAGTCTCCGTTGCTGCTTGTTTACTTCTGATTTATTCCCTCAAAAACAGGGATCAAATTCATTTTTTATGAGCTCAACATTTTCTACAAAAATAATTAACATTAATAAAATGCCTGATGTCTTATTGTTATTCTTTCACAAAAGCAGCTGGGATAGGAAAAAGAGAATCTACATTTCAAGGGAAGTGGAAGGGTGGAAAACTACCCTCCCATTTGGCAAATGAATTTATCATCAAAACCATAGTGTTTAGAGAATACAGAGCTGTTTTCTCCATTACTGGCATCTCACTAGCTTACAACTAGTGAAAGCACACTCTCTGACCTAAACATTTAACCAAGCTTTTCTGGGAGTAGAAAGAAAAACAACTGCTAAGGTGACATTTATTAGGTGCATGTCTTTAGTCAGTCCATTAGCTGCTTTGGGTTCTCACTCTACGTGCTGAAGGGTTGATTCTGCATGGAAATCAAGATGTCTTTCAGCTCCCCTCGCTTACATAACTTGAAAAGAACAGACACAGACTGAGGAGGAAGAGGAGGTATTGAAGTTAACTGAAAAGAACAAGTTTCAGGAAGAGCTAGTATGGGCAGCCAGGTGCTTTATTGTATTATAGCTGATGAAAGAGCAGACAGAGTGAATGTTGATGAATGAAAAGGTGTATTGATTGCTAAAAAGACTTTTTTTGCACCTGTATCGATGTAAAGCTTCCTCTCTTGGAGAAATTATAGGATCAAAGGATTTCTTTTCCTTCTCTTCCTCTTCCTTTTTTTGTGCATGTGTGTGCACCTGTAGTTCTATTGCTGTTTCTCACAGTGTTTCTGCGTTGTTGGAGTCTCATCTTCAGTTGTGTCTCACTCTTCCTGTGCTAAAATACTGCTAGCTAGAATACAAGCACTGACACCAGCACCTTCAACCCCCAGAGTTCTCCACAGAACACCGTTTTTCTTCCCACTGTAGACAAATCAACAGTGTAGTGAAACTTCCTGCTGGGCTACAAACTCTGGAGTTTAGATTCCTAAGCAATTAGAATAATTTGAAGCATATGGGAAAGGGCTGCAATGAGCTTAGTAGTGTTGATAGGGCTTTTGACAATGTTTTGAGTTTCTTACATGATCCAGCCTTGAGTAGCTTTCAAGCACTGGACTAATGAGTGAAATAAATCTGGACTTTTAATATTAGTTGAATAATAACAGAGCATAGATTCATTTAACCTACCTCTGTCTGCAAGTACTGTTTTCAGTTGAGATGGGACTCAAAGGGCTACTTTGCCCTTTGTTTTGAGGTATTTAAACCTTCTATCCTTCACTGTACTTGCTCTAAATTGGAAATAATAGTAGCTTCCTTCAGGATTCATGTCTTGTGACATTTTGTTCACAGCACACTGAGATCCTGAAAACAAATTAATAACAGTGCATTACACTAAAAGCAAGCTCAGCAGCTTGGCTGAAGTGAGGTGCTACACCAGGTAGCACCCTGGTTCTTTAAGGATGCCAGCACATATTTAGTGTCTTAGACTTTTGTTGGGTGGTGTAGCTCATCCCTTACACAGTTCCTTCTTCTTTTAAAGGTGAAGTGTTCCAGGAAAGGAAAGGATATCTGACTTGGTTTGAACTGGCTCTCCTATTTGTGCTCTGGACTAAAAGGCCAAATACATATAAGGCTCCATCAGCTTTGCAAAGGAGTTGAACATCACCATGGGACTCCTCACCCAGGTTTTGGCCTGTGCCACCTTAGCTTTATTGTTCCAGCATGTCAGTGGTGGACTCATCAAGCGAATTATCCGGCAGAAACGGGAGACTGGGCTAAATGTCACCTTGCCAGAGGATAACCAACCTGTGGTTTTTAACCATGTCTACAACATTAAGTTGCCTGTTGGCTCCCTTTGCTCTGTCGACCTGGATACAGCGAGCGGTGATGCAGACCTGAAGGCAGAAATTGAGCCCGTCAAGAACTACGAGGAGCACGCGGTGAATGAGGGGAACCAGATTGTCTTCACGCACCGTATTAACATTCCCCGCCGAGCTTGTGGCTGTGCAGCTGCCCCAGACATTAAGGATCTGCTGAGCAGACTAGAGGAGCTGGAGGGGCTGGTATCCTCCTTACGGGAGCAGTGTGCCAACGGGGCTGGATGCTGTCCTAATTCCCAGGCAGTAGAAGGTAAGGCAAACTGGGGAGCTGCTCTTGGGGAAATTCTTGTGCTGGCTGTAGATCTTGTTTAGAGTAGATACTCAAATCTGAACCAAGAATGAACGAAAGTCAACCTGGTGAATTTGAAACGTAATCAAAACTTGGAATGTATTTGGCCAGCTTGCAAGATACACTAATTCACAATTCTGCAGTTCTGTGTATCTGTGGGCCAGAAGTCTGCCTGGGCTGCTGTGGCATTGAGTACGTACGACAATCTGTGTAAGAGTTATGATTAAAACTCATGCAATCCAAGCTCTTGGCTCTGCATTTTGTCCCCTTGAGTCAGCTGCCAATGTAACCATTTTCACTTCCAAGTTTTCTTTCATAGAGACCAATAAAAATACAGCAGGAGATAAGGCACTAGACAAGCACAAATAGTTAGAAAAAGGGGAAAGGTGTTATCCTTCCGGCTGTTTTTTAAACTGAGGGAAGAGATTGGAAATACAAGAGAGAAAGCACGGGTTTCTCAGTAGTGATCTGTCCCTCAGCACAGAGCTGGTCTCATGGTTGATGATACAGCACACTGCCTGGTTTTTTATGTTCCGGAGTGAGTTGGTGAATAATGCCTTGTAGTGCATGCCCTAATGAAGCAGTCAGGAAAGCTGCTCACTCACTGGAAGAGGGATTTTGAGAGGGGGAGTGGAATCCAGTGTGCTCATTTACCAAGTAGTTGGCAGGGGCTCTTCCCTGGCATTGATGTGAATTAAAGCATTCCCGGTAAACTAAATCTCACTGGAGAAAGGAGGAGGAATTCTCATTCAAAAGATTTGGTGGTTTTGAAAGTTATGTTCTGCAGGGAGGTGGGAAAATCAGACCCCTTTTAGGTTGTGTGTGCAATACTGGCTTAACGTTTCCCAAAGCCAAGAGGAGTAATGGGTTTTCTGGATCGTTGGTACAGGTCGCCTGGACACGACCCCCTATTGCAATGGACACGGCAACTACAGCATTGAGATCTGCGGCTGCATTTGCCAACCTGGCTGGAAAGGCCCCAACTGCTCCGAACCAGACTGCCCACACAACTGCTTCAACCACGGCCTCTGCGTCCAGGGCAAATGCATCTGCAACGAAGGCTTCACTGGCGAGGACTGCAGCCAGGCCACCTGCCCTTCTGACTGTAACGACCAAGGCAAGTGCGTGGATGGCATCTGCGTGTGCTTCGAGGGGTACACGGGCCCAGACTGCAGCGAAGAGCTCTGCTCCCAGGGGTGCAGCGTGCACGGGCGGTGCGTGAACGGGCAGTGCGTGTGCCACGAGGGCTTCACCGGCGAGGACTGCAGCGAGCCCCTCTGCCCCAACAACTGCCACAACCGCGGGCGCTGCGTGGACAACGAGTGCGTATGTGACGAGGGTTACACCGGCGAGGACTGCGGCGAGATCATCTGCCCCAATGACTGCTTCGACCGCGGGCGCTGTGTCAACGGGACCTGCTTCTGCGAGGAGGGCTTCACCGGGGAGGACTGCGGGGAGCTGACCTGCCCGAACAACTGCAACGGCAACGGGCGCTGCGAGAACGGGCTCTGCGTCTGCTACGAGGGCTTCGTGGGGGATGACTGCAGCGAGAAGAGGTGCCCCAAGGACTGCCACAACCGCGGGCGCTGCGTGGGCGGGAGCTGCATCTGCCACGAGGGGTACCTGGGTGAGGACTGCGGGGAGCTGCGGTGCCCCAACGATTGTCACAACCGCGGGCGCTGCGTCAACGGGCAATGCGTGTGCCACGAAGGATTCACTGGGGAGGACTGCGGGGAGCTGCGGTGCCCCAATGACTGCAACAACCGCGGGCGCTGCGTCAACGGGCAGTGTGTGTGCCACGAAGGATTCACTGGGGAGGACTGCGGGGAGCTGCGGTGCCCTAACGATTGCAACAAGCGTGGACTCTGTGTCAATGGGCAGTGTGTGTGTGATGAAGGGTACACTGGGGAGGACTGCGGGGAGCTGCGGTGCCCCGAAGACTGCCACAACCGTGGGCGCTGTGTGGAGGGGCGCTGTGAGTGTGACAACGGCTTCACAGGGGAGGACTGTGGCGAGCTGTCCTGCCCCAACGACTGCCACCAGCGCGGGCGCTGCATCAATGGACGCTGCGTCTGCCATGAGGGCTTCGTGGGCGAGGATTGCCGTGAACGATCCTGCCCCAACGACTGCAACAATGCAGGTCGCTGCGTCGATGGACAGTGTGTCTGTGAGGATGGTTACATGGGGGATGACTGCTCCGATGGTAGGTTTGCAATGTTCCTTCCGAACTGCATCCATTGGGTAATTCCCTATGTCCATCCAGCATCCTTAGAGGCTCTGTGAGCCTTTTCCATGCAGCTAGGACCTGTTTCCACTCCTCTTTATCGTGGTCCAAACAGCTGAATGAGAGAAGTGACAACACAAGTAGCGAACTCTTGGCCTCCCTTACTTTTTTAGGGCTATGTAGTGTAGTGGTTGCTGGTGACTTTTGGTGGTCAGCAAGCCAACAGGTGATGCAGTCCATTTGTTAACTCCAGTTTGCTCTCACCACAATGCCACTGACTGGGATTTGTCACCATGACTTTACAATTTCTCATAGTAACTCTTGATGCTAAAAAACATATCTAGAAGAAACTCTTCTATCTATGGAAAAGAGGGAGATGTATCGAGAGTCTTACAAGGTAATCAGCAGGATTACTCAAAGTAATATGGACTGAATTTTGAGTAAGACTTTACAGAAATGAGGTAAGGTAGATAATGAACATCAGTGAATAAAGAACCTGTGTATCAGAAGTTTCTCATAGCCAGGTTCTGGTTCCCAACCTCACGGTGGATGGATAAGAAAGTTGTTTGCATTTACAATGCCATCAATATTGCAGGAGCTGAAAATGAAACACATAGCACTAACAAAATACCCTGCCAGAGGGCACAGCAACTTTGTTTTGGAGGTAAGATCTCTGAGCTGGAGCCCTGGTGGAGGCAGAGGTTGTGGTGGAGGCAAGGCAGAGACAGAATATAACATCATCCTATCTGAGTGATGTGTAAGACACAACTGTCATGATGGAATTGCCAGATGTTGCAAGTAATTGCAGTGCAAGATTTCAGGGTTATAACAGAGGCCTTGGGCTACCTCTCAATTGACAACATAGATTATTCTTGCTAACATAGAAATTGATTTTATATATCTACATGTGTATATGTCTATTTATATATATGTTAGATCTGACAAAAGCTTAAAATAAAACTGTGGGATCAGCTGGAGAGGAAAGTTAGCTGCAAAGCCACATGCTTGGTTTCCCAGTGCCACTGACTCTATGGAAACTGATAGAAAATGTTGGCAGCTAAATAATCACAGGCATAACACTATAAATGAGGGAGTTTAATTTAGTAGATCCCAGGGGAGAAATTTTGGAACTAAGATCTTTATAGAGTAATCAAAGAGTACTTTGGGGTTGGGAACGTTATAAAAGACAATGAATACCCTTGAAGAGAAATTTCCATTTTTAATCTCCTCCTCCTGGAACACTTACAAGCCACATTCTGTGCTCTTGCGCGTGCAAATGTGGAGTAATCTATTGAAAGTATTTACAAAAATAATCATGTTTTATTTTACTTTGGAAAATCTATGCAGTTCTGTGTATACAAATGCCAGAACTTCCAGCTATAAAATCGTGTGTTGCTGGCAATTAAATTAAATGTCAGAATCCCTAAGGACCCAGCTATAATAGTGTTGTGCAGTAGCCATGAGAGGAGGAGTGGGAACACGGTCAGCCATAGGTTGTGTGCAGAAATTGGCCCAGTACTCTGGGAATGTCTGTAGCCTTCATCAGCTGAACATTTCTTTCTTCAAGAAGTTAATTTGTGCGACATGGCTTCCCCACTCACAGTTTGTTAGATAATTCTCATAAACTGTTCCTGGGAAATTGTGAAACTGGGTAAGTCATTACTTTCTGAGCCTTGAAAACTTCTTATAAGTTTGTTTTGGTTTTGTTTCTTTTCTCCCCCCTTCCCAGTGTCTCCTCCAACTGAGCTGACTGTGACAAACGTAACCGACAAAACCGTGAATCTGGAGTGGAAGCATGAGAACCTCGTCAACGAGTACCTCATCACCTATGTCCCTACCAGTAGTGGTGGCTTGGATATGCAGTTCACCGTGCCAGGAAACCAGACAGCTGCCACGATCCATGAGCTGGAGCCGGGTGTAGAATACTTTATCCGTGTCTTTGCAATCCTTAAAAACAAGAAGAGTATTCCAGTCAGCGCCAGGGTAGCAACTTGTGAGTTTAATATTCCCTGTATTCCTTCTTTTGTCTATTCCATAATCTGTATTTATTGGCAGCCCTTTTTCAAGGTGTTATTTTGTGTTTTCTATTTTCAATTATTTTTTTCTGGATGAAGAGAGCCTTCAGCACTTTGGATTTCTGTCTTTTTTCCCAATACCAATGATTATGTTAAAAGTAGAGTTTAGTAGCTCTTCTGCTCTCCGCAGTGCCTATCAAGGGGTCTTTGTAAGTCAGGACCCTTGGCTTCTTCGTAAGAAGGTGCATTTTTAAAGTCTGGTAACGCTTCCTGAAAGGAATTTTCCATCTTCAGTGTGTTTTACCACAAATTGCTTTCTATCTGTTCACTTGTTGATCTTCCTTTTGTATGTTACACACCACAGTCATATCCCAGCCTCAGAAGATGCTCTTTGACTTCTGTCACTGCTTGTTTTCAGAGACATAGGTCAGGATTTCAAATGTCCACAGTAAGTTTCTTTCAAAAGGGCTAAAAAAGAGATTTCTAGGGCAAACTCCTTTTATTCTAGGGTGACATTTAAAACAGGTCAGAGGAATGTCTCTTCAAAGACAAAATAACTGGCTATGAAAAGAGTTTAAACATCTCAGGCACAGATACCAACATGGCAGATATTTATAGGGGTGGAAAGGCATCCCATCCCCAGTGCCCTAATTATGGGAATTTGTTGCTCATGTAACAATATCCTTTTTTCCTGTCACAGATTTGCCTGCTCCAGAAGGTCTGAAATTCAAATCTGTCAGAGAAACCTCTGTCCAGGTGGAATGGGATCCTCTCAACTCTTCATTTGATGGTTGGGAGCTGGTCTTCCGTAACATGGTAAGGAATTCTCCTCTGTAGAGGCCATATATGAGTGAGAGATCTTGGATTATTTATATTTGTAATAACTGTTTGTTCCACGTGTTACAGAAAAAGGATGATAATGGAGATATAACCAGCAGCTTGAAAAGGCCAGAGACATCTTATATGCAGCCAGGTTTGGCACCAGGGCAACAGTATAATGTATCCCTTCATATAGTGAAGAACAATACCAGAGGACCAGGACTGTCGCGAGTGATAACCACAAGTAAGTACAATCTGTCTTTGGTGTAGTGCCACCAATAAAAACCTGCTTTTTGGTGTAGCCTAGGGAATTTTTAAGGAAAGAGAAATCTAAGCTCCTTACTGTGAATTGACTGAGGGGAGGGGAAGTAGTAGTGGAGCTGCTAATGAAGAAACTAATGAAGAATATATGAGGAGAAATGAATTCGTTTCCCAATTACCTGTTTGAAGAGGAGAGGAAATTTATGTGTAGCTAGAAGGCAGAAAGCAGTGTTTGCTTTTATTCCTCTTCAAAATGTCCATCAACAGGAACAAGAATTTCTCTTATCCTGGTGATATTTGCATGAAGAAAATATGTAAAGGAGAGTTTCTGTTGTGCAGATGGAGAATTTCTTAGGGCTCCTGCTTGTCTTTCCTTTGGCAGCTTCTGCTGTTAATGAATTTTGATGAATTTGTGTCTGATGAACTGACATCTGGCACTTTCTTCTACAACTATAGAAAGTAAGGAAAGAAAGTAAAAGAAGATAAATTTCATTTGGTAGAAGCCATTCTTTTTAATTTTGCTTTGAATCAGCAATTAAAAGCACAAGAATGTTTATGATTTTTCCAGCAAGTTTCTTTAAAAATCCCACCTTTTTCTCTCTGTGACAGAGCTTGATGCCCCTGGCCAGATCGAGGCAAAAGATGTCACAGACACCACAGCTCTCATCACTTGGTCCAAACCCTTGGCTGAAATTGAAGGCATAGAGCTCACTTATGGTCCCAAGGATGTTCCAGGGGACAGGACAACCATTGACCTCACTGAAGATGAAAACCAATATTCTATTGGTAACCTGAGGCCACACACAGAGTACGAAGTGACGCTCATCTCTCGTCGAGGGGACATGGAAAGCGACCCCATGAAAGAAGTCTTTGTCACAGGTAAGAGGCTTGGATACCAATCCAGACATCTGGGAAGGTAATGTGGGCACCATCAGTCTTCCTGTGCTGTTTGTGTCTTATTGCTTGAGTTGGTGGTTACTGCATCAACACAGAGTCAGCACTGTTGTAGAGGTCCATGAAAATGGAAAATGTTTTTCTGTGCCTTGTACACCTTACTGGTTCAACAACATATTTAGACCCCCCCCCCCCAAGTACCTAAATGTATTTTGAATATGGAAATTATGTTAAGTCACTTTTTGCTCATCATACCCTAAATCTCTATTTCAAGAAGCCAAGTCCTCTGGCTTATTTGTCTGCTTAGCTAAATATCTTCCATGATTCCTGTTCCATCCAAGAGCTTATTTCTGTTTGTCTAAATATGTAGTGGATAAGCAGACAACTGGGCTTTTTTGCCCTCTCAGTGCTACAAATGTTTCCTGTCATGCTTTTATAAATTTACTTTTCTCCTTAGTGGTTCTGGGAATGCTTTAAGAACGTGTGGTTCCCTTAGCATGTCATCAAGGTTTGATGCATTAAGGGAGCTGAGCAAATTGTACATAGAGAATTATCCCCCTTTTCATCCCAAAATGTAGCTGTTGATTCAGAGCAGGATTTAATTGTCCTATAAATGTGAACAGTGAAAGCCTATTGAATTTCTATATAATAACCATCTTTAGTTTTGAAGGTTTTAGAGTTCCTTTCAGCCATGTATGCAAGTTATATCCTGACGGAAATTCTAGAGGTGATCAATTCCTTTTTCTTATCAGCCTCTTTCCTTTTAAAGGCTGAGATATTTACAAAGGAAAATCAGTATTTTCATCCAAATATGGTTTTCCACGTGTCTATTTTGAAATAAAAAGTAATTGCTAAAATTGAAAACATTATTTTTATTTCAGGAGACAAAAATTGAGTTTCTTTCACTGATATTCTTTTCTTTCCAAAGCTAGTGAAACTTCCTCTTCATGTTAAAGAAATCTGCTTGATGTTGTGAAGGGGTATTGTATGGCAGGAAACTTAACTTCAGCTTTATGGATCATTTCACCTTCTGAAAAGAACTGTCATAAGAGACTGCTGTCATAAGAGAATTATTGCTGTTTATTTATTTATTGGTTGGTTGATTACAGACTTGGATGCTCCAAGAAACCTGAAGCGGGTGTCACAGACAGACAATACTATTACTTTGGAGTGGAAGAACAGCCACGCAGATATTGATAACTATCGAATTAAGTTTGCTCCCATCTCTGGTGGAGACCATGCTGAGATCACAGTGCCAAAGGGCAACCAAGCAACAACCAGAGCTACACTCACGGGTAGGGGAATGGTGAGATTGTCATCAATGTCCATTGCTGTCAGCCCAGAGCACAGTCATGTGATAACAACGTGTCCTTTGGGTCACCATATGTAAGATGCACGTGCAGAAGTTATGCATTTGGAGTATAAGCAATTAAATTAAAACACATGTGACATATATATCATGTGTGAGGGAATCTGTGGATGCCCCCTCCCTGGAGGTGTTCAAGGCCAGGCTGGATGGGGCCTTGAGCAGCCTGGACCGGTGGGAGGTGTCCCTGCCCATGACAGGGGGGTTGGAACTGGATTGGCTTTAAGGTCCCTTCCAACCCAAACCATTCTATGATTCTATGATATATTTACACACCTACATATGGATAACTCACCAACAAAAGGTGTGCAGCCACTTCACTTTCAAGTGTGTCTCTGAATCCCACTAGCCAGTTCCCTGAGTTCTAGGTAGCTACATGCCTTTGTGGAGATGGTTTCACATCCCTGAGTTAAAATGGTTTTTACATGTGCTAAGGATGGTATTTACTGATGCCACTCTGCAATGTCTTTGTGTACCTGCAAGGTATCTTATCAGCCTGCAAAGCTTGATAATGGTACTTTCTCCATGTTATATTGATGTCTATCTGCTTTACTTTGGTAGAAGAACCTATACAGCAAGCTCTTGAAAATAGAACTCTCTCTGATTACGCATCAGTGTCTAAAATACACTCTCACTCAGGCATAATCTTTATCATAGAATCATAGAATTACCTGAGTTGGAAGGAATCTGAAAGGGTTGTGAAGTCCAACTCCTATCCCTACAGAGAACACTCCCAACATTCACACCATGTGATCCTTTGTCATATATTGTAGAAAAAGAACTGCAACCTCTACTCTTTGCAGACACAGCAAAGCCTTTCTCCTATGTCACACACCTTCAGGCTTCCTTAGTTAAACAAAAGACCGTAGACACATTCCATAGACAGGAACTCACACTTCTGTTCCTCATCTTTTAGGTTTGAGACCTGGAACTGAATATGGCATTGGAGTGACAGCAGTGAGACAGGACAGGGAAAGTGCTCCTGCCACCATTAATGCTGGCACTGGTGAGTAAGTTCATCCTCCTTTGTGCTCTGGAGGAAGCGGCAAATCGGGTGGAGCCACTCAGGTGTTTCTTTTGTTTCCAAGTAATGCTGTAAGAAATATTTCATAAAGTTCTTGAATGCATTTTGGTACCTATGGTACGTTTCCCCTCAAGGGAAAATCCCCCACATTTCCCCAAAAATCTGGACTCCTGAATCTCTCTGACTTTTCCTGTATGAGGAACTCCTAATGCTCTGAGACTTTTATCTCCCAGTGAGCTCCTTAATGGTAATTATGCTTATACTGGTTACTCTGGCCATCGTCCAATTGTGAGAGCTTCTGGCAGGGGTGGTGGTTATGGACAAAAGGTTGATCTGACATAGAGCACAGCCTCAGTGGCCCTGACTGCTCTTCAGGTCCAGGTTTTCCTCACAATATCTCCCATTTACCAGATAAACACTCTGAAGGATTAAATCCTGCCTCTTCTCCATGTAGCACCTGCTGAGGTGAGTGTGAGAGAAATGTTTTCTAGTGTGTCTGTAAAAGAGAACTTCGTTATCCTCTACCTGTATCAAGCAATAGAGCTTCAAAAGCTCCAAAAGGTGGATAGGACACTAAGCTGTTGCTTTACACCCATAGATGTTGCCCTGTCTGCAGGTGCAGCACAAACTGTCCCAGGGCACTTCAGAGACACCTCAGCTTTGCTTTTTTAACCTGCAGACCTTGATAACCCCAAGGACTTGGAAGTCAGCAACCCCACAGAAACCACCTTATCCCTTCGCTGGAGAAGACCAGTGGCCAAGTTCGATCGTTATCGCCTCATTTATATTAACCCCTCTGGAGAGAAGAAAGAAATGGAGATCCCAGTGGACAGCACCTCTTTCATCCTGCGAGGTTTGGAGGCAGGGACAGAATACACCGTTAGTCTGGTGGCGGAGAAAGGCAGACACAAAAGCAAACCCACCACTGTCAAGGGTTTGACTGGTGAGTAACAGCTTTTGATGAGTGCCATGCACCAGGTCACTTGGCAATGAGTAGCCCAAGAGCAATTACACCTGATTTTGTAAGCTGTGTCTGGGGAACAGCTCAAGAGCAACACCTGCCTGCAGGGCAGACTTAGCTCTGTCTTGCAAGACAGACTTAACTGAGAGATAACTGTGTATTTCCCTACCCAGTGTGTTCAGCTCCATGTTCTCAATGATTTATGACTTATCTTTTGAGAAGACTCACAAAGAACACAGCTATTTATCTTGCAGGAAATGCAGACCTTGTTCTTTGTTTTAAATGAGGCTGCTTTTTTTTTGTGTATTATGTCTTATAGTTTGTTTTGTTTTCTACAGCCAGAAACTAAGAGGAAGAGCAACCAGAATGTATTTAACATTGCTTGTTCCTGCCTAATGTATTCTTTTCACAGCATGTTTCCACCCATCATGCTTCAGCAGGGCCAGCAGGGCCCTGATGGTGCCCTTTTTCAGTTGTCTCATCCAAAAGCAGAAAGGCTACTGCCACAAAGCCAGGCACAGTCATGTTTTCCGTTGGATACCGTAACTGTTACATCTGTCTACAAAGAAAGGGTCCATTTCTACCATCTCTGTTCAAACCACTCTTCTTAACCAGTATCAGTGAACTACTTGTTGAATAAGGTTTTATTCTTTGTGGAACATTTAGACCCAGAATTCACTGCAGAATTACATCTTGTTATAGAAAACTAGTCCTGAATCTTTAGGTCCCTTCAGGCTAAATTCTGTGAGGCAAAACCTTAACTTCTGTAAGTAAGCAGAGACAGTAAAATCAGAATCAGCTGGGCTGCGATTGTTTCCCTTAGCTGATCTCAAAGTGTTTATCCTTTTCTCCCCAAAGACCATCTATGAGGTAAACACATGCCAGAAGCTGTGCTTTTCCAGATTAATAACTATACAGCTTAACTGATCAAAACTGTTTTCATGTTCCCTTGTAGCGTTCGTGCCAGCAGGACCTCTGAGTGCTTCATAGAGTTGAATAATCCAGTACAGCAGAGAGTTATATGGCAGGGTGTAAACTGCAGAAAATCATCAGCACTCAATGACTTGTTTGATGCATAAGTCAGGCCTGTGTCCAGTCTAGGGAAAAATCAGGAACCCTTGAGATACACTCATACAGAAGGAAGCTGAAGGTTTGTGTGACACGAGCGAGCCCGCTTCATTTTTTCCAAAGTTATCTATTTCCCCACCTTTAAGAAGACTGAGTGATCTCAAAGGAAGTATGTGTTGACAGTGAAAACTCAGAAACAACTTGGTGTGGAATTTCACAGCCTGCTCTTCCCAGCAGTAGCTTCCAAAGTCTCACAAGGTGGTTTCTTTCTCCTAGTTCAGTTTTTGTCTTTTCTTTTTATAAATGCATTCATCTGCCCAGTGTATTTGTTTTAAGTAATTGCTCAGAGCAGCCAGTAAACAAAGAGTTCTCTGCAGTGGGCTCCTTAGAAGCATCAGGAGTAGTTGACATAACCTGTCACTGTGACCTTCCTCCTGCACAGGAATGGGTAAATCCAAACACATGAGCAAGGGGAGGCACAAATGCTCTGTAAGCCTGTGGGGTATGTGGCAGGAGGTCTCTTCTTCAGTTTACTTCTCGTCCACCCTCATCAGACCTCTTTATCCATGTTCCCAGTATTTGGGAGGTCCTGAAGTCCTCAGGCTAAGCCAAATGAGCTTGTTGTTTTACCCTCTTTACAGAGCTATGGGGGACCTGAGTTCCATTGCACTCCTGGGGAGAGTACTTGGAGCAAGCAGGGATGGAGAGGAATGATTGAAGAGGAAAATGCCAGTAGCACGCTACAACTGGGCAAGCTCCTCTCAGCAGGTGGAGGAGACAGTCCTGCTGTTAAGAGGGGCTTGTGTCATCCCCTCAGAACAAGGGAGCCAGGGGTTGTGGAAAGGCAGAGAGTTTTTCTTTTCAGAGTTTCATTTGCTTCTCCAAATAACTGATTTTTCATCTTATATTCTTCCCAGCCCCTTGATGGATCATTCAGCCAGGCTTTTCTATCAGCAGATATTCAGGATCTTCCCATATGTTATTTTTACTTATTTGTGTAGTGAACTTACTGCCACTGAAGGTAAAGCTTCTTTCAGCCCCAGAACTGAAGATCTTCTGTCGGTGCCTCCTCTCCCCTCTCACAATCTTCCCATTATCTTTTTATGTATATCAGCTCTGCACACACAGACAGCTGAAGCGTTCAGAGCTCGTGAGCCTCTAGCCAAGGACATGTCACAAAATCTTCCATAGTAGAGCCTGGCAGCCTTCTGTTGCTTCTGTCTCTTCGTATGGATGAAGTGCAGCTCAAGTGACAAAGTCTTTTTTTTTAACAGATGTCCATGATTCTGTCTTCAAGGGATCTATAAAGTGAACAGTTTGCTAAAAGCTATTTTCTTTTGGTGTAGAGGGAAGACTGAATATTTCACACTGCCATTTGCTTCCCTGTTTCTTTGTAGCTCTAAGTAGTCTTATCTTAATGCAGGCAGTGTCTCCTGACCCAAAGGAGCTTTCTGGTTCTGGGAGCTTTCTTGCTCCAGAGACCTCAGGGATGCAGGAGGATGTACTGAGGGACCTTGCGGTCTCGAAGGTAACAGACCACAGCTGTAGTGTCTCATGGTATGCCAACACAGGATCCTACAGTAGTTTTGTGCTGGAGCATGAGGAAATGTCACTGGAAGCTGGGGCCCCTGCAGAAATCTTCCTGCCCAGAGAATGCCTGGGTGCTGTGATTGATGGCCTCCTAGCTAACACTTCCTATAAAATCAAGGTGTATGGATTGGCTGGAGAACAGCGCTCTTCTCCACTTGAAACTGTGGCTACAACAGGTACCTCCTTTCTGTTATTTATGAAGGTAACACAAACTAGGGAACTGCTTGTTTCTTAGAGGTCCCACCAGCATAGCACTAAGGTTTTGGGTCAGAACCACTTCAGAAACAAAAGAAAATGAGCCATTTTGCTAGGAGGGACCTTCCTGGCAGCACGTCTTGAGAATGTTACACCAGGTTAACAACTAATCTGTAGGATGAGCACGTAACCCAGCTCTGGGGAAGCTGAGCAGTCAGACTGCAGCTTTGTTCTTTCTTACTCTGGTTCTGGAACCCTGCCTGCATAGCACAATGTAGGTCCCGGAGGAGGATGGACAGTAATACATCAGGCATGAGAAGCCTGTGGAGATAAATGAGGGGACATTACAGAAACCAAGTACCAACCTCAAATTCCTCTGCTGAAGGACCCGGATTGTGCAGCAACTGCTGATGAATCATGGATGTGATACTGTCTTGCCTCTGGAAGGGAGTTGAACATAGGAGCACGGCTTGGAGAAGTAACTTTTCCATTCTGTTGAACGTTCCCAAGATTTATGTTGTTTACCAAAGACCCTTGTCTGTGTTTTGCGTCAGTCCTTCCTCCTTTCCTGGCTTCTGCTAGTCTGCTATTGCACCACCTTTTTTTTAACCCAAACTCAAAGACACATTCAGAGGAATGGTCCAATGAGCCAGTTCAGTGGGAAACTGCAGAGCTCAAAATAAATTTGCTGATAAAAACTTGTCCATTTCTTCAGCTGACTCCTCTGCTAAGAGTACCTGGAATGTGACTTCAGTATAAGGATTTTTAGGTACTGTGGTATTTCTGGCTTGTTATATCCTGCAGTATTTTCTTTATGAAGGTCAGAGGTGCACCGGCACTGTAAGCCCAGTTTAATCAGCTGGTTGAGAGAGGGGAAAGCCACTTAGCCAAAGGGGTCTGAAAAGAATGCAAATACCTTGGTAGGGTATCGTGTCTTACAGTGTGCTTGAGCTGATGAGAGACTCCACAGTGAAACTGGCTGCTAGATCCTCTTGGAAAAACAGAAAATCCAAGAGACAGAAGGAAGAAATAATACAGAATCCATCCCAAGTAACGGAGGAAATGTCCTGGCAGGACATTAACATTCTTTTTACTAAAATTGCCAGTGATGCATTACAATGGAATTCCTCAAAAGGCCAACACCAGCAGTATAGACATATTGAGGCCGTATTTAGCCTGAAGATTTTACTAAAAGAATTATATTGAGAAATATTCCAGTCTGGGAAAGAGCATATGTTTGTTGTCCATCCAGTTTCCCTTCTACGTAGCTTTTGGCTCTTTGGAATCTACTATTCATTCATCTTCCCACCATGAATTGTTCCATCTGGCTGTCATCCACTCACCTAGGGCTCCTAGAGCTCTCTTTCTCTTCTCCCCATCTATTCTCCCAGTTGCCAAGTCAAGTGTTTGAACACCATTGGTCTTGTTATCCTACAGTTTGACTGTTTTCCAGATTTTCTGCTGTCTGTTACAGTATTCCATCTTCTAAACAATGAACACTGGTACTGTCCTTGGTATCAGAGTATTTTCCATGTATTCATATCACTTAACTTTTCTCCTTCTTGTATGTTTGTACACAAAGCCATGTATTCCTCTATTACACATGCACTTAGTGTGGGGTCTGTGTGTTTTTGTGTGTGCATAGAGGGTAAACCACTCTCTCTCATCCACAAACTCATTTGTGGAGTCAAGTCTTTAAACCCAAAAGTGATATTCAGAATTAGATCTGAACAAAAATCAGAGGTAACACAGCTGTATATAATTACATATGGCCCATGAGATAATGGGTACATGGCAACTTCCTATGCAGCTGCCAAAGCTGGCACAATAAAATTAATCCACTTTGTGGCAGCAAAATTCTGAATTAAAATGTCAATTAGGTTTTGTATAATGCAGTTGAACTGTTGTATTTCCCATTCATATTAAAGAAACCAGGTCCTTGTGTGGCTGTGCAGTAACAGGCTGAAATGTGGGAGAAATGTGAGTAGGGCTGGTCAAGTAAAATGATGGAAAATAAGCTAATTCTAGCTACTATTACAGAGGGTTTTCTCAGGGAACCACAGTACAGCAGGAGCATAATGCCAGCCACTTTTAATGTTTTCTTTTGCCTTTGTATTTTTGGATGTTTGATCCTATGTTCCCAGCTCAAGGTGCATGGCCCAGTGGGACCATCCAGAGCATGGATCTGCACGTGTGCTGCCCTTTCCTCTGCACTGCTCTGTTCACTCCACCCATGCATGTCTTCTGCAGAAACACTCCCCAGTAAAGCCCAGCTACCACTGTGCATGTTGAGTAGACAATCCTAAGGCTGAACAAGTACCAGTGCACTTGCTTAGTGCTGTAGTTATTTGTCTGTTCCCAGACTAGGAAACGGTTGGTGTCTTATTGTGCACAAGCAGCCAAGAGTCACAGAAGTCTTAACAGTTCCACCCTGCATGTCTTCTTGCTTTGTTTCACGAGCTCAGTAAAGGTGGTGCAGCCAGATCATAGTTCTGACAGTCTATTTACTGAGAAAGAGGGAATTATGCTTGGTTTGATGACAACATGGCTGTTCAATGTGTGATGGTTCACATTATGCACTGGGGTGATTTCCCTAAGTCAAGGATATAAATGATATGTGTACATATAAATCACTGTTTGCCTCACAAGGTTCTCTCCTCTTGGAGCTGAGCAGAAAAATGTTTTTTACATCTGCATTTGTCCTGAGAATATATTTTTAACATAACATTTCCTCATTTAATTGAAAACCTTTTCAATTGATCCTTTCTCTGCTGAAAACTTTTTCCTTATACACTTGTGAATTTGGAGACAGATACTGAATCCTAAGTACATATTTGTACTGATCTGATTGATCGTGGTAGATGACTTGCTCTCTCTTAATTGAATGCAAGTGGAGCATGAAAGCAAGGCAGTCACTGAGGTGTGAAACAATGTTGTATTCCACTAATGAGGAGATAATTCTATATGTCATAAAATTCACCTGCCTGCCTTGTGGCTGTGATCAGAAACACATCCCCTGTGATCTCCAGAGCTCTGAGATTTTCAGAATCTGACTGTGCTACAAGATATCACATATCCTTCAGCATGTCAAAGGTTGGGTCTTTTTCCCTTCCATTTCTTTGGATGTCTTTAAAGAAAGATTGCTCAAGTCCTTTCTCTCTTGGTTTTTAGGCAAGGAAGTAAGGTCCTTCTACATCTTTTTTTTGAAAATGTTGCATGTATACAGATGGAAGCTTCTCCAAGCCTGCTTCTGATTGGATAGAATGACCTTTAGCACGCTTCTGCTGTGGCTGGTTTCTCGGGATTTGGATATATTTGGGATACTTGGCAGGAATCCCTGTTACAGTTCGTATCAGAAGCAATAACTGATGTGCTGTAGTAAAGGTAAAAGGCATGTTTGAGAAGCTTAGGGTTCAGTCCTCACCGATGTAAACGAGCACAGTTCTTTGCAGCTGGTCAAAGTGTACTGATTTACATCAACAGAGGATGTGCCCATTTCTCTGCTGGGAGCACTTCAGCTCCTCTTTGTGTTCAGTGGTTGTTGCTCTGGACTGTTAGTGTGGTGGTGTGAGAACCACGTTCTGCTTGTCTCCAAAAAGTACCCACTGGGTTTCTCTGTTCTTAGGGCTCTTTAATGCAAACACACAAACTATTTTGAAGCAGGTGTGAACTGTCTTTTGGTATATTTGGGGGTTTATTGTCAGGAAATTTCAACTTGTGATTTCCCTCTGTTTAGTAAGTCAAGTCACAACAGCTGGAGAATCAAACAATGAAATGTCATTTTATCCTACCATTCCTGCACCTACAGAGCTAAGTTCTTTAACAAACCCCAGCATTGATTCTCATGCTCTGCTTTTGGTGCCCACTGGCCTTCCTATTCCAGAAGCCACTGGTCCTCTTCATGATCTTAATATAACACACAGGACTTTCAGCAGTTTCACGCTGTCTTGAGCAGTGCAGGATGAGGTATTTGATCAGTTCTTTATCACTCTGAAATACCTGTCCAGTTTAAACAGAACACAGGAAATCTTTTTGCTGGGAAACCATCAAGAAACTGAAATTACCAATCTCACAGCTGGCACAGAATGCCAGACTACCCTCCATGGAAGCCCTCAAGGTCAGCTCTCTTGGTCCCTGGAAGCCCTAGATGCTGCAGGTATTTTCTATGGATTCATTAGTCATATGTTCCTTTTCTGCTTTGAAATACAGAACTTTGTTTCCACCCTGCTGTTCCACTGCAGGAATGTGAGGCTTTGTGAGTGATGCCCTTCTTCTCAGTGGTTTTTTTTTCCTTCTTCTTTTTTTGCATGTGATAAAACTCTAAATGCTATGGAATGAGAGCCTTGAGTGGTGCAGCATGGACAATGCCCCATGCAGCTTTTAAGGTGATGTAGCATCAATTCTCTCTTTTCAAATTGCATGCAAAGAGAGAAGGTTGATGCATCTGCTATTTGCAAGGCACGGGAAAATAGCAAGATGCTGCAGGTGACTTATCTGGATTGTGGTTCAAACATGAGAAGGATCACAAGGCAGCTGCAGTTTGCAGCACTGGCATGGAAGTGGTGATGTCAGAGAAAAAAAAGATTGTAACACATTGGGAGTGTATTGTTGTGAAAGCTTCTACCTCTTATCTCTATTATATGAATTCCATGAGGAAACAGGCCTATAGCCACAGGGCTCGGCTCAACAGTGATCAAAGTACCAGTGCATAAGTTTGTTCAGTCTTCAGAAGAGAAGGTTTAGGGGAGACCTTATTACCATGTACCAATACATAAAGGGTGTCTCCCAAAAGGATGGAGACTCCCTTTGTATGAGGAATCACCTGGATAAGACAAGGGATAATGGGTATAAGTTGCTCCTGGGGAGATTCTGTTTGGATTCCAGAAGAAATTTTTTTGCCATGAGAACAGAGAAACATTGGAATAATCTCCCCAGGAAGTGGTGGATTTCTCTACACTGGACACTTTTAAGGCTCAGCTAGGCAGGGTTCTGAGCCATCTCATTTAAACTATATAACACCTAAAAGGTTGTGCGAGGTGATCCCTGAGGTCCCTTCCAGCCTGGCATTCTGTGACCTGGAGAACCTGGCTGGAAATTAATGACTGCACCTGTCCATCACCCCAAAACCAAATTCACAACATGAGATAAAATATTTACACAGCAACACAGATTCCTTCACACCTGCTGCAAGGCCAGAGCAGTCTCATCTCTCAATGGTTTGTTCTTTCTTTTTTTTTTTAAGTAAGAAACATCATCCCTTGATAGCATTTGCCATGACATTGTCATTGTTTTGTCATATATGTTGGATGCTTTATGGATGAAGCCTTTGGAGGTCTCCAACAGTGCAAGTTGGTGCATGATTTTGTATGACACCTCTTTGGGAGCATGATGGGGTTGCATGAGATGGAAACAGGAGGAAAAGGGACTCTGCATCTTGGAAGCGAACGAAACTGAGCACTCTTCAGAGAAATCTGAATTGCTTTTAAGCTGTGATGATTGCTGCATTACTTATTATAATCAAGCTTTTACTTAAATGATTTTACCTTGCTGTAACTTTTGGGTTAATTTCATTTTCATTTTAAGGAAATGTATTCGTTGCATTTGTTTCTTTTGCCACCAGAAGATCTTTGTTTCTGCTACAACCAGTTCCTTTTCTCTCCTTTTTCTTTTTCATATTGAGTGCTATTTTGACAGGATTTGTATTTTGCCTCAATGAGTCTTATTTCTGTTCCTGATAAAGCAAACCAGCTCTGGATTTATGCATTGTTTTGTTGAACATCATTGTGTTACTTCATAAATAATGTTTTCCTTTCTCACAGGACGGGAAAAGCTCATCAGAATTTTTGTGTTCCTAAGTAGTAACAATTTGTTTCGTGTAGTGAATTCACTGAAGATAATCAACTGTCACCTAGGAGTGATCTGAAAATACAACCCCAGATACCTATATAAAGCTGTGCAGCAGCCATACAACAGGCACTCTGTTTTTACAGGGGGAAAATTTATATGAGTAGTGTTGCTAAGCCTGATTTTCATTCGTTCCAGCACTCCTCCTGCCTTAAAATCTGCATGAAGCTTGCAGCTGAAGTTTACAATTGACAAATCAAATCTATTGCCTCCATGCATTGTCACTTATAAATTCTTAGTTGTGCAGATTGGGATTCAGCCAGATATTCTTCTTAAAGTAATGCTTATGTGTTGACAATGTAAGGAAATAAGAAAAGTGCTAGGAAGCCATTGCAGTCCACGGGCAAATGATAGATCCCATAGTAAGAATTTCCATGTAGAAAAAAACATTACTACATCATTTTCCCATATGGCTGCTAATTTTAAGGAATCAGTTGTATTACCTCTGTAACTTTCTATTCTTGCTGAAAAAACTGACCTAATTAACTGTTCAGTTCTAATGGCACCAGAGAATTAACTCTGATGGTTCTTACATTCTTAGGTGACCCCTGTGATGGCTTTTGAGAATGCTGATTTCTGTGAATGCAGATATCAATTTTAGATTAATACTACCAACTCTGAAAATCCAAGATTCTCTGCCCTCAGGAAGGTTTTGTGGACAGAATAATGTCATACAAGGAAGACAAATCCATTAAACTAAAGACATGCAGACATGGAGGAATGTTCCCCTTCTCTGTTGTTTTGAATTAAAAATAGTTTGGAAGATTAAATGGCATCCTTCATATGGACACAATTAAATGCACAAACATCTGAATCCCAACTACTCTAAACTCATGTTTTCCTACCCTTACAAAGGTATTATTCCAGTAGTCATAGTAACTTCATAATGGCAAACACTGAGTTGTTAATAGTGCAGTAAAGTGGTTGTAGTAATACTTGTCTCACAGTGTAATTAACGTTGGCAAACACTTGTAGCAGTAAAATGGTCTATAAACTGCTTGCTTTAAGCAGTGTTTTAGCATTAATGTGGTTATTACCTCTTATTACTGTTCTTTTCTTACTGTTCTGTCTCACCTTGCCTCTGAAGAGGCTTTGCAGGTTATCTGGGGCAGCTGAGAACATAAACATGTGTGTGGGTGCATCTCTGTGTCACAGACTAAGAGTGAAATCCATTAACATGGAGCATCATTAAATATCACGTCACCACCACTAGTCTGTGATCCCAGTGACTAATTGATCTCTGTCCTTATTCAGAGGAGGAACCTGAGCTTGGAAACTTGTCGGTGTCAGAGCCTGGCTGGGATGGTTTCCAGCTCACCTGGACAGCAGCTGACGGCGCCTATGAGAACTTTATCATTCAGGTGCAGGAGTTGGACAACCCCGAGGAAACCCGGAGTATCGTAGTCCCAGGTGGACTGCGCTTTATGAATGTCACAGGCCTCAAGGCCAACAGCCCTTATAACATCACACTTCATGGTGTGACTCAAGGCTACAGGACCAAACCCCTCTCTGTTGAAACCGTCACAGGTATCTTTCCGCGTCACTCATCCGGTCCCATGTCTCCCTTTCTTTACAGACAGCGATGTGAGCCAGAGCTGCTGCCACTGCTTGGCAAAGCTTTCTCACATGCATGGGGTGTGCTGAACCCATTAAACCTTGGCTGAGCATCTCTGGTGTGGAAATGTCTCATGATCAGACTTTCCCAGTGCCCCATGGAGCTCGTTGCTTTTAGGAATGCTTTATTCCCCCACCCCGGAATGGCTTGTTTTGTTCTCTTTACTCACCTTTCTGCTTAGGCACTGACAGCAAACCCCAGCTGGCTGTTGTACCTGCTTAGAAAAGCCCAGGTTGCCTTGTAAAATTATAAAAATCCATTCTTTATAGCCCAGATAATCAACACCTGAGACTGTGTTTAGTTTTTACCCTTCAGAAGCTACTTCTGAAACTATGCACCAGCTCCTGTGTAAACACAAACCCAATAGTGTAGATTGTGCATCTGTCTCAAGGGCAAGGCCAGACACTTTCTATATGGTCTCATATAGAAAAGAACACACATGAACTCCTGTCAAGGGTAGTACCTTATATTAAGCCACATGAGATTGTGAAAGAGTCTGATTGGTCAGGAAGAGATAAAAAACAAGAAGACCAAATTCAGCAGAACTACCCTGGCATAAAATTGACCTGAAATAAGGAAGGTAAACCCCACATTATCAGAAGGAAACTAAAAAAGAGCCACAAAAAAATCATTTTCTGGTTGATCTTGTGACAGACAGCACTTTTAAATGAGAGCTTATTATGCACTTTGTCTGGGAGAGAAAAATATGTACTTATAGCTCTCCTGTAGGGTTCATTGATTCTTCCAAGTACTGTGACAATCAGTAATGAACAGGGTATGAATTAATTGGCAATAAAGGGGCACCAGTGGCTCTTCCTTCAGATGATTTCTTGTAGAAAATATCTGCTGCCTCTGGGCTTCCTTATAGACCTTTGCAAGTCCCTGTGATTATGAGAAGGCCAGAGCCTGCTCATATTTCATTTCCCCAAGCACGTTATCCAGCACTGAAAGGGATAAAAGCACACATAAGAACTAAGCAGAGTTGAAACATTAAATGCAGTAGTGCTTGCTTGTTTTAATGCTGCTTTATTTTATAATGCATTGTGTCTGGCACAAGGCACTTGCCTCGGGCCGTGTCCCACTGCCTGCTGGAAGTCCTGTACTTTGAGAATCCTGAGTGTGATCTGGTAGCAGATTGCCCTTTGAAAAGAGAGAAATGTGGCCAGACAAAAACGGGGCTGTAGAGGGACAAACAAGAAAACAGCCATCATGGGTGTCTTGCCTAAATGTGCAATCTCTTTTTATTAACTTAATGAAAACAGCAGAAGATGCCCTGCTGAGGTTTTCCCTTCCTTTCTGGGTCATGCTCAGCACCCGGCCTTTCAAACTTTTCCCTTCTGGGGAGCTCCAATTGTCAGAATCCTCTGAGCCTTCCTGTAGCACGTCAGAGATGTCTACAGAGAGGAAGAAACCTCAAGGCAGCTATCACTGCTTTGCATTTTGGCTCCAGCTCCTAAACTCCATGCCAGCTTTCATAAGCTTAAGCTGGAAGGGGAAGTAGAAGAGCAAATAAACCACAACCTTTTCTTTTGGATAAAAAAAAAACCATCTCTAGTTTAAGCTTCCCCTAAAACTGGAAGCTGACTTTTCCAAATGCCCCAGGGGCATTCAGAAAAGTTCTTTTGCATCTGCTTTCATGCTCAGACCTCAAAGATGTGGCTGCTCCTGGAGGTAAAGGGAAATAACCATAGCTTGAAAGCTTGTTTTTCTTTTCTTTTTTTTTTTGTCTTATTTAACATTCTGAGATGCTTCCATTTGATTTCTCCCCCTTACTCCCTGCCTGCTTGTAGCAAGCTTTTCCCCAAACCCTTTTCTTCATCGGCAGCTTGGAGTGCTGCCAGCATGAGCAGAGAGAAGCACGGTATTTTTGAGCAGGAGGAGGTAACAGCGTTGTCCCCTTCTGACCAGTGTTGTTTTCCTCCTCAGGAGTGCACCCAGAGGTTGGTGAGCTAACCATTTCCGAAATTACTCCTGAAAGCTTCAACCTTTCTTGGACGACGACCAATGGGGACTTCGACATCTTTACTATTGAAATTATTGATTCTAACAGGTTGCTGGAGCCCATGGAGTTCAACATCTCAGGCAATTCAAGAACTGCTCATGTCTCAGGGCTTTCCCCCAGCACTGATTTTATTGTCTACCTCTATGGGATCTCTCATGGTTTCCGCACACAGGCAATAAGTGCTGCAGCTACAACAGGTACATAAAACCTACCTCAATGCTAACTCTCCTTTCTTCTAACTCTTCCTTACAGGTTCCACCCCTTTCCCTGCCCTCAGCCACCCCATCAGTCTACCCATTGCCAAATCCTCTACCTCATTGTCTGACACCTTCTAAGGAAGACCTGCCGGAGACATTTGAACTGTGAATGTTAATCCACCACCCCATCCAGCAAAGTCAGTCAATCACATTCTGAATTGATTTCATTCACACAAGAAGTTTCCTCTTGATCGTACAGTAAGGTTGGGGCAATCTCTGACACAGATGAGAAGCAAAACAAATTTCCCAAGACCCAAGTGGGAGATGATTCATTATGTTAGCTTTGTAAATATGTTTGCATCAGTCACACAGCAAAGAGAAGACACTATTTCTCTGAGAAACAGATTTCTAGATACAGTTTTTATCCTGATTCTCTAAATAGGCTTCAGACACATTTCAGTCTGTGACAGCAGGCTCCTACAAGGCATTGCTTGAAGTCAATGTCAGGATTTAGTTTATGTTGGAAGAGAGATTGAAAGAGTCCTTTTGATTTGGTGTTGGTGAATGAAATAGGTTGGCATTTAGTTGGTGACACATTGTGCTTCTTGAGGTTTTACAGTTGGCAGTGTTTCCAGAAAAAGAGAGGGAAGTCAAATATTCAATGTATTCTAGCAAATTAATATCTGAGATTGGAAGGAGAGGACTTGACTACAGAAGCAGAAGGAACATTCTCATAGCAAAGAGATAATAAATCACATTGTGATCAACTTGATATCTCTACCAAATTTTGTCAGCTGAACTTAGGCAAAGCAATTTGTCATGCAGTAGATTAACAGGGTCAATGACACTAAAGAGACCATCAAATTCCAGGAACCAGATAATACAGAGTTGCACTTTCTAGCATCAGTGGATTGTGAGTGCCCTCACTGAATCATGGGTAACAAGGGCATGGCAACAGCAGAGGTTGTGGTATGGCAAACACTGAGAAACACAAAGCTAGATGATTTTTGTGATCTGTGGCTCGTGTGAACTCAGACTTCTGCATTATTTGATTTTGTTGCTTTGGGTTTTAATAATTGCAATACATTTCCATTTGTTTTTCTTCCCTTAGTAGAGGAACCTCTCCTTAGCAAACTCACTGTATCAAATGCTACCTCAGAGAGCATGTCACTCACGTGGGAATCGCAGGACAATGCCTTTGACCATTTTATTCTAGAAGTCAGAAACTCTGACTTCCCTTTGGACTCCCTGGTACACACAGTGCCAGGGGCCTCCCGGAGCTATGTAGTCACCAACCTCAAAGCTGCCACTAATTACACTGTCCAGCTCCATGGTGTAATTGATGGGCAAGGTGGGCAGACCTTGACAGCACTGGCAACCACAGGTATTTCATTGTTTAAACTTCCAGGTTTGCTTTTTACCTCTTCTTTCTTCTGCTGTCCACAGAACTGCTCTAAACCATGGCTCCAACTCATAATCGTCCCTTTAGTGAATTATAAAGCGATCACGATGAGGGGAGGCTGAAATGAGCTGGGCTTGGCAGTGCTTGGAAAAAGAGAGCTGAGACAATGGAAAAGGCTGAAACAGTGTCCCCAGCATTAAGGGAGCCAGTAGTAAACCTGATTGGTTTCCTTATATATACACTTATTTGCAAGTTCTGTGTATATATAATTGACTTGCTCCAGGTGGTTGACAGTTTACACAGAGCATCTTTGCACTTGATCTGGAATAATGTCCTTGTTCATCCCATCCTCACTTGCTTGGTTGTGGGTGGAAGACCTTCATGTCTTTATCAGCCTGCAGAGGCGCCTGCATGCCATTTTGTTTCTTGTTCTTGAAATCAAATGTCTTCCAAGACATTTGCCTCTCTCATGGGAGTTCCGTGCAGCATGTTGAATGACCAACGGAAACCGCATGGAGTGGTCTGGCTGCCTTGTGTTGGTTCTGATATTCTTCTCTGCCTGGCATTTTTGTGTTCCCAGCAGAGAGCAGGGCTCTAAAAGCAAGTTTAGCCATTCTTAATGGCCAGTCCACCACTGTCACTTGCATTGCTACCTTTTGAGAGTCTGAGAGTTGTCTTGTTTCACTGGATGTCAGAGCTTTTCTTAATGTGATAGTGGTTCCAGAATGATGGGAGATCACTAAGACTTGCCTGAAGAGATAATTTCAACTTATTTTGCATGTAGTGTTCCTTGGAGTCTGGATATCATGATGTGAACGTGCCTGACTGGATGGAAGTGGAATGTGAAGGAATGTGATCATTTTAGGACAAGACTGGAAAGGATCAGTTTGTCCTCTCTGAGCTGCATGTGGGGCTGATGGCTCCATGCTCGGTTTCACTGGGTTCTCTACCTAAACCTGTTTGCTTTGTGGTTATTTTCTCATCTCCTCCCCTGTCTCTTTGGAATTACCATGCTTACATGGTGACATCTTCACTGTTGGCCTTGAAGGCATTGATGGTTAGAGCATGACAAGAGCATGTGTACTTAATCGGGGTCACTTGGAGTCACCTCTTCCTAAACTTCCCCAGAGAAAAAGGTGGGCTATTTATTGAAAGCCTTACAATGAGGGACAGGAGTAAAAGTTGGAACATCTTGCAGCAGTTCATGTTTTAGTTAAGAAAAGGATTTCACTCTTTCCCTCTTCTCTTTGTTGGTGGGATACATCTTTCTTACTTTCCTCCCAGCATGAATCACTGACACAGTTATTCTCCTGTATCTCACTGGCTGCATTTCTCAAGGTGTTCTTGGTTTGTACTCAATTGGCAAGAATAAAAATAGAAAACCAGCCCTGACAGCAGACACAGGATTCTGTGACCACTCGACTGCTGGGTCACGTTTGTGCTTTCTCTGTGCTCAAATGAATCTTTAATGATTTTATGCTAAATGGAATAGCTTTATAACAGGATGGGTGAGGAGCCCCCCCCCTCCTATAGCCTGGAGGCCAAATTTCACCCCTGGCAAGTGGGAGATGTGATTTTGAATTTCCTCTAGCAGAAAAAGAAGGTCTTTGCTTCTTAAAGAAGTGCTCTGACCTCTGAAGAGTAAGAAAGAGAGCAAAAGCCATGTTGTGAGGATTCTTTTGCTCAGTCTGTTAGATATTCTCTGATTGTTCCTAATCAGAGGATGAGGAACACCTTATCTGTGGAGTCCAGGGAGGTTTTGGCCTGAGATTAGTGCTGAGATAATCGCTGTTAGGACTGAAACCTCTCATAAACCTCAGAATCCAAAAATAAACATATCTACAACTCCAGGCAACAGAAACACTAAACAGAAGCTGAACTGGGATTTCGAGGATGTCTGGTTTGGACTCACTCAGCTCCTGCCTGAATCTTACTTTTTATCTGCTTTGGAATTGCTGTGGGTTTGTGTTCCCAATGCAATTTCTATGGTTTCACCACAGGGCTGTGTGCTGCTGGTGCTTCTGTAATTCAGGCCCACATTTCATTAGGAGAATTGAGGGGTTTTAAGAAAATTGAATGAAAAAAATGAATCAAGAGTCAGCACTAATTTCAGTGGCTTCTTTCCAAAACCTTACAAAACAGCTGTTGAAATGCTCCTTTTTTTTTTCTCTTCTCTTCAACCATTCTCAAATGAGGCTGAAGAGTTCAACCTTAAATTTAAGCATCTATAAACCTCCACCGCTGATTCCCCCAGCCCCCAGTAACGCTGTGTCTTCACCTGTGTTCCTTTCTCCTTCAGAAGCTGAGCCACAGCTGGGCACCCTCACACTCACAAATGTTACCCCCGACAGCTTCAACCTCTCATGGACCACGAGAGATGGGCCTTTTGCCAAGTTTGTTATAAACATTAGAGATTCCTATGCAGCACAGGAGCCCCAGGAGCTCACGGTGTCGGGAGGTGCTCGCAGCGCTCACATCTCAGGCCTGCTAGATTACACTGCCTATGACATTAACATTAAGGGGACCACCAGTGCAGGTGTTCACACAGAGCCCCTCACTGCTTTTGTCATGACAGGTACCTGCTTAAAGCTTTGCAGTCTGTTTATTGGCTTATAAAAATATATATTCCAGCATGGATAAAAAGAAAGACTCTCTACAGCACTGAATATCTTATCCAGCAACAATGGTTTTGTTTGCCAGCTCAGTGCAAGGATGGGTCAGATGAGTCATGTTGATATAAAAAAGTTGTCTAGGAGGAATATTATTTTAAAGTGAGTTAAGAGCCCTCTGGAGTCTTTCTCCCGTGTGTAATGATGTTGAAGTTTGAGGAGGAAATTTATCAAATACTCAGTAGTTTCATCTGGAGAGGATTTGATTTTAGAACACCTCCTGTGCTGTGGTGTCCTTTGAACACGTTCTTTATGTCTGAATATTTTGACCAGATGGTGACTGGGATCAGTTGTGCCTCCTAGATGATCAAATTAATGGCACAGAGTTCACCTTCTATATGTTATGCAGCCAGTATGTGCTACCAGGGTTTCTCACATAGACACCTGGACCCCCTAAACAGGATTCTGAAGGAACCAAGACATTTTCCACCTTCTCCTCCCTTCATTAACATGCGGTGGCAACACCAGTGGTGGCAGTAGAATCTTTCAAGAAGTGAGAAAATGTTTGCTTTCAAAAACCCTGCTCTTTTGCTCCAGCACAAATGCTTCCTTTTTGAAAATACTCCATGAATATCAGTATTGTGAGAGGAAGCTTCCCAAACGTGGCACTCCCTGCACAGCAGGAGGGTGTGCCAACAGTTCACATAAACCTGCTGGATTTGGTGTTGATATCATTCACCACTTATCCCAGGAAATTGTTCCAGCATTTTGGGCTCATTCTTTTTTTACCCACCCTCTCAGAGATCAAAGCAAAATGGGAATCTTTGGGATTGCTTGATGTGAAGGAAGTGAGCTGCAAAAATGTCTACAAATTGAGTAAATTTGAGCTGGGTCTCTGGCACCCAAATATGTAGCCATTAAAACTTTAAGACTTGAAAGTTATAAAACTTTTAGGAGGTAATTTTTATGCCAAATTCTAACAGAATATCCGTTTCAGTAGTTGTGGAATGTCAAAACCAAACCCCAAACCCTTTCCCAAAGAAAGTTCTGTGTTTTAAGTAACTGATATCTTCTTAAGTGAGTGGAATTTGAGTGACTGGAGGAGCGGGTGAGTTATCTCCTGAGCCAACAAGGCAAGCTCTGACAAATATTTTAGAGGAATACGAGCAATGTCTGGGATCACGGAGCAAGGTCAGGGCTTAACAAAATCAGTTGATCTTCCTATTTGATGTGTCAGATTTTGAGTGAGAAAAACACACTGAGAAACTGTCTTGTGAAACTTTGGCCTGTTTAGTTCCAGAGGATTGGTGGGAAAATTTGAGGAGTTGATCCACAGCCTCTAAACTTTGACTAAAGTCATGCTGATATGAAAAAAAAAAGGCCCCACACTGGAATTTCTTTAAGTTGTCAACAAACCACAGTAGGAGCTGCCTGTGAAGCTCTTTGGACAAGTCGTAGCTCTGTTCTGGAGTCATTAGCCCCTGCCTTTAGCCAGTGCAAACTCTGGCTTCTCTCCTAAAATCGATTTTGCAGGTATTTAATGCGTGCACTGGCTATAACCCTGACTGATCAATGTCCTGCTGGCATCTCTGACCCCTCCACCACTGAAAAAACAGGAGATATTCATGGGAAGTAGAGAGGTAAAAAAGCAAAATATAGGGACTGTGAATGCAAAAGCTGAGGATTGTCCCTAAAGCACTGATGGTGGACACAAGTGGAAGGAAATGAAAGCTTTGTGCATAGCATTTCTAAACCAGTTTTGGTTGTAACTGTGTTACAGTGAGCTTGGAAGGAGTTTCAGTGGAGCTTGTGAGATCAGGTGTTGAGACATCCTTAATGAAAGTTAAGAATTGAGCATCTGACTCCTAAAGGCTCCACTGAAAATCCTAGTCTTGTGGCCCTGGCTATGCACCTCTATTAAATCCATATTTTGGGGGAAAATGTGATTTATGTTTGGTGGAATCTGTGACGTTTTCTAATTTGCAATGTTTTTCGCTTCTTTTTGTGTGTGTGTTTTTGCACCTTCCCTTCTTTTAGAGGCCATGCCCCCACTGGAAAACCTAACTATCTCTGATATTAACCCTTACGGGTTCACAGTGTCGTGGATGGCATCGGAGAATGCCTTTGAGAACTTTCTAGTAGTCGTGGTGGATTCTGGCAAGCTGCTGGACCCACAGGAGTTCCTCCTTACAGGAGCCCAGCGGCAACTGAAGCTTAAAGGCCTTATTACTGGCATTGGCTATGAGGTTATGCTTTATGGTTTTGCCAAGGGGCACCAAACAAAGCCCCTAAGCACTGTGGCTGTTACAGGTACTTCAACGTGAACAAATTGTTCTCTTCCACCCTTTCTTTCTTGCTTTTCTTCTCATATGGAAGATGTTTCATGCAATCCATTTGCAAAGCAAACCTTGGCTTTTGCATCCTTTTCTGCATTGTGGCTACACATAACTCCTCATGATTGATAGGTTCACCAGTGAAATTCTGTTCCTCTTAACTTGATGTTTCCCTTTTGTCTTTAAGAGGGATCCTGTAGAGGTGCATGACGTGGGTTGAGGGGTCTAAGTCATGCAGGAACTTCTAACCAAAGCCATTAGAGAAAAATGGCTGCATGCGGAGCTCGTCTTGTTAACAGCTGCTGGGCACATCAGTGTTCTCCAACTTGCCAGCCGTCAGGACCTTCAGGAAGAATCATGGATCTCTTCCCTATGGTCTCCTTTCTTTTGCTCTTTGTGTGATTTCCACCCAAAGGCCATCGAGTCTGATCATTGCCACCCATAAAGTTGGCATCTCTCCATAAACCTTAGCTCATGTTTTCAACCTCATCATAACTGCTGTTTTCCAGCAGCACTTGAGCTTTCTTGAAAGATCATTGCACACCGATTCTCCAGCCCCATTGCCATCAAATATCATCTGCATGTTGCTGTCTATGCAGCAGAAGGGCTGAGGGTTACCTGACTGGAGGTTCATAAGAAAATAAATGGGAACATCTTTCTGTGGGAGAAAGAAATGCCTTGGAGGTGCTGCAAGATACGACCTCCAGCAGCATTTCTCTAGGCAGTGATGCCTGACTATACTGAGCTAAAAGTATTTTGCAGGTAGTTAATAACTTACAGCTCCTGGCATCCTCTTGAATGGGTTCTTTCTCTAAAGACAGTAGGTCTTGTCTTTGGATTTAACTGTGCTGTTCAAGGGATATGAATTTTCACGATTTCCCTTGGCTGCTTCAGCATTTAATATCGAAGTAAAGGATTCATCTGATCAGAAGTATCACAGATGCCAGAAGTGCATGAAATAAGGGTTTTGCATGAAGAAAAAGCCTCTTACAAGTGGCTCCTATGTTTTCCCCCTAACAGAGAGAGACCTGACTGTATTACAGGCATGCCTGCGGCTCCATAACAAGAGCTTGTTGTTATCACACATAAAGGTTTCACATAGGTAGCGAGGGAGAAATGCACATAAAACTTACTATTAGCATGTGTAACTTTGCATGCCAGAGGCAAATCGTGTCTGTCCACGAAGTGGATTTGCTGTTAAAGAGTGAAACTTGGAATGGGCCTGCACACACTCACATTTATCTCCTGTGTATAACACTAATAGTCTTTTTTTTTCCCCTCAATAGCTGGCCGATTGTTTCCCTTTCTTTGAGCTGTGGTTGGATTCTTGCAGTGTGTTGTATCCCCAGGTCTCTGATGAACTGATTACAAAATCATTTCTTTTCCCTACCGCTATCTTCTCCTTTTTTAGAAGCAGAACCCGAGGTCGACAACCTTCTGGTTTCAGATGCCACTCCAGATGGTTTCCGTCTGTCCTGGACTGCGGATGATGGGGTTTTCGACAGTTTTGTTCTAAAAATCAGGGATACCAGAAGGAAATCGGATCCACTGGAACTCATAGTGCCAGGCCATGAGCGCACCCAGGATATAACAGGGCTGAAAGAGGGTACAGAATATGAAATTGAGCTCTATGGAATTAGCAGTGGACGACGTTCCCAACCCGTAAATGCAGTAGCAACCACAGGTATTGTCTTTGCAGTAGGAAAAGCACAACATGTTCCTGCCTGTTTCTTTCAGCATCTCTCCTTTTCATAGCCAGCTTGAGCAGTTTCTGAGGTGCTCGAGCTGTGTCCTGCATGTCCCTTATCCAAGTTACTGGTTCAGTGTGGTGTAGTTATTTATAATCATCTCAAATTCCTTAGCTTCATCACTGTCTATTCAATACACTTTTATTTAATTACTTTAATGATCTGGAATTAGGCAGCAGAGTCTCATCATTATTAAAGCACTGGCTTCTAGGGCCAAGAAATATTGTCTCTGTATCAGCCTTTTCCAGTGATTTTCCTGTACACGTTGCTGTTGCACAACTTACCTGCCTAGAAAAGGGGTATTACAATGTGAATTTACCAGAGCTACTGAGAAGTTTATTTATGGCTTGATCAGCACCAGTAACTTGGACTGATCTTACCAGAAGCAACATATGCTCAATAATTCAAAATAAACTTGAGTTTCTTGCAAAATCAAAGCTTTGAGCTCCCTCAGCAGAAGTTGCTATATATTCTCAGCCTTGTGTGTCAAAAAATTGATGCAAATTATCTTAGAGACTTACTCAGGTAAAATCACCCAGAAGGAAAGGCAGAACAGAGCTTCATTTTCTCAGTGGCAGGAGAAGGGAGAAGGAGGAAGTTTTTGCTATTTTTAACCAGACCCTTTTTTCTCCCGTTGTTTGTCTCTGAAAATATGCAGATACTAGACAAGTTAAAAGTTCTCAAGGCTTAGGTTGAATTCCTTAGTTTAATTTAAACAAAACAAAAAGGTTACTAATTTGAAGTATTTAATTTTGGCACTTTTGAATGAAGCTTTTCAATCTTTTTCCACCAAAATCACTGTTTTGTTTTGAAACAGATTTAAATCTAAAGCCAATGAAGCAATGTCTGGTGACTCAAATTTACTCTTTGTAAAATTTTTGAGCTTGCTGATTTGAAAACACAGTCATTTCAAATCAATATAATTCTGTGAGGAAGGGAATGAGAGGGGGCAGGAGAGAAAGCCAACAGCAATGTATGAGAGGCTTTTCCCAGCTGTAGGATTGTACTCCAGACAACGCACAGAAAAGGGACCATAACTCAGTATTGAACATCTCCTGAAGCAACGTGGCCTCATGAGTCCCCTTAATGTCTGTAGTCCCAGTTGTTAGAATGGAAAGGCACATTTCTGACCAGCTCCCCTGACTGCCATCACGTCCCTTGAATAAACAGCAAGGACATATAAACACTCACCCAGACATTTACACGAAGCAGAACATGCATCCATCGCAAGCCGTCGTTCTCCAGGCTCATGCAGATTGATTCCTAATGGAGAGGGATGTTTAAAGTCAACTGCTCCTCTTAGCAGCACATCCCCATTTTTAAACCACCAAGAGTCATCATTTTCCTCATGACTACATTCTTATTCAGTTCTTTCAGGGAGATTTAGCACATCACCTACTCCAAAAAATGTTTGTCAGATGTAAATAGCCCGTGGATAATTGATAATAGAGCTGGAGCCACAAAAATCCAGCGAAAGAATCTGGGCTGCTGGTTGCACCACATTGGGTAGTTGGGCATCTCACTAATTTCTTTTTTAGGAGTTGATTGTTAGACAAACATGTGTATATTTATAGCATTTCCAGTCTGGTTGTAAAGATGTGAAGGCAGTAGCTCAGACAGGCTCATATTCAGGCTTATTTTACTCTGGTCGGCGTAGAAGTTACGAGTGAGCAAGGAATAAATTAGCTTTCTTTAGCTATAGTAGAGGAGATAGATAGTAAAATAACAGCTATCAAACACACCAGCAAACCTAAACCAAACACTACCATGAAAATGAAAGCAGGAAAATAATGTAGATTGAAAATCCTTCGCTGTGTTTATGACGTGCAGGTTCCCCCTTCTTCCCTACCTGAGCCAGTACCCTTGTGTACACAAACAAACTGTTCAGGGATCAGGTCCTCAATGGGTGTAATTGTTACAGCTGAGGGAGTTCAGTTGAAGTGTTTCCATACGACCATTTCAGAGGGTCTGACCTCTTATCTTTGTATAACAAACCATGAGGAAGGAGGAGGAGGAAAGATCTTGCAGTGTTCACCTTTTGATGTCTTGGGGAAAGATGCTGGAGGATAATTCTAATTACCTGTGTCTGCCCAGCAGATGAATGGAGGTTTTGTACGAGTGACAACACAGAAACATGCTGGCCATTTTTTATACCTGCTTAGTTTTGGCTTTCAGGTAGCTCAAGAAGATGGTTTCATTTGCTCCTTTTTAATTTCCCTGTGCTCAAAGGCATTGCTCTCTCACATCTCTGAGACTCATTCCAGGACTGGTGCTCAATCTGATGGTCCGTTACACTTTCTTTGCCAGGTTTCCTCCAGTAGCTGCACTTGTGGTAGTTGGGGATGTGGAATTCTCACATAGTCAAGGCTTTTCTTACTACTGTTTGCTATGCAGTTCACCCAGTACAGAAAACAAGCATGGAGCCCATGGCAGTGTGCACAGCAGAGTCTGAGAGGGGTGGATTGGGTACTTTATTTTCTGGGAAAGGCTGGAATTCCACATGTGTGTGAAAACTGACTGCTGTCCATCCCTTTGGTCTCCTGATTAGTCTCTATCACTTTTCACCAGTCACAAAGGGCACCTACAATGTGAAAAACCCCCAATGATTTTCACTTCTCTCTCTTTCCCAGGTTTTCTTTACGCTCTCCGGTTTCCTTTAGACTGTTCCTAAATCAGTAACAACTTTGTAAGCCCTTGCCTTGCTTCCATCGTTATCTTTAGTTCTCTTCTTTGGCTTTTCCATGTGAGCAAACCCCTTAAAAGCAATCTCTAGTGAGCTCCAGAAAAATAATTTACATTTCTCTTGAGAGCTCAGTTGTTTTTCTTTCCTTGCCTTTCAGTTGATTTAGTGCACTGCCGTTAGAACTTTGGGGACACATGGAACAAACAACCCTCTGACTTCTTTCCCGCAGACACGTTCTTTCCAAGCTATTTCAAGCCCAGTCTGTTTTTTTTTGCCTCTAAACCTTTCTTTCCTCTCCCTCAGCCTGTCTCCTGCACACTTAACGTGGCTGGTGGTTGGTATCTCTCCTCTTTGTGCTAATGGCCTACTCTGTGTGAGCTGTTTATTTTTTTAACACGGCTCAGAGTTGTTTTGGTTACAGTCAAAAAAGAAAACTGGAAGTGAGATGCTCAGTGTAAACTTCGAAGTGGCAAATGTCTTTATCATCTCCTTCCAGAAGCCCTTTCCATGCCTGTTTGGCGGTAGCTAAAACTTTAAACTGGAATGTTCCAGTTATGTGCTGGTTTACATCTTTAAGATTGGGTCACTTTGGCAAAACCTGGGCTTGGTTTGTCCAACTTACTGGTCTGTTTATATGGGCACATGGAGAGCTCCAGTTTATACAGGGAAAGGCTGGATTGCATGACAAAGAGCTGCAGGGGAACCACAAGTGCTTTCCTCGTGATGTTTGTACTTCAATGTCCTTTGAGTGGATGTACTTGGGAGTACATAAGGAAAATCATGATTGCAGGTAGAGATTCCAAGGAGAAAATCTTGTCACTTCTAGTCTGAAACCAACACAAGTCACAGGCAGGCAGTGCTTGACAGGATGGACCCTGGATGAACTCAGTTAACTGAGTCCAGGTAGTTTTTAGGCATCCCATGTTAGAAACTTTATGCTTGGGAAGAGAGACCTTTCCACTGCTATGAGCTGTTACCACTGCATGTCACAGGGCTCTGAGACTCAATGGAAAGTCTAAAAATCATCCAAGTGAAACTATTGTAGAATACATTGTAAATACAATGACTCTTGGGTAGTAGAATTACATTCCTATAAGTATTCCTCCATACTATTCCATAACACTGAAATCTCTCTTATTTCTGTGTCCATGATGCGTAGATACAAGTCTGGGATATTTTTAAGCTGTAATGTTACTGAAAAAGGAAAATTTAGACCAAATAGATTGTTGCTGTTGTTATATAATAAAACCATTAACTGTTTGGCACTGTCTGTGTTAGTGTTGTTTAGGAGAGATTATTGACAGTGTTCCAGCACTAAGGACTGATAAACTGATTATTTACCTTTCCTTTCTACGTGGTGTCTGTTTTCTGTTCTCCACTGGCAGCTGTTGGATCTCCCAAGGGAATTTCCTTCTCTGACATCACGGAAGACTCTGCTACAGTCAGCTGGACGCCCCCTCGCACCCGTGTGGACAGCTACCGCATCTCCTACGTCCCCGTCGCAGGAGGTGAGAGGAAAGGAGAGCAGAAAGGTTTGCTGTGCTGATCTCCATCTCCCAGATGATCTTGCACAGATCATCTCTTTTCTTCAAACTGCTGGCCAGGGATGTGGGAGTGCATACACAGCCCCAGCAGCCAACCTCTGTCTGAACACAGTGTCCCACGTCCCTCCGACGAGACTTGTAAGGGAGGTCAGAGCGAGATGTTGGGGTGGTTGCACCCCCAGTAGGGCCACGTTCACAAAGATCCCTGCTTCTACTGAGCCTCCTAAGTAAGGATTTCTTTCTAATTGACTCATTATTTTGTAAGCACTTTCTGAGCTAAGCATGTTTGAAAAGACAGCCCTTGGAAATAATAATAATCCATGGTTATAACAGTTTTCCAAGGCGGTGATTTTTCTTTGTGCCTCCCCTCTGCTGTTTCATTCCATCCATTATATCTCTGTTTTAGTGCTCAGCTTAAAAACTTCCTGTACTTAAAGAGGTTTTTAGGATAACTTCGGGACATTCCTGAAAGGAAACAGCTAGAGAGCAAACACTGCAGATGTCAGGACCATAAAAGACATGTTATTGACTAAGACAAGTAAAGATACAGGCCTTTAGAGAACGTAGTGTGTAAGAACACACGCGACGTTAAACATACAGTGATCCCACAGAGGAGAAGGAGCAATCCACAACCATAAATTTAGGCACTTAGATAAGTGTTTTCCTGGAAAAAACCCAGAATTTGAAACAAATGTGTCCTAAGCCCTCACTCAAGCACGCAGTAACTCTTAGAATATTATCTATTTTGTCTCTATTTAAAATGAGATGGTTGAAGGAGAAAGTTCCAGCCCTTACCAGAGACAAAGCAGATCTAAGCTGCAAGTCGTGTCCTCGCAGGTGTATGAACTTCCATGCAGAGAGTGCTGTCTTTCCACCTTACATCTCATTTGTGAAATTACACCTTTCTGAACAGAAATGTTAATTTTCTCTCACTGTTGGCACACCACGAGGGATGAACACAAGCCAATGTTTTAGATTTAGATGTGGTGGCAGCAATATTTTTCCCCGAGGCTACCGTTTGACATCAGTGACTGCAACTAACTGGGGAAAATTCACCTCCTCCTGTCAAGCACATCCATGCTGGTCTTTGAGCTGAAACACATCATCAAGCATTTACTGGAGTATTGTGTCATAATCCCTTGGCATTTGGTTTCACCCTAGGTACTGCAAATGTTGTTACAGTCGATGGCAGCAAGACAAGGACCAAGCTGGTGAAGTTAGTCCCAGGTGTAGACTACAGTGTTAGTATCATCTCTGTGAAAGGCTTTGAAGAAAGTGAACCCATCTCTGGCACACTGAAAACAGGTAATATATAAAGGGGAGTCACCTGAGGTGTAGGAGAGACTCAGGAACTACTGCTGAAGACCCAATGGGATCCATTTTTGCTATTGACGCAAACTGTAGGAAGTATTTTACCTGCTCTTTGTGTCTCTGTATTTTGGATGAGTGTAGGACTTATGAAGTTTGATTAGGCTCCCATTTTGTAAGTGCTGAAGCAACTTGCAGTGAGACAGAGACAATTAAAGTATTTACAGTCCTAAAACATGAGGAAAAAACCCCAAAGGTAATTCAATACCATTCTACAGATGAGGGAGCAAAGGGCCAGCTCAGTTGAGCTGTTCAGACAATTTTCTGTGGTGGACTCTAACTCCACAACTCCCAGGTTCCAGACTGTGTTCTAAGCATAAGAAATATTCTCTCTTCTGTTTTTTCTTCAATACAGATTAAATATCCCTGCAGGAAATGAGGGTCCACTATGTTCCTGCTGCCCCCACCCTGAAGTCTCATTCATTCATTCTTTTTTGGGAGGGCTAACAAGTACTCAGAGAACTACGAGGACAGGCTGAGAGAGTTGGGGTTGTTCAGCCTGGAGAAGAGAAGGCTCTGGGGAGACCTTAGAGCAGCCTCCCAGTGCTGAAAGGGGCTCCAGGAAAGCTGGGGAGGGGCTCTGGATCAGGGAGTGCAGGGATAGGATGAGGGGAAATGTTTGAAGCTGAAAGAGGGGAGATTGAGATGAGATCTTTGGAAGAAATGTTTTGCTGTGAGGGTGGGGAGGCCCTGGCCCAGGTTGCCCAGAGCAGTGGAGGCTGCCCCATCCCTGGAGGTGTTCAAGGCCAGGTTGGATGGGGCTTTGAGCCCCCTGATCCAGTGGGAGGTGTCCATGGCAGGGGATGAAATTGGATAGGCTTTGATGTCCCTTCTGACCCAAACTATTCTGTGATTCTATGAACCAAGGCAAGGAACAAGATAATGAGTATTGGATAACATGATATTTATAGCCTGTTCCAGCTGTACTGGAGGAAGATGTCTACCCCAATTTAGGGAAAGGACAAAACTATGGGCAAAATAGAGTCCCATGAGGAAGCAAGGCAAGACATGTAGGGATTTTGGCTGGCTGGCTCTTTGATTGGTTTATTTTTAAACATGCAGGGCAAGCTGGTGGAAGGTCACAGTGGCTATCAGTTGTCGTCACATTGGTTATTTTTCCCAGATCCGTCTCCTGAGTTTGCTCCAAAAAGAAGTCCAGATTTGAGGGTGTTGAGAGAAATATGTCAGCTCTGACAGAGCTGTTGAGATTGATGATATCAAGATTTATCTGAGAACACAGTTAGTTATGTCTGTTCCCAGTGTTCAGTCTTTTCACACATTGACCTCCCTTTCCAGTGGAGGCATTTGATGTCTCTTTATAGGCACTGAGGTCTTTTCTGCAGAGCTCCACCACTCCAAAGGGGATCATAAAGCTGCATCAAGCAGCAGTGTTTGCCCATAAAATGGGAAATCTGTATTTACAGCAGAGCATTGCACAGAGCTGAGAATGTTTGTCAGATTCCTTCAACCTGTTATTCTCTTCCTTTCAGCTCTGGACAGCCCATCAGGCCTAGTGGTGGTGAACATCACAGACTCTGAGGCTCTGGCAACCTGGCAGCCAGCGATTGCTGCTGTGGATAATTACGTTGTCTCCTATGCTTCCGAGGATGGTAAGAAGAGTTATTGATGGGTCAGGGAGCATCACGGCTCTTGAGAGATGCTCAGGAATGGGTGCAGCAATGTGACTCCAAGAGGACAGCGGGGGGGCTGTTAATTGAAGGAGGTGGCTCGCTGGAAGCACTTTAAGAATGATCATTTTAGCTAAGCATTCCCAGCTCAGACCTGAACAGAGATAACGGAGATTCTGGAAAAGAAAAGATAGTGTTATAATTCATATGAACACTAGAGAGTGCTGCTATTATAGATAAAGAACTCTGGTGGTAATTCTGATTCAGTATAGGCATCAGCAGAGAGATCAGCTCTGGGCTTTTGCTGTTTTGCTCTTGCTGCCAGCCACTAAATAAACAAAAAATCACTGTATTGAGCACATTGTGATGTGTCTGAATAATGCTGGGACCTGTTCTCTGCTGCATTTTCTCCTTAGAACCAGAAGTTACTCAGATGGTATCAGGGAACTCTGTGGAATATGACCTGAAGGGCCTTCAACCTGCAACTGAGTACACATTGAGTGTCCACGCGCTGAAGGACACGCAGAAGAGCCAGACCCTCTCTACCCAGTTCACTACAGGTGCTGTGTCCCATCCCGCTGCAGGGAGAGTTGTCCTCTCTTCTGGTCCCACCTGCCTTATGTTTCTCTACTACCATAAAGTCAGCCAGCACATTTTGCTTTTCTTTTCATTAAAAACCTCAATTTTGATAGTATTTGCACCAAATTTTCTCTGTTAGAAGGCCAACATGACTGATTCGGAAAGTGATTTTCTATCAGAGGTTGTGCAGATTCTCATCGAAGCAAGAGCAGGAGCTCTTCTTTGGGGGCTGATATTGGGATAGCAATGCTGAAGGTATCCAGTTGGTTTCATACTTATGGTTTTCCACAAGCATCAACGAAATCATGGACATTTTTCATTTTCCTGGCTGTTACTTGACTTGTCCCATCACATTAACTAGAGGGCCAAGAGCTGAGACAAACAAATTCAGTGTTATAAATACAATGGAGAAGGGAAGCTGTAGCCAAAACAAGCATGAAAAGTTTTCCTGTCCAAAGGAGGTGTCACTGGAACCAGAGAGTTCCTTCCTAGAAATATGTAAATACCAATCTGTCTTCTTGTCTGAAATAACAAAATGCACAACTCTGTTTCAAAAGACATTTCAGTGCAGCTGTTTATAAAATAAACTGCCTGGGACAAGGCAATATTTTAATTTAGATAAAGTAAAAAACTTTTTAAAAAAACTTTCAATGGGAAAATTACTCTTTGATCACAAAACTTAGGCAGAAATATTTTTGAATTTCAAATTTCTGAGGAGAAATTTTGCGTTCCTGGCTTGTTTTAATATATTTCCCATAAGAGAACCAGTGTACTGAACTCCATATAGATGTGATTGGAATTGATCTGCTGTCTCCTTCAGGACTGGATGCTCCAAGAGATCTAAGTGCCACTGAGGTTCAGTCAGAAACAGCTGTGATAACCTGGAGGCCTCCACGTGCTCCTGTCACGGGTTATCTCCTGATCTATGAGTCCCTTGATGGCAGTGTCAAGGTAACTTCTAACCAAACCAGACAGGTTGTGCCTCAAAACTGGGCAGCAGAGATGCTCTGCAGTGTCCAGCAATGGGGCATAATCATGTAGCTTGAACACAAATGCATGTGAAACCCTTAAATCCCTCCCTGTATTATACCCTGAATCAGAGGCTCAGTTGCAGCCTGAATTTTGACAGCAATCTCGCCACAAATAAAAGCTCACGCAACCTTTTCCCCTCATTCCAAACCTCTATCATCAAATAAACTCTCACACCCCACAGAATAGGATTCCCCTTTCCAAAATCAGGAGAATCCATTCTCGTGCAAGTGAGGTGCCTGAGGCAGGACAAATCATCTTTGAAAGTGCCTCTTGTTCTCTAATAATTTAATTATCTTCCTGCATAATTGGATTACACAAGATGCTTAAATATGAATGAAGTGAATCCCAGGAAAAATGACAGATAAATCCAGCTGCCCAGCCCGGTACATCTGAAAGGGGTCTGGTTTTCAAGAAGGCAAACTCCCTAAGCATGCTGAAAATCAGTATTTTGAAGTTACAGAAAAGCAGTCTTTTGAAGAATTGAGTACAATATTTCCTGGTCCTAAAAGGTGACTCTTGTCAATTTTTTATGAGTCTCACAGAAGCTTCTATAAAATGTGTACATTCAAGGCATATAAATATTTATGCTGACTTGCTTTGAAACCACATTTCTTATACATTATGAAGGTAAACTTTCCTTTCCAGGCAACTATTCCCAAAATTCTAAAGAAAGTTTCTTTGATAAAAATCTTGGAGGAATAGAAGTTTTGTGTTAAAATTTCAGGTAGTAAAAATACCATAAATAATTACCACAAAAAAAATAATGTGGCAAAGTAAAATATGTAACTGTTCAGGTCATTATGATTTTCTCACTAAGGTTTCCCATATTAATTCTCCTCACCATAGGAAGTCATCCTAAACCCTGAGACAACTTCCTACAGCCTGGCAGAGCTGAGCCCATCCACCCAGTACACGGTGAAACTCCAGGCACTGAGTGGATCCCTGAAGAGCAAAACGATCCAGACTGTTTTCACCACAAGTAAGGACTTTAGGGCACAGGAACATCTATGTTGCTGCTCTCTGGACAGAACTGAGCTCTACAATGAGCAGACACAAACCTTTCAGAAAGATGAGGGGTAAAGTTTTTAAGCTGAAAGAGGGGAGATTAAGGTTGGATACAAGGAAGAAATGTTTTGCTGTGAGGGTGGGGAGGCCCTGGCCCAGGTTGCCCAGAGAAGTGGTGGCTGCCCCATCCCTGGAGGTGTTCAAGGCCAGGCTGGATGGGGCTTTGAGCCCCCTGATCCAGTGGGAGGTGTCTGGATGATCTTTAATGCCCCTTCCAAACCCAAACCACTCCATGATTTTATGATTCTATGATTTTTAATCCCATTGTCATCACACTCCATGTCTTTGTAGTGTTGGTGCAAAAGTCTCTGTTCCCCTGAGCTGTAGCATCTCTGCTTTGTCTGCACTGGCAGGAAGAAATTTTTCCCTATATCCATCCACATCACCTCTACAGCCCTCTCTCTGATGAAACATCCTGCCTTTCAGTGTAAAATATTGAAAGGAACATTACTCTTTAAAATCCAGACCGACACCCTGATTTACCTCTTTATTGATGCATAGCAAGCTGTTAAAAACAATCAGTGTTTTCAGTTGAAATTAAGCAAACCACACACACACAAATCAGTTGAGCAGTCCAAGGAGATGAATTTCAGGGTGGGTTTTTCTCTTCTGTTTTTGAGATCGTTTTTTGTGCAGCCACACAGCATCTTTGTTCCAGCTCTAACAGGACAGGCCTCCAGTGAGCTGAATGCAAGAACAGATTCTCTGAAGGTCACTTCACAGTTAATATTAAAAACAAAAAAAGAAGTTGTTTAGTATTAACTGTGAAGCCTTCCCCATCATTTGTCTCACTTGTCACAGTTTCCAGCCTTTCAGACCCAGCAGGACCTTTAGCTGTTTCTATTCTCCCTTCTGCTGCTTATTCCAACCTCAGCCCAAGGACTCACAGAAGTCACACAGCCCTGAGTCTGCTCACACTCACTCCATGCACAGAGCAGGGTGAACTCCACCAACAGGTGACAACCCACGACCCAAAATAAGAGCAGAATTAAATCTAGGTGTATTTAAGTAATCTTTGGCAAATTGGCCATCAGTAGGGCCCAAATGGGGTGCCTTTGCCCCATAAACCACCTTGCTTGGGCTTAAGCCTGGCCTTAACTCTAAACATACATTTGTGTGCTGCTTAGTGCGAGGGGAACACTGAAGTTATCTCCCTGCACAGAGCCACTTTCCTCCAAATTCCAAAGCTGATGCAGATTCTTTGTAGCTCAGGCACAGGCAGGGATGTGAAACACCCTGGAAAGGGAGAAACTGCCTCCCTGTGAGCAGCCACAGTGAGAAATTCTCCTACAGATACCCCCAGAGCATCACGTTATTAGACCACTGGCTGAAAATGTTAATGGCCTCAGTGAATTTAAAAATAAAAAGTAAGTGCTTTTTTGGAGGTTAGAAATTGTTCTGACTGCAATGATGCTATTAACTTGTTGTCAGAAAGAAATACACAACGACATTTCCTGTAGTGCCATCTGTTATGGTTTGCTTCAGTTTTAAATGCCTAGTTTTATGGCACAGTTAATATTATACTTGCTAGCAAAATGTTCCCTATTTATTTATTTTTGCTTGTAGTCCTGTCTTTGTATTTCCCTTCCCTTTTCTGTCATATCATCAGAGATTGGAAGATTTGGGGTTACCCAAAATTTGCTGTAAACACAGCTCATGCCATTTAAATATTTAGCTGGAGGATGCACTCCCATCATAGCAGGGAGTAGTTATCTGGCATTCACAGCACTTCCAAAAAGCACAGATGTGCAAAAACATATTTAAAAGAAAAAAATGCATTGTCTGCTCTTTACTGTGAATCTTTTCTATGTAAGGTAGCAATTACAAGCCCATTTCTGGGCTCTGTACCTGGCAGTGCTGTTGACCCACTCCAGATTTTCATGAGTCATCTGTATTCAGCAAGTGCCTTGTAATTGTTGGTTTCTTAAGGATTGCTTTCTGTTTTTATTTTGTTGTGCAGCTGGGCTTCTCTATCCTTACCCTAAAGACTGCTCCCAGGCTCTCCTGAACGGAGAAACCACCTCTGGGCTCTACACAATTTACCTGAACGGGGACAAGGCTCAGCCTCTGCAAGTCTTCTGTGACATGGGCGAGGATGGGGGCGGATGGATTGTGAGTAAGAGGGAGAGAACCTGCACCTCCTTCAGGAGCATCGACCTGTGCTAAGGGCAGGGGTAGCAGATCCCATCCCTCCTCATCCATGGCATCCCTCACAGTGTTATCAGAGTAGGGCTGACTTCCCCATAACTTTGGGGAGTTTTATCTCAGGTAGGGCACCAAAGTGCCTATAACAAGGTTACCAGCTCTTCCTGTAGTTGGAGGAGAGGTGTCTCCAAAACATGGGTCACATCAGTGGTTTCAGCACCTAGGAAAAGCACTGATCCCTACCCAGTGGCTATAGAGCATGAGCAGGCTGAAATCTTAGATTAGATACATGCCTTCTAAATAGCTAAGTAGATGAGAGGAGAGAGCTCTATTGGGATGAGAAAGGCAATGAAGGAGGATAAAGCACAGGACAAAGAAAGCATTTCTTCAGCAACCACAGGTGTAGTGGCTGGTTGGGCTTCCCAGAGCGTTACACAAGACACACACCTCACCCAGAAGACAAATATATGGCAATAAATGTGCCAGCTCTCTCTTCTGACAACCTCAAATCTGAACGTGCCAGACCCAGGGCACAGAAAGGAAGAAGGAGCTGGAGGAATGCATGACTAGGAGACCAGAGGGTGTAGGAGGTTGAGAAATACAGAACTGCAAGGGGTTGTTAGATAATGTAGGGAGCAGGAATTAGAAGGTCACATGATACAGAGGAACCTGGGAACCCAAGGGAAGAACGGGAGACTTAAAAAAAGCAAGGAATGTTGAAAGGTCTTGACACAATTCAGTGACTGCAGAGAGACGACTTCTTTGGGTGGTGAAGGCAGGGGGAAGCACTGCCAAGATTTTTATTTGTAAAAGCCACGTTGTTAGTGCCCTTTCTGTCTGTCAATAACACTTCTTGCTTGTGGTGGTTGTAGGTGTTCCTGAGGCGTCAAAATGGAAAGGAAGATTTCTACAAGCATTGGAAGGCTTATGTGGCTGGGTTTGGAGATCTTCAGGATGAATTCTGGATAGGTAAGTGGCAAGAGTTTGTCTTCTTTAAAAGGAAAACATAAACACAGCCCAAAAGTCTAGGAGCCACTTTGAGGCCTCCATTTGGCTGGGAAGGGTATTTGTAAAAGAGAGTGTAGGCTGGGTGAAGGAGGCTGGGGATGGCTTTACAAGGGAGGTTGGGCTTGTCAGGTCCAAGGCAGTCACTCCAGTTGCAGCTCATGGATGTCACCTTCTTGGGTCACCAAATGCACCAAACCAATGCTGACAGGCACTTGGTAAGAAGTCAGAATCCTAGAGTGATCTGGTTGGAAAAGACCTCTGAGATCATCAAGTCCAACTGTACAAGGTAACCTGAGAGAGAACTGTAAAACTTCTAGAACACCCCCAGCAACAAAATCATATCGCTGAAAGAATCAAAACGGGGAAAATAGAAGCAAAAAGCAAATTTTGAAAGGTTTTGCTCCATTTTATTTGATTGTAATTCAAAGACAATGGTGATCACACAGCACAACTTTGATTGGTTTTCCCAAAGGGCTGCCTGCCACTGTTATTTAAAGGGAAGAAGGCTCTCAATCAGGCAGTTTTTATCTCTTTAGCTTTGTGCTAACATTGCCATGCAGCTGAAATAACTCACTTTCCTCAGCAGTGTTTATGCCCTACAGTATCCACACCAAGCTGGGAGGAAGGGTTGATCTGTTAGAGGGTAGGATGGCCCTACAGAGGGACCTGGACAGACTGGAGAGACGGGCTGATTCCAATGGGATGATGTTTAATAAGTCCGAATGTCGGGTACTTCATTTTGGACACAACAATCCCATGCAGAGCTACAGACTGGGGACAGAGTGGCTGGAGAGTAGTGAGGCAGAAAGGGACCTGAGAGTGCTGGTTGACAGGAAGCTCAACATGAGCCAGCAGTGTGCCCAGGTGGCCAAGAAGGCCAATGGCATTCTGGCCTGCATCAGGAATAGTGTAGTCAGCAGGACCAGAGAAGTTATTGTCCCCCTGTACACAGCACTGGTCAGGCCTCATCTGGAGTATTGTGTACAGTTCTGGGCCCCCCAGTTTGGGAAAGATGTCAGGATACTGGAATGTGTCCAGAGGAGGGCAACGAAGATGGTGAAGGGGCTGGAGCATAAGCCCTATGAGGAGCGACTGAGGGAGCTGGGGCTGTTTAGTCTGAAGAAGAGGAGGCTCAGGGGAGACCTCATTGCTCTCTACAACTACCTGAAAGGAGGTTGTAGTCGGGCAGGGGTTGGTCTCTTCTCTCAGGTGACCAGTGACAGAACCAGAGGGCATGGACTCAAGCTACGTCAGGGAAAGTTTAGGCTTGATGTGAGGAAGAAGTTCTTTACTGAAAGTGTGATTGGCCATTGGAATGAGCTGCCCAGGGAGGTGGTGGAGTCGCCGACCCTGGAGGTGTTGAAGGGGAGATTGGATGGGGCACTGAGTGCCATGGTTTAGGTGATGGTGTTGATGTTGTGTTGGGTTATAGGTTGGACTCGATGATCTCAGAGGTCCTTTCCAACCTTAGGATACTGTGATACTGTGATCCCCTTTATGGGATGTCATGATGGCACAGAAATAAACGACAGAGAACAAATGAATTGTGCATTTATGTCCACAGGTCTGGAGAACCTCCACAAAATCACTTCTCAGGGCCAGTACGAGCTGCGCGTGGATCTGCGAGACAAAGGGGAGACAGCTTATGCTGTCTACGACAGGTTCAGTGTGGGAGATGCAAAGAGCAGATACCGGCTGCGAGTGGATGGCTACAGTGGCACAGCAGGTGAGAGGAAAGGATTTTTCCTTCTGATATGTAATTTCCTCCCAGTTGGCTCAAGGTAACCGTGTGAATGTTGCAGATCAATGTCACAGCAGGTACCCCTTGTATGTGAAGTGTTTGAAAACATGAACACATCAATATATATTTTATGTTTTCATTTTAAATCTTCCAGTCATTTAGGTGCCACATTTTATGGCATGCTTGTGATGGAATATGAACAAGTACATTAAACAGCCATATATCTCACTGGGCCAGTGCTTGAGTGTAATTTATGCAGCTAATAACAGCTTGGCACAGCTCCATCCTTTGTCAGTGGAATATACAGCAAAGTCCTGCTATAACATGATTTGTAATTTTGCTGAACAAACCCTGCAGCCCTTATCGAGCCCTCTTCGAGGCTTCCAAGGATTAATCCTGCTCCATAGAATGTCTTAAAGGGAGAGAATTTCATGCTGCCAGGTGCATAAAGCAGACCACAGAGATGTGCATCTATGCCCTGTGACTGTCACGAGAACTTTATACACAGCCTACAGGGGTACAGACAAAGAATAGGGTGCAATAGTAGAATCAATGTCAATTTAAGGCAAACACACTGATGCAGAGCAGTAGTAGCTGCTACAGCTGGTAGGATTCAGTCCCACTACTTCCTCTTCCTAAGCATTCAGGTATAAGCTTAGTGGATGGAGGAACACGGACCCTGAGGCATGAATGAGAGCTCTGCTTTGGGTGTACACTGAAGGCTGCTCCTGTTGCACCCATCTGTAAATGAGCACCCAGACTCTGGGAGGGGGATGTCAACGGTAGGCAGACATCTCTCTGTGCTTCCAGCTGAAGAAGATGGGTCTCTTCACTGCATGGACCAGCTAAGTCTGGAGGTTCTTTTGATTCACTCCTTGTTGAGGGCCTTTGGGCTTGGTTTGTCCATGGTGTCTTCTCCACACAGCTGAAATCCAGCTTTCAGCAAGAAGTACAGAAGATGAGCTGCATTAAAAAGAAACAATAAGCTGATATTAGAAACCACCTGGAAAAATATTTTGACTTATCTCCCCCAACAAAAAATTGTACTTCCTTCTATATTAAAACAAGTGAATTTTTAAAAGCCTTAGACACACGGGAGGCTTTATAGTTAGTGCATGGCACAGTGTGAACACTTTCTGGTCACTCCCATGGAATCTAAACTAATTAATGCACTGACCTTACTCTTTCTTCTGTCACTCCATCCAGGTGACTCCATGACGTACCATAACGGAAGGTCGTTTTCCACCTACGACAAGGACAATGATTCTGCCATCACCAACTGTGCTTTGTCATACAAGGGTGCATTCTGGTACAAGAATTGTCACCGAGTCAATCTGATGGGCAGATACGGTGACAACAGCCACAGTCAGGTGAGTCTGGTGTTTGAAGGCTTCTGCAATGCATTTCAGGATGGGGAATTGCAGTTAGGGATCTGTCTGGTGGTTTGGCTACTCAGATAGCAGAGCAACAACCAAACCCATTCTGCAGACCAAAGGATCACAGGGATAAATACGGGCAATTGCTCACAAAACAAGAATTTGTGGTGAAATATTGGTGGCTTCATATGATTTTCCAAGGGAATCACAGAATCTTCCGTTTGGAAAAGACCTTTGAGATCATCGAGTCCAACCACACCCATCTTCTGCTAAACATGTCCTTCAATATCCTAAGTGTGCAGGGAACAACTGTAATTTTCAACATACAGAACAAAAAGTTCTTCCTGCCATGAAAGCCAGGCAAGGAGTGACAGCTCTGGGGGGGCAGCATGTGGGTTGTTCATGCCAGTGGCCAGAGCCTTGTGCTTTCCAAAGCCCCCCTACCCGGATGTGCCTCTGTTCCCAAGTTAGAAGACACCCTGCAATCTGAAATGAGAGCAGTGAAGGCTGACGACAGGAGAAGTGAATGTGTGACGTCCCACACTTTGTCCTTGTCTTTGCAGGGTGTTAACTGGTTCCACTGGAAGGGCCACGAATACTCCATCCAGTTTGCGGAGATGAAGTTGAGACCTTCCAGCTTCCGAAACTTGGAAGGAAGGCGAAAGCGAGCGTAAAAGCCCCAGAGGTGGCAAAGGGGCTACGGGCAGGGTGATGGGGGGGAGGGATACGGAGTAGGGGTGTGGGGAGATCCTCTGGCATCAGAGGGGTGGTGGGATGAGAGGAGCTGGTAGCTGTACCAAAGCACCGGTGACCTTTGGCCCAACAGAGGCTCCTGCAGCAGTCCAAACAAGCCTTACGTGTCCCAGCATCTTCAGCAGAGCAGCTCCAGCTCTCCACCAGTAACGTCCTCCACACCAAAGACAACAATCTCAAGGGTTGTGTGTTGTTCTATTGATTTTTTTTTACTTTCTCAGAAACCATCTGGGATGAAGTTCTTCCACAGTCTGACCATCTCTTGGGTGGCCCAGGGTAGGGGGAGGGAGAACGGCTTTGTACATTGGTAGTTTGTTTTAGAACCAGCCATATTTTACACACAGAAATGTGTATGGTTAATTATCATTATTATTATTATTATTATTATTAGTTATAATTGAAATTCATTGGTCGTCGGAAAGGCTTTTATATATATATATATATCAAGTACCACAGAGAAGGAGGGGATGGGAAGGGGAAAGCAGTATGTTTTTAAACTTAAACATAAGATTAATATTATTAATATAATGACAAAGTAATAATAATAATGATAATAATAAGCTAAGTTTTTTCATTTTTAAGAGAACCATTCTTTCGGAAACACAGCAGGACAGTGTCTGATTGTAAAATTTTTTTTTATAAATAAAAGCACAATTACTTTTAAATAAATTCCTACCTTTTTTTTTTCCTACATGTTGAGTTTGTGCATGTCCAGGGTGTATTTACTTAGATGGGGGAGTAAAAGAAAGGCTGAGAATGATTTGGCTGCTGAGCCCATACCGAAAACTGTTCCTCTTGTCAGTGCTGGGTTGTGTTGTGTTGGCTTTGTTATAGTGAAACATTGGTAAGAATTTGGTTTCTTTTAGAACATATTTCTTTTTTATTCCTGCCCAAAAGCTTCTTAAGTGTTGTTTTCTGTTACTGACAAACGCTTGCTCCATCTAGGTGGGAACAACTAACAGAATACCAAGAACATACAGAGTTGTTGTTAGGTACCATTGGCAATTTTGAACATTTGTGTAAATAAAGGGCTCTCTTTTTTTTTTATATGAATGAAACCTACGTGTAGTTCCTCTGTATCATACTCTTCAGTCGAAGGCAATAAAAGATCTCTTGTTTTAATCCAGTCTCTCTGCCCTGCTTCAAGGTTGCACTTGTTGAACAGAGCAATATTTCTGCCTTCTTCTTGGCCATTGCTGGAATGTGGCTGGGAAAGAAGATGCTTTCAGGCAGAGTGAATGTGATCAGCTCTGCAAACAAGGCTTACTGAGAAGTGGCAGCTGTTAGGTGAGGTCTGATGTTGATTCTACACAGGGTTTAAGAAGTGTGTGTGCATGGGAAATATCACTAAAACCCTTCAAAACCAGGAGGGAGAGAATCACTTTCCTCCACCCTTAGGTCCTGTCTTCTTGACTTTATTTTCTTCTTTTAATATTGTTGTTATTTTTTAATTGCAACCATTTGATTCTTGCATTTCTGAGCATTAGCTGAGTGTTAGCCCTTAGGAGGGGTTATGACCCAGGACCACCCTGTTCCTGGTCTTGACTGAAACTCTGCCATCACTTCAGAGGGCAGAACCTGATGGGGAGCACCCATGCTGTGAGCTGCAAGAGAGCCTTGGGAGAGGGAATTGCTGTATGGAAACACAGAAGGTGCTGCAGACAGAAGCATCAGGCTCTGTGTGTTGTGCTTTTATTAATAGTCAGTCTCAGCAACTACATTTCAGCACTGTCTGATTTCTGTATGTACGTGTAACACTGTGCAGCTCTTCATCACTGACCAGAATTTAGGACCCCAGACTAGAATTCTCTGGGATGCTGCAGAGGATTTACTGGCTGGGAAGAGGCAATGCCTGGCTGGGGAACTGGCAGAATTAGTAAAACATTGGAGGTCTTCTGCTCATACAGTCTGAATTCCAGCTTCTCTTGACTGCTCTGCTCACTCCTCTTGTCCATTTTGAGCCTGGCAGCCAGCAGATGGCACACGGAGTCTGTCTGTCTTGATCTGTGCTTGCTCTATCTGGCAGCACTTGGATATCCTGCAGATATCCAGCAGCGGTCTAGACGCTGCAATTCTTCACTGTTGTCTTCTGGATGTGGTGGTGTCCAGCACCCCAAGCTTCCCAGTGGCTCTGCAGTGGTGGTCTTTGTTAGGAAAACTGACTGCGTGGAGTGAAGTGTTTCCCTGTGGCCACACAGCAGGAACTTTGCAAGGACACCTGTGGAAACGTTGGCTTGCAGGAGCAAAGCACAGTTCAAAGAGCAGCTTCCTTCATAGAACCATGGAATCGTTAAGGTTGGAAAAGACCTCTAAGCTCATTCAGTCCAACACCACCGTGCCTGCTAAACCATGGTCACGTGGTCACATGGTTTTTGACCCCCCCTCCACAGATGGAGTCTCCACCACTGCCCTGGACAGCCTCTACCAGTGCTTCACCACTCTTTAGTAAAGGATTTTTCACTAATATCTAATCTAAACCTCCTCTGGTGCAGCTTGAGGCCATTTCCTCTTGTCCTGTCACTTATTACTTGGGAGAAGAGACCAGCACCCACCTCCCTACAACCTCCTTTCACAAATATTATTCTGTGTACTTTGAATTTCTCTCCCCTATACAAGTGAATATTGTTTGTTTAGCACAGAGAACACAACCCTCCTTTGATATTCCAGAGCACTGGCAAGGGGCTGAGCTGCAGCACTGTATTAAATCCATTCTCTGTAATTAATAGCCCTTCTTTGGTGCTTGTCAGAGCAACTGGTTGAAACTATAAAAGAAAGCAAAACCAGTAATGAAGAGATATGCTCCACTCTGAAGATGCTTTTCAAGTTATTAAGAAATGGCAGTGAATCTGTATAACTGGGGACCTGAGAGCTCTCGCAGTCTGTTTGCAGACATCCAGAAGAAGAGCTGACATTTATGAAATTATTTCCTCATCTCTACTAACATCACAAAGCTGACTGTGTCTGGCTGTGATGTCATTTAGCTTGGCAGGGCTGCTGGAGACAGGCTCAGATTTGTACCTCGCTCCAGAAATGACGTGAACGCTGCACAGAAGGAAGATAACGTTTCCTGTAATTACTCACTGACAGATGCCCTGCTCAGCCTTTTTCATGATTGCTGCTGCAAGAGAGAAACTGGCAAATCCTTGAAGTAACACATGCCAACACCCTTCAGAGCTGGCACAGGCTTGGTTTGGTTCCATCACAGGCTATTGTCAGCTATATTCATTTTCTGGCTTTCCTCCCCTTATCTCCTGATGGTTACTTGGGAAAACAGCTTAAAAACACCCTCGGCTTTAAAATCTGCTTACAAACCTGCCAAAGGTGCACTAAATTCCTGCCTGGATAGTTTGTCAATTTAAAAACCATAGGGCACCTTAGTGCTGATGTTCATACTTCGCAGTTTAGGAGCCTCAAGGGGGCTGAAGAGGAAGGACTTCAAAAAGGGCAAAGATCTCAAAGGCACTGAAGGAGATATTTGGGGAAGTAAGTGGGATTTATGGGGTTAAGACTGCATCCATAAAGGCTATTTTTGAGACAAGTAGATGGCAAAGCATCTTTTCAAGTGCCATTATGACTGTTCTCCCTCCTTCAGCCAATGTGCACGCCCAGCCCTGCAGAGACCGTTATTTGCACGGTGGTCCTAGCGAGATCTCAGACTTGGATTTCTTATTTAGGCAAAAGACAGCTGGATAGGTAATTTTGGGGCACTGAGGCTTAAGTTGATGGCAGCTTTTAGCTTATTAAATCCTCTGGCTTTCTGTGGGACTCAGATTACTACATGATGTGTTTTTTTCTGAATGCAGACACAGCATTTACAGAGCAGTTACAGCACCCAGTGAGATATGGGAGATGATAGATGATACTTTAAATTCTCCCCTCAGCCTTAACCAGAAGGAGGCTTTGATAACAGCTCAGTTTGACCTCAGGAGAGCACCTTTCTCTGCTGCACTGTCTCTGGATATGGTTCCCTTACTCCTTCCCCTGATGATATTCCATTTTGTTCATTAATCAAGGGAATTGATCTCACCTCTTGCTGGGCCAAATGTAATCAGGGCAGCTTTGCCTGAGCCTGCATCAGTGAATAAATACCCCAACATATTGCAGTGATCTGTAACAGAATGCATCCTGTACAAGGATGCCACTTCATTCAAAGCTGTTTGCTTTAAGAGATGCTGTAACTGGGCATTAAAGAGTGTGCAAAACTAGGAACTGAGTGATCCAGGGGCTGCCCCTTCGACCCATTTGGTCTCCGTCTTCACTACCTGAATCCAAGACTGCAGCCTTGAAAAACCTTCTTGCAGCTGCCACATTAGCTCTGAAGGCTGCTAAACTCTGAAGGATCAGTAATTTTTTCTTAACTTTTCCTCTTTTCTGTTTGTTTTTTTTCCCTTCTCCTTTTAATCATTTTTTTGTGCTTAATCTAATCAACTTTTTCCGTCAGACCTTGATTAATACGAAGGAAAGTTGAATAGAAAAGTTTAGGTGTCATCAATAAGCAGCAGCTTGATCCTCCACCCCAAAAATGGGAAGGTGGTAGCATCAGCCCCATAGGTACCTTGAGACTTCATACCTCTGCCATTCAGAAATGTGGATGAGGTGAGGAAGGCCTCTGGGATTGAGCTGGGATGGCTGAGATGGCCCGTGGCTGGTTGTTTTCTGCACTCCATCAGGATCTACAGGCAGACTGGAAGGAACAGATATGAGGAACCTTCATAACGTTACAAATACAGGATCTTGGCAAAATGATAAAAGTTATTTTATGGGAAGTAGGGGAAAAAAAACCTCTCTCAAATTAAGAAAAAAAAAAGAAGACAACATGAACCCTTACACAGCATTAGAGCTCCAGGAGGGGACATCACCTGGTGAGGTTTGCCTTAGCATTTTCTTTGAAAACAGTCTGCTCTGAAACCCTCCTGACTCTAGGATTTGTTCAGATGTCTTTTTTCTTGGATATTCCCCCAGTAGCCTCACCAGGTAAAGAAATCTCAGTTTGTAGTGCCAGAGCAGCTTAATGTGTCTACAGCATATGTTTGTGTTGATAGAGAAGGTGTGGTTTTGTCACCAAGAGACTGCAAGCAAATATCAGCAAAAGCTGCACGTAAGATGTTCTTGGAAAGGCTGTCAGGCTCACTGTGAAAAAACACATCTTAACCAGACCTTCAATCTAGAGAATAATATGACCTGTCTGTGGTGAAGAAGCTGGTTTAGGTGAGAGGAAAAGGCAGTTCTCAGAAAAAAAATAAAAGAGAATAAAAAGATGCTGTAGGAACAGGTCTGGCTTTCTTGGTCATCCTTGGCTGCTCAAAAGCTGTTCCTCACTCCAGCCCAAGAACCTAGGAGCAGGAACACAACCCCAATGATTGTGTGGTGAAGAGGTTTTCACTTGGCTCGCAACCTCGGTGAGGAATTTCCACAAGGTTGAGAATGAGTCTCCATCTGGGCTTGTATCAATCATGTTCCTTCTGCAAGATGAATCAGTCCTATTTCATTTTGCAGTGGAAATGACATCCTAAGTGGAGGATGAAGCAGAAAAATATAACTACATGCAAGCATTTCAACACCTCTGCAATTTAAAGGAAGGTTTTCTGGAGGTGGTGGGAGTTGGAAAGGAAAGATAGAGGAAGGTATTGCATTACAGTTAAACAAAGAAGCTGATGTTCTACCCAAGTAGACAATCTCTGTCTGTCTTTCATCCCTTCTAATTTTACAGTTAGACACACACACACTGAAAAACTCACCTCAGATTTAATCACTTCTAAAATGTGGGAAAATCATGGTCTCCACAAGATGGTATCTGAATAGTTACTCGCTTGAGCTCTTTTAGATGATACTGAGGATAAATGGATTTTTAGGGTAAAAGTCCCTCTTCAGAACCTCAGAAACTGCCAAGATTTAGGCTGAGCTTTTCAAAGATATTCTTGCAATATAGGAGGCCCGAGTCACATTCATTATTGCTGTTGGTTTACTTCCACAACTTGGCTTTTTAGAAGACTGTGGAGAGGAACAGAGGGGACAGATTCTAAACGGCACCTATGGCTGTGCCACACAGACAGGACCTTGCAGACTGCATCTCCCTGCCTGACACCCCCACTGCAGCTCCTGAGAACCAGCTGTGCCACACAGACAGGAGCTTGCAGACTGCATCTCCCTGCCTTTCCTTAGGCAAAGAGAGCCACAAACATGGCAGTGAAAGGGATTATCTGTACTGAAACCATCCACAGGTTGTGGTTTTCCCTCCTAATTTATCTCTCTTGGTCTCTTTCTCTTTCCTCTTTGCTACATTTAATTTACAGTAAAAACACAGGAAGATGAATGATTTCTTCTGAGGAAAGTACCTGACAAAGATGTAGATGAGTAAAGTCTTCAGGCCCCTTGACTTCATCACTACCCATGCACCCTCGGTGGTTTAAGGCAGAGACGCTGACTTGCAATGAGATGTCTTTGAAGTGGTTCCACCAGTACATGGCAGGTGGGAGGCACACAAGGCCTGAATTTTTTCCTGTGGCAATCCAAGCACAGGGAGTCCTGAATTTGTGAGTAAGAGCAGCTATTATTTACGTTGCGTGTTTAAACCAAAAAAGACCTCTTAACCATTAACACATAACCATCGCCCAGAGAAATGGTGGCTGCCCCATCCCTGGAGGTGTTCAAGGCCAGGTTGGATGGGGCTTTGAGCCCCCTGATCCAGTGGGAGGTGTCCCTGCCCATGGCAGGGGGGTGGATCTGGATGGGCTTTGAGGTCCCTTCCAACCCAAACCATTCTGTGATTTCTGTAGCTTCAATGTACACTACAGGAAAAGAAGAGAAAGGAAGAACCAAAGCAGTGCCTCTGTCCTGGGAGGGATTCATCCCAGATCAGAGTTTGCTTCATGTGCCTGAGGCCTGAGCAGGTGGGAACTATAAGCAAAGTGCAGAAACAGTAATTGAATATTCCAGCTTTGTTTAATGCTCATAGCTAGAAAGCTTTGCTTCTCCCAGGGAAGGATTTTAACAATCTGTACCTTTAGAGCTTCTCTCCTTGCTGCACTTTGGCAATTCTCATGCAAGTTCCCATTTCAGTGAAGTATTGATTTGGGAGGCTTTGCAATAGGCTGGTTTCTGGAGAAGCCTGTTTTCTTTTAGTTGTACACTGAACAAACACCTCCTGATCACATTACCTACGTGAATACCCAGGGCACTTTACAGTGCAGCAAAAACGGAGACACACGGCACTTCTGGGAGAAGAGACCAACTTTTCATTTAAATGAGAGGCAATAAAAATGAGAAAAACTCCTCAGCTCTATCACAAATGGAACCAAACCAAAGGCAGCTGCCTCTGGTGGGCTGTCTGGAGTTAGAACACAGCAAGGAAGCAAGACACTGGCATGCTCAGCTGTCTGAACAGTTAGTGCCCAAATTAAAAGTGGATAAATTGTTTGTAGACTTGGTTCTGGAGGAGAAATAGCAGAAAGGATGCACAAGGCTGACGAGTGACTTTTATTCCGACTGCAAAGCAAACACATGAAGAGAGTTTAACGTTTCTATAGTGAAAACCCCATGCACTTTGCATACATTACTGGCCAAAGAAACGTCAACTGCTTTATTCTTCAGCTAAAGGCTGCTCGATTAGCTGCAAAAGCAGAACCTATTGTTAGGGCTTTGCTCCCTCCCAGGTGCTCAGAGTTCCAAAGCACTGGAAGGACGGCAGATTTTAGGGGCTGTTCTGCACTTGCATTTGTGGAACTAAGGGCACCTTGCTGAGTGTCCATCTAGAGATTTAAAAACATGATCCTGAAACATGTTATGGTGGTTTAGCCCTGAGATCGCTATGCGTGTGCATAGGAATTAGGAACAGATTAAGTGTGTACATAATGTGAATGTCACAGAATGGTTTGGGCTGGAAGGGACCTCAAAGCCCATCCAGTTCCACCCCCTGCCGTGGGTAGGGACACCTCCCACTGGATCAGGGGGCTCAAAGCCCCATCCAACCTGACCTTGAGCACCTCCAGGGATGGGGCATCCAAAACTTCCCTGGGCAACCTGGGCCAGGGCCTCAACACTCTCACAGAGAAAACATTTCTTCCCAATATCTCATCTCAATCTCCCCTCTTTCAGATTAAAATCGTCCCCCCTCCTCCTATCCTCGCACTCCCTGATAAAGACCCCCTCCCCACCTTTCCTGTAGGCACATGGAATATATGATAATAATGTGTGCTGTGCTGGCTACGAAATCACTTCTGTTTCAGACAAGTGGGTGTATAATGATAATTTTGAAATCGTTTATTGGTGATCAGCTAATGTGAATATGAGTGGGTATATGTAGTTTTAATATACACATATCACATAAAGATGTTATCTCTCTCCTGTAAACAGCATGGCAAGAAATGGCTCATCAACACAAATGTATTGACTGTTGTGTGAGAATCTTAACACCCTGCCTGGCATTTAGTCCAGCTGCCCTTTTTCTCAGAATAGAACCTTCAGAAAACAAGGCAGAAAGCCAACCCTTAGCCAACCCTTAGCACTGGAGGCATCTCTTTTTCCACTGAAAAACCAACTGAAGGATTAGGCTGGTGCAGCACTGCCACTCTTCTTTGAAAAATAACCTCTCCTTCCTGGCAAGACAACTGATGCCAGGGGTCAAACACACCAAACAGGCCAACTGGCTAGGGGTGTTCACAGGTTCTGCAGGGGTGGCAAGGAGCAAGTCTGCCTTTTGTGGTCACCACAGCTCACCCCAGGAGAAACCAGTCAAGAAGGTGGCAGAAGTTGGTGTCTGTAATGGGCAAAGTGAGAAAATAATAAAGGAAGGCAGGTTGTCAAAGAGGATTTTTAACAACCAGTATGAAGTTAATCCTCTGACCTAGTTTCTGAAAGGCCTATATAAGGAAGAATATTCTCCACTGAGCAAGCAGCTAATAAGCAGTGCCAGCATTTAAGAGTTTGGAGCACATCAGTTCTGAGATTCATCTGTCTCTTCCTGGAAAAAGCACAGAAAACAAACACAGTTCAAAAAAAAAAAAAATCCACCCCCTCCATCTATTTCCAACAAAAGCTTTGCACCTCAGCAGTGTTGTGAGGTGGCACCACGGCCCCAGGGGCGGTGAGGTGGTTGCTTACTCCAGTATAAGCTGCCAAGTGGACTCAGCAGGAAGGAAAATTCCTCCTCTCAAATTACCACAGTTTATTTTAATGGAGTGAGTGCAAACACACATCCCTTTGAACCTCAGCCGTATGTAAGCAGTCATTAGTGTGCTCTTGGCACTCTTAAACTTCCCTCGAGGACTGTTTCCTTTTTATGGTTTAAAGCTGTTGACAGCCTTAAGACTACAACCTGTGTAGGTAAATCCAAGTCAGGCAGAAAGGCCACTCTTTGCAAGTCACCTGTGAGTTTGGGAGCCTTCATTTCTATTTAGCCAATGTGAGACGTTTCAAGGCTTCTCTTTTTTCAGCCCAGCTTAGTTGCAGGACCTTCCCTTTGACTTCCAGTGGGCCTGAAGGTATTCAGCAAATTACTGTGATGTTTACCAAGTTGGACTTCAAAAAATAGGAAACCTAGAGCTGTTGTGCAAATCTGATCATTTTTTGGCCATTTTCCACATCTGGTAGCTCTTATTTCATGGTTTACACTGGTTCTAGCTGGGTGTACAGCAATAAATGGCAATGGTGTTATTTATAACTCATTAAGCTGAAGGCTACACAGTCCTTGTAAGAGTCATGAGGTTATTTTTCATGTCATTGGCTTTCCCAGATGCTTCATATGTTCTAGCCTAAGAGATATCATAGTGTTTCAAAGCTTCTCACCCATCTCTCAAGAAAGAAGTTATACAGAAATGCCTTCCCTTCTGAGAGCCTCCCTCCCTTTATACAGAACAAGGTACAGAAACATCACCTGGTAACAGTTTGCTCCTCAGCATGAGGGTGTTTTCAAGGCCATTAGGAGAAAGTGAAAACCCTTTGTGTGGTGCTGTGGTTGGGGGAAGAGAGATGGTTTGGTTTATTTTTCATCTAGCATCACTGATTCTATAACTTTCCTGCTTCCTTCTTAGGTGAACACTTGCAGAAGAAGGCTTTGCAAAAAAGCGTAGCCAGATACAGGTGTTCTCCAGGGACACGTGGGCATGGAAAAGAGTGCAAAGTAAGAGCTACTTGCTGCCTTTCTGTACCTCAAATGTTTTCCTGATCTTTCTACTTCTTACATTCAATTTTTACTTCTCATAGAGAAATCTACTAGAAAACTCTTCCTCTTGGAACCTCTGAAACACATCAAGAGACAGCAGCCCCACAACAGACCTCCTTGTGCCTGAGGATTTTCATTTCACCTATGTCAAAACCCTAGCAGAGAGGTGCTAAATACCCTGTTCAAATAGGGCCAAAAGCATCACCTTCCACCCACCCCCTTCAAATATGTGAGTGTCTGCACTTGTCCTCAGCTCTCTCCTCCTCAAGGCACGGGGACTGGGATGAGCTCAGCACACAGATGGAGGTTGCCTGGCTTCTTCCTATGATGCTGCTGTAGAAATTCCCACTGAACATCCCCTCTGAAAGAAAAAAAACAAAGAACCCTAAAGAGTTTTTTCTTTCCAAAATAAATAGCCAGCCCTAGGGGAACATATGATACAACCATGTCCCTCCTCCTGTTCTTTCTGCATCATCCTGAACAACACACACTGCCTTGTGGGAGGACCTCTGATAGGAACTTGCTGCAGGTGCTAGGAAAACTAAGCACATTTTTCTTGCAGTTTCATAACCATCAGCCTCATTGGATACCAAAATCCCTCAGCGTGGTGCAGCTACAAAGCAAACTCAAAGTGGGTTTGCTGTAAGGGGCCAGCAGACAAGTCCACCACGGCAGAGCTAGAGAGCTGTGCCCCTCGCTAACCTTTCACACCACCTGCCTGTTTATTAGGGCTTTAAAGCACTTAGGCATGCCTGTGGGTTTCTCTAAAAGTGCAAAACAAGAAATGTCCTCTGATTCTCAGGAAACCATACAAAACCACACCAGAAATCTGCCAGCTAGTCTGAACGTGCTCTCGCTGCGCCCGCCTCAACAGGGATGGGGGAGCTGATGCAGATCAAAGGGAAAACAGACCTGGCATTAGCTGAAATGAAAACAAACCTAAAAAGCTGCCTCGACTCTTTCAATAAGTAAATATTGTTTAATTTTAGGTTTTCTTCACAATGTTGACCAGCTTGGGATTTCCTGCTTCTGGCTAAATATCTCAAGGCAAAGTAGAGATGCTCAGTGTTTCCCTCCCTGCTGCATCCCTGCTGGCTCTGTGCAGAGGATGGGACACGCAGCTCTGGTCCCCCTGGTGGGGACAGGCAGGGAGCCCTGCCTGCTGCCTGTGCCACTTCCTCCCAGAAGCCCAAGAGTGACACCTTCCCCTTTTGCCGCGATCATATTTAATGTGTTTTCTTTCTCTCTGAGGCAAAACACCAGCACAAAACTCCCATCACTTGGTGTCTCACAGGGTTTCAGCTGCTGTGGGGGTCACAGCCCTTCAGGTCTGGCTGCTCTGCAGGGTTCTTACCAAAAAAAACACACCTGGTTTTTGATTTGCCTTATTTTTGTTCCCATGGTCTGAGACTTCAGGTAGCTGTTCCCCTGCTCAGAAATTTGAGTATCCTGGAGATGGAGCCCTCTTAGCAAAACAGACAGGAGCTGAGTCACTGGAGAGAAACAGCCACTTGCAGGGCACGAATCATGCCCTCCTGCAGCAGGTACATAAAATAAGCCAGAGAAACCCCTTCTGAAAAGTGTCTGTTTCTCCTTATGGGTTTGCAAAGGACCACAATAGGCAGTTAAGTCGCATTGCAGATGTCCAAAACTGGGTGGAAGTAACCCTCTCACTTCCTCCAAAGCCATCAGCCCCCAAATCAAGAGGCTCTCAGTACTCTCCCAGCTCAGTCTTTATGCTATAAACACTGGAGCACAGAGCTAGGGGGCTGTTTGGTTTAGGGAAAGCTCCTCATTGACATCCATCTGCTGCACCCTGAGAGCTCCAGCTGTGACTTGCTTGCGACACCCTCTTGTACCAAGGTCTGATCACAGAGAAAGCCTTGCATAACAGGCCTGGTGCTCTTAGGTGGTTCTCTGCCAAGAAGTATTTGGGCAATATTATCACGTAATTTGGTGCTGTAGCTGCTGTCTCACCCCATGGGGAGCTGCAAGGTTTGGAAGGGGAGCATCAAAGAAGAAAGTACAGGCAGGGTTGGAGAATCCAGCAGATTCTGGGCTTCACCATCAGCCCTAAGAGAGGAGGTATGAAAGAGGACTATGGAATATTGAGTGCCCAGAGGTAGCCAGGCAGAGGTGAATCCAGTTCTTTCTCTAACAAGGCTAAGGGGCACCTCAGGAAAATAAATCCTTGAAAAGAATTAAAATAAATGAAAATAACATCTGCTTTATACATCGCACGATTAAATTATGGATCTCATTGTCACAGCGTGTAACTGGACTAAGTAGGAATTGGATAACTCAGGTGAATGTCCACTTATACTCTTTCCCAAAGCATCTTGTACTTCATTGCTGTGCTTGTAGATGGTGTATCAGTCTGGGTGGGTATATGATCTGACTCCATACTGTGCTCTCAGTCATTACAGTGGCCAAAGACAGCAGGCCGTGACCGATGTGATGTTTCATTAAGTGGCACTTGGCAACCTGCATCTGCTGATTGGTTTTATTGTGTATATGTAGCACACCTTTCTATTGCCCTATTGCTGCTGCTGCTCCTGGCATGAATTAAAATTACAGCTCTTTCCTTATCCATCTAATATTGAAAGGGTGTTGATCTCCTGTAGGGTCCAGGTCATAATTGTTTGAATTCACAGGTGTATCAAACAGGTACTCATCCTGTAAAAGTGAGTCCCAGGGAGGGAATTTTAACTTGCAGTTATCCAGAAATTATTATCAGGCATTTTCCCACACTTCCATTCAGCTTATGGTATTCTGGTTTTGCATGCTATTTAATAACAATGATGTCTTGAGGATGGAAGAACATTGCTCTGATCTGTGGTTTGAATTACTTGGAGAGGGAGATCATATTCACAGATATCATGGTGTGCATTGGCACCTTAATCAAACCAGTTATTGGGCAAGAATCAAACCCATCAGAAGTGTAATAGCAATTAATCTTGGATCTATCTAAACCTCTGTTTCACCTTATCTAATTTCAGTGTTTCCAAAAGTTTCCAGCAGTTGTAGTTTCGCTTCAACCATTCAGCAAAATTCAGCTCAAATTCATGAACTGGCTCGGCCAACCCAAAAGTGCTTTTTCCAATGAACTGATGATTCACTGAAATATTTTCTCCCAGCTTTAGAGCCACAGCATTTCATGGAAGCCAGTTCTCTGCTCAGAGAGATGGCTATCAAACCCGATTCCACCGTAGGAGGACCGAAAGCGCAGACTGCGGGCTGTGCAATCATCTACTACTATGTCCTGTGGTAACTTCACTTGTGGTACCTCCTCCTCTATCTTCTTTCAATTAATCTAACAGATTTATTGCCATTCAGCTACTGCATTCAGCAAACTATTTACCAGGGTTACATTTATCAGGCTCTGCAGTCTTCTTATGATTGGGACGTGCTTTGATTTACAGGTCATCCGCGTGCTCTGTCATTTTGTTTCCACCTGGATGGTTTCCCTTCCTTTCTGCCGTAGGTCAGGTTAAATGTTTGGATTTTAACATGACAAAAAAAAAAGGGTGCCTGTGAGGATGGGCACCTGCTCCTCGTGCCAGTTCCCGTGAAGTCTGGCCAGGCCGTGCCCTCAGCCGCCTCCCCCTGCTCACTCTTCTCCAAAGCGGAGGGGTGAGCGACAGCCGCAGGGCTGGGTCTTCCCCGCTCCTCCAAGCCCTGAACCACATCCTCTGTCTACATGGTGACTCACCAGTGGCTGTACCATCCAGCAGCTGTGTGTCACACAGCCTCTGCTGTCCCCACTGCACTGCCTTTAGCCCCAGACACCTCTTATGCTCTGCTCCTCTTCAGTCTCCCAATCACCTGGGTAGTGTAAACATCCTGTCCACCTCTGGACCATATCCATTGATATCCATCCTTGGTTTGCCCCTACATCCCTACCTTGAAGCTCATCCCGGGCATTCCATCACTATCCCATCACCCCAGCTCCCTCCTCTAGCTCTCTGCCACTCTCTCAGGCGCTGCATCAAGAAGGGCAGAAGCTGCTCCCTCTCCAGCAAGGCAGCCCAGGCTCTCGTTGCTTTAATGGAGACCTGTCTTCATGAAGAACATCCTTTCCATTCCCTTGGACCCACAAACTTATTCTTTCAGCCACCCAGTCCTTCACCTATTGCTACAGCTCCTTCCTTCTCCTCCATCTCTTCCTCCATTCCACCTACCTTGTTTGTCTGTTGTTCCCAGCCCCTCTCCCCATGCCTTTGTGCAACATAATCCAATCTTTATTGCACTCAGGTGCCTCTTCAGAAAACAAAGCAAACTGATCAATTCTCAAAGCATTATGAAATTCATTAGATTGGCAGTAAGGGAAAGGTTCCTGAATTACAGAGTTTGCTGTCACTGGTGAACCATCGGTCATGCAAATAACTGGCTTTCATATTTGGGTTGTAATGATGCAAGTTAAGAATAATGGTAATGCAGAAAGAAAAAAATCCTAGAAATACATCACAAAGAAAAAGTCCTTTCTCCACCACCAAAGTGTAGCAAACAGAGATCAAACAGCTTCATTTTTCCCCATAGTTTCAAGCTGAATAAATACAGGGAATAAGCAAAATAGTAACAACTAAAGTTTTCCAAAACAAGATATCACTTTTATAGAAAAATGATATCATTCTACTCCCAAAATGCTGAACTTGCATCTTTCAATCTTATTAAAACATAACTGTTTTTTTTAATTTTCTGAAAAGTTTTACCAGAATGGCCATCTTTCAAAAAAAGGGGTTTGATTTTAATGGAAGAGTGGTTTTGAGAGGAGGGGATTCCACGGAAATATTTCCAACTGGTTGCACTGGTTGGACTCAGAAGAGCAGAGCCCTGGTGTGGGAGCTGACACAGACCTGCAGTCTGGCTGTCACAGGACACTTCCTTCAGGCTAACACTACCCTGAAGACCACTCTAAATCCAGCACTGGCCAGATATATCTACAGTAAGCTCCAGATATGCCATGGCACCCATAGCAATAAGGATACCTTGGGTTTGGTGAACCTACTGGCTGATAATTACCAGTTTTCTCTTGCTGAGACTCCCCTCATGCCTGGAGCTCACCCGTGCACGCAGAAACACCTGTGGGTGCTCCAGGAGCCCCACCTCCAGAATCCAGTGCTTGTTTTCCCACTCCCCGAAGCCAGACCTGCTCCCTGCAGGACTATCCTCCATGCCCCAGAATTGAAGGGCTTTGCTGCTCATCCCTGGGGATGCTCCAGGCAAGCAAGGGCAGTTCATGCACTTCAGGCCGAAAGACGGAGCCTGAAGGACCGGCGCTCCGTGCTTGTGCTTCCTATCAGACTTTGCATCGCCTGTTCAGACTGCAAAATCACAAGCCTGCCTTGTAACATGTTTGTACAGCAAAATACCACATGTTTCCATTGCTAGCTGTTACCACGACACGAGCAAGGCTTTCTCAAGGCTAAAAAGCTTCCTTAAACAACTGCACTAATAACCTGTCTAGCTGCTTATCGATGCTTTTATGTCTTCTTGCTAATTTTTTAGACTTTAAAGCCTTTGTGTGTTTGCCTAAGTTGTCTTTTGGCAAGAAAAATGCTTATAGAAATATAGATACTATCACAAAGCAACAATAATCACAGCCATAGATTAGCTTTTTGGGCTCTGCTGTCCCTCCTTTGCCATAGATGAGTGAATGACCTATATTTGGCTTGTGGCTTGCCCGTACGTGGTGCCTCATTCCCTGCCCTCCTGTTCTTCATATTGACTAATAATAACAACAACTTTTCTGCAAGCTGTTTACCACCCACATATACGTAGCCCCAAAAATCCCCAGAGGAAAAAACATGAGGTAACATGCATTTTCTATTTATAAACAGAAAAAAAAAGATGATTCCCAGTAATAAAACATACAGATGATTATCTGCGATGGCAGAAATGTTGAGTCGAGTTTTTAAAATTCCAAATGCAAAGTTTCCTTTCCTGGTGTCACAGCTGTTTCGTCTTCTCTCACAACCTACACTGCCACCTCCTCTTTCTCATCTTCACCAAACTCCTTCCCTCATTCCTTGCCTTTCCTGACTGCATATGAAGGGAATATCCAGACCCAGCTGGGATGGCAGGGACAGTCCACTCTCACAGGCATCCATAGAGTTTTTCCTCAGCCCATGATGCAAAATGTTTGAGTTCATAGAATCATGGAATGGTTTGGGTTGGAAGGGTCCTTAAAGCCCATCCAGTTCCAATCCCCTATCATGGGCAGGGACACCTCTCACTGATCAGAGTGCTCAAAGCCCCATCCAACGTGGCCTTGAACACCTCCAGGGATGGGGCAACCACCACTGCTCTGGGCAATCTGGGCCACCTTCATTGTGAAGAATTTCTTCCTAATGTCTAATCTAAATCTTCCCCCTTCCAATTTAAAGCCATTCCCTCTTGTCCTATCACTACAGGCCCTTGCAAAAACTCCCTGCTCATCTTTTCTGTAGCCCGTGTCACGTATTGAAAGGTCACTATAACATCTCCCACGGAGCCTTCTCTTCTCCAGGCTGAACAACCCCAACTCTCTCAGCCTTTCCTCATAGCAGAGGTGCTCCAGCCCTCGGATCATCTCCATGGCCTCCTCTGGACCCACTCCAACAGTTCTGCATCCTTCAGTGTAGAAATCCACTGCGGTTCCATGGGTCGAACCTTCCCAATGCATCTGGTGAAGGCTTTGGAAAGCCATGGGCATCTCTGCTCCGTTAGTTACTTCTTGATCCTCTGCCTCAGTTCTTCTGCCTGTAAAATGGTAGAGATCAGGGAGATCTTGTGAAAGGATTTGAGCTCAGGGTTGGAAAAGGTCAGAGTTAGGTATATTGCAATAGACCCAAGGGCATTAGCAGGTCTTTCAGTGCTGGGTTCAAATGTGTCACTTCCCAAAGCGTTGCCAGGAGAAGCAGACAAGTTCAGTGCGTGTGTTTCTGGCTTTCACCCTCTTCCCTTGGGCTCATGGCCTAAGAAACTCAAGGCAAAGGCATTACCATCTTGCCTAAAATTATCCTCCTCTTTCAAGAGACGCGAGGCCACATGTTTGCACAGCTCCCACTGGAACCAGTGTGCTGCTGTCCTCCCAGAGCCTCTGGGGAAGGTGGGACAGAGGGTGTGACACAGCACTGGCCAGGCAGGACAGCTGTGCCAGAGACCAGACATGAAACCAAATTTCCTTTCACTCTGAGTTTTACTCACAGGCCAACCCCCTCTGGGAAACAGCTGAACCAAAGCAAAACAAACCAGCTTGCCAAGACACAATCACATTGAACAGTGGCCACAGGGAAATGGGATATTTTGGCATTTTGGGTGTCTCTAACTTTCAATTGTTTGCTGTGTTTTTTGAAGATTTTCTGGCTTGTGTTTCTGAAGTTGCCATTTGCAGTATCTCATCCCGTAGGTTGTGAGAAATTCACTCTCTTACAGGTTTTCCCTGCTAAGCAGCGGCAGTGGCAGGAGGGAGTGTGTGATTTGAGATCTGAAAAATACCTTTAATGAGAGAAATTTGAGCAATGCAGTCTATTTATTTAATCAAACTGAGAAATGAAGAAAATTTGAACCTGGGTCCAGGTGAACTTAAGTCGGGAAAAGGAAAGTTTTGACTTGTGGAAATAAGAGTTAATGACAAATGAGGTAAAAATGAAACAAGGCTTTCCTCTTTTCTGTCTTCCTGCCTGACTCTCTGTCAATCCAACAGCAAAGAGAAGCAAAACCATGAGGGTAAAGTTAGTTAAACACTGGCCTGACTCCTTGAAAGAAATGGCAAGTCCATCACAACTTGAAGCCTTTGAAATGAAAGCCAGCTGTCTTTTAAAATGAAATCTTCCAGTGCAGTGGAGTTTCTTGGTTCAATTTTATTCAATAAGGTAATTTCTAAGGAATTCAGCAAAAGAATTAGTACTGATGTATCCTGGATGACAGAATTGGCTCAGTAGGTGAGACACAGCCTTGGGATATGTATCCAGCAAAAATATACAGACATTTGCTTATATATGGCTGAAATGCTTTATAGTTCAAGATAAATCTTCTACAGTATAGTGTATGCCCAGCACTGCCCATCCTTCATCTCACTCCTATTTTCATTTATCTTCTATTTGAGTGTCATGAACTCAAGGCTGAAACTGGCTTTAATGTGCACAGCCACCAAATGCTTCATGACTTCTCTGGTCTGACTTAGAAATGACTCAGGTTTTATTCTCTGCTGGAAGAAACTGCTGTTAATCAACAGGGCAAAACAACACAAGAGTCTGAGGAATTTCCCAGTCTTTTTAAACACTGAGATACAGAAGAAGTGGGCTTGTCTACGCCGTGTCTGCACCATCCAGAGATTTCCCACCATGATAAAGAGAATCCTTGATTTTCATCTTCAAGGTGTGTATTCAAGGCTGAAACTATACTAACAAAACCAATACAAGGGCTGAAACCAAGTCCAAAGCTCAGGAGCCAGGGAGGGCAAGTAAACCAATCAATTTTCACTTAAAACAAATCTATTTCACTTAAAAAGACATAGGGTGTCTTCTTACAACAGGGCCTCTGATGGTCAAGCCTTGTGTTGACAAACCATTATACTCCCAGTAGACAGAAGTTTAAAGATAGCAATTAAAAGTGCTTAAACTTCATGTTTATGGGGTTGATTTTTTTCAGGCTACATGTAACCCACCAAAAACTAGGTGAAATATATGGTTTGATCTGGAAACAATGAGCAATACTGTGGGTTTTGCTTAGGTTTGTGCTGAAACTAGTCAAAAGAGGTGGTTTCTTCTAGCTGAATTTTACCTAAAGATTTTGAATTCATTCATACCTGAAAGTGAGAGCTAAATTTAAGGGGCATGAACCCATATCATCTAAAAGAAGAAAAAAAAGGATTTGCATGAAACCACAGGTTTGTTAACTGAGTTTAGCAAAACTTGGAGTTGCTGCTGACCCATTGAACCACGGCTCTGGCTGGTGGACCCCGTGGCTCTTGGGCTCCTCAGGAATTGCCAGCTCACTTTGGGAACACTCAGAAACCCAAGTACTGCTGTTTTCATGGTAGCACCTCTGAATGCATGGTTGAGCCTCGCCTCATGGCACTCCATCTGCCTTGCTGTAACCACTGAGAAAGCCACATGAATGCTGACAGTCTTCCAGTGTGGAAAAGTCTAGGGAAAATGTGCAGAGAAGTAGTATTACCAGAAATTCACTTGTGATTTGGGACAGTGGTTCGTGTTGATGAGTTCTCTTGCTTGTCCTTTGGGTGTCTCAGTGTCCAGCTCTTCTGGGCAAGGTGAAAAACCTGCTTTTCCATCAGCAGAACATGCTGTGTGATGTACACCCAGGGAATTGTGAATATATTTGCATAAAAATATCAAAGAAAGAAATCAAGGAGTTTGCTGGGGAGTCGGGGCAGGAATTCAAGAAGGGACAAGATTAATTCTTTCAGCAGCAGGCTGCATAAATTGAGACTGACATTGCTAAGGTTCCTGGGTTACATTAATTCAAGAGAAGCTGAAGTACAAATGATATGAATATCAATGGAAATGCACAGAGCTTTTGTACCCTGTGATTGGAATCAAAGACAGAAACACCAAATTTAGTTCCACAGAGGGCAAAACGAAGCAGGACCCTCGGTGGTTGTGTCCTTCTTGTGGATAAGAAATATAGCTTTGAAAAAAGCTTTGAGTATTTTTAGGGCAACTGTTCTAGTGAAAATACTGGCAGATGCAGTATTCAGCCTGACATTCACCTCTGCAGGGGCAAAGAATGACTGTCACTCAAGGCTGAATATCTTGATTTTGCTTTCTCATCCTCTGTGTCACTGAACAGCCAGTTTTTCCAGAGCTGATTGTGTGACACAGTGATGCCTCCATTTCTTTATCTCACTCTTACTGTCATTTCATTCCCAAACGTGGTGCACCCTGGTTACTTGGTGGCTGCCACTCTCACAAGGGTGGTGTCAAAAGGTGAGTGTTACTTTACAGAAGAACTGCAATGATTAACCTCATAGCTTTTTGTCTGCTAATGAGGTTGATGCTCCTAAATTACAAGTCCCCCAGTCATTTCTCCTGCCTTTAGCTATCTAAAAGATATTTATCTAGGCCAAATGACTTGTCTAGAGTGTTCCTATAATCCCTCCATGATATAAGTTGGGGAAACATTACCAAATTGATTCACTTGACCTAACTGAACTATTTTAAGCCAAGATGAATCACTTACTGAGAAAGCACAGCCCAGCTTACACTGGTGTCTACGTTCAGAACTGGCTGGGGGAAGCAAGAAGCATTTAATCAAACACAAATAAGAAAATCTTGCTCCTTGCCAATGAGAAGCCAAGGAACTCTGAAAATTCACTGCAGGAGAATGCTCACCCAGAGCTGTAAATTAGCACAACTGTAAACAAGCATCATTTTAATTGCTCAGGGCTGGGGTCTGAACAGCTCTGTTTAGAGATGCTGATTGCAGCCAAGTGCTCCACAGCTCCGAGGAGGGAACTTGCAGCTTTTCTTAGTGTGATTTTTCTGTCTTCAACTATAGTTCTGGGAGACTAGAAAGCCCCTACTTCTTGCAGGTGTCCCAGGCCCAAGCTTGTAACCAACAGCTATCAGTAGCTTCAAGCTGACCTTGGGTTAATTGTCATGAATGAAAATCTCCAGGTGACTTTAATCATTTCAGGCTTTTTGAAACTGTTTGTGCCTCATTCTTATGATTTCTATAAATTCTAAATCTGGAGACAAAGCTTCTCTCTCCCTGAGGGACAGGGTTTATTTCCTTCTTCTACCATTGATTTTTCATGTGGATTTGACAGATCACTGAAGCTAAGGTGCCCTTGGCCTCAGCTTTTCTGTGTGTGCTCAGGCTCCTTGAGCTGTGTCCTGTCAGCTCCATAGAGGCCCAGGGAACTCTTCAGGGAGCCTTCGTGGGCACCAGCACCAGAAGAGGGTCCCCAGGCTTAAATACACAGCTGTAATTAACCATGGAGCCCATATAGAGGGACTTTCAGCTTCTAATGCTTCATTGCTTATGTTTTACAAGGAGATAGAGGAGAAACACCAACACTGAGCCACCTTAAATAGGTGCTGTGAGGATAAACTCATCTCAGACTGTGAGGTGGCCTAAGGTAGCTCTGGCACCTATCACATACCCTACACTGGAAGCTTGTAAGCTCTTTCCTTCCCTGCACTACAGGGGTAGAAAAAAATAACTTCACAGTTTCTTCCTTGAGAAGAGTAGTGATGGAGTTTTATTATTTGGAGAAAGGTGAACTAATGAAGCCTTTCAACTTGCCAGAATAATAACTATACTTTAACCCTACATTCCTGCTCTTTCTCTGATCTATTTACTTCATTTCAAGGTAGTTGTGACGTTGGCTTTTCGCTGCTTGTCATCTTATTTCCTGACAGGGTTTAGTGTACAAATGCCAAGCTGAGCAGACTTTGTATTTCCCTCTTTATAAGACACAGGGAGATGAAGTAGCTATCAAATGTACAAAGCCATCTTTTTGTGTGGTCTTTATTTCTAATCTGGATACATTGTCCTGCCAGCTAAATTCAGTCATAATGTAATTTTGCTCTTCTAGGGAAGTTCAGCCAGAGATAATGTGGCCCCTGTGAAGTTTTCATTATTTTCCATCTGGGCTCCAGATCATTCATGTCTCTTCTATCAAAAGCTTTCGACACAATTCTAATGCACAGGGAATACAAATAATAGCTTTTTACATAAATCAGACCAAATCTAAAAATCTGAGTTCCCCTTTCAATCTAAGAGGCTCTGTCATCATTTCTGAAACCACTGCCCAACTGCATCCCCAGAAGTCTACACGCCTCATGCTCTTCCTTAGATGCAGTGGAAGAGCCACAAACAGATGCAAAACACTGCTTGAGCCTGATCCTGCCACACAACTCAGCCCCCACCTGATGTTTCTTTGCCCAGCACTACTTTTTTCCAGGTTTTCCAGACAAACCACATATCATTTTCCTGAATATTATGTCAGATTATACGGTCTATAGGCCTTTGTCTTAAAAACTGTGAATCTGTTATGCACATGAAGTGTGAGATTGCTTTCTGTGACATCTTGATTGCAGTGCTGTGTTTCTCTGCCAGCCCTGGGTGTATCTGGATACAGATGGTTTCAGTGCCACTTCCCCCCACACATTGCATGGTCAAAGTGTGTTGTCTGCAGACTTCATCCAAAGTTCAATACAATAAAATGGGGCCCTATTCCCTTAATTTCTGTGGATTCCAGTGCTTATGGTTATTGCTTTCTGCCACCCAGCTCTATGCATGGGCAATCCCTCCTGCTGACCCAAGCCCTCCATATGGATTTGCTCAGGTCAAGATTTTCAGGTGTGTCCAGAGACTATCATAGAATCTTAAAATGGTTTGCATTGGAAGGGACCTTAAAGATCATCCTGCACACCTCCTACTGGATCAGGGGACTCAAAGCCCCATCCAACCTGGCCTTGAACACCTCCAGGGATGGGGCAGCCACCACTGCTCTGGGCAACCTGGGCCAGGGCCTCCCCACCCTCACAGCAAAACATTTCTTCCTAAGATCTCATCTCAGTCTCTCCCTTTTCAGCTTAAAATCGTTCCCTCACATCCTATCCCTGTACTGTTCAAGAGCCCCTCCCAGATTCCCTGTAGGCCCCCTTTAAGTACTTTAAGGGCCATACTCAGACCAGCAAGGGTAAATGTCCTTTTTTTCCCCTTCTTAATGGACTTCAAAGTGACACAATAACCTTTCATTCGAATCGAGACCCCCAGGTAGGCACCAGACTCTGACTGTGCTCCTTTGTGGCTCGATTTTTTATTATGCTATCTGAATCACACAGAAATGCACTGATTTTCAGAGGGGTTTAGTACCCAGAAAAAAAGCTTCTCCACTGGGATTGACTTTTACCAGCAAATGCTGCTGAACAATGCCACAGATTTTCCAGCAAAGCAGACATCTCCCTTCTTTGGGGAGGAAGCTTCATGGAAAGAACTGTTACTGTCTGGACAGACAATAGCTCCTACTGAGCAAATGCACTCTCTGACAAATCTGTGGAAGTTATTGCACTTTTATAACTGTTCCATTTATGCTGCTTTATTATTGCATTTCATTATCTATCCTAATGCCTCTGGTTTCTTCTTGCACTTCAAAAGAGATGGATGGTGCATATCACCCACGGTATAAAAACATGTTTTCTCCCCAATGGCTAATTTTCAGCTAATTTAATAAACCTGTTTTTCTATTGTCTGACAAGACTGAGAGATATAATTCTTTTGAATAAGGAGGACAGTTACACAGCATGAATAAACACCATGTAGTTTCCCAAGGAGATATTACTGTGCCATGGCAGCTCTACTCTTTCTTTTTTTTTTTCCTCTTATTTTCCTCCTGTCTGAGGTCTATTTTTACTCAGTAATTTTATTTGAGAAAGAAAATGAGAAAAGAACATTGCTATTCCTGGAAACGTTCCAATATGTTTCAGGAACAGAAGGCCTCGATGAGAGAAGCAGCATCCCTCTCGAAAGACCATTTTATGGAGACAGCCAACAACATCATCACAACAGTGGTAGGAGAGTGATATTGGAGTGCCATTTACTTCATGCTGTGACCAACCTTTGGGTTAGGAACACGTGGATAGACACAGATTCTAATGAATGTAATTTAAAACAAAACCCTGACAAACAGCTCTATCAACCCTGGGCCAGGCACCCGTCTTGGGCTCGGGCTGAGATGTGGAGAGATGTGGAGCACAAAAAAAGCTGAAGTGTAATACAAGAGATTGATTCATCAGAGGAAACTTAGAAACCTCTGACAACGAGGTGATTCATACCTTGAGTGTTAATGGCATTTTGCAGTAACCTCAATTTACTGATCTTGCATTTCCATATCAAATAGTTTTCAAGTGCCTGGGTGTGCTCACATGTTTACAGTGTGCACTGGGGTGCAGCTCAGCTGAGGTTAAAGGATTTTGTCTTTAATGGAGTCTCTTTTCGAAGATAAAAAGCCCAGTAACATCTTTGCTGTCCAAGATCCTTAATTAGGAGGGCACCAGCAATCACTCAGGATGGTAAAATATACATTACAGTGCATCTTTGAGCTCTCTCAGATCTTGGAAAGCCAAGGACAAGGTTCTGGCAGCAAATTACTTGAGTGTAAACACGAGTGATAGTTGTGATGAGAAATGAGCCCAGCTCCCACTGAGGATAAAACAAAACACTTCTAAGGGCACCTGTACACTTCAACCCCCTGGATTTCAGTGGCAGTTTGGTACTTACACATGTTTGGAGAACTGGCATTAATGTCTTTCGAAAAGGCTTTTAATTCTCACAGTCAAGGGTGAATTTCCATTAACCAAGGGGATGTGTTTTCAGTTCTCAGCAAGTTTATTTCCCTTCAGCAGAGGATTAGATAAATAAATATTAACAAGGGGCTGGAATATTTTGTATTTTTCTGCCAGAGAGAGTCGCTTGCAAATTCTACCAAGTTATAATTAGAACTGCTGGGTTTGTGGTTCACTTGTTTTCTCCCTCTTTGTCTTTTTATGCAAAGCTCTCTGCTGCAAAGGAGTCCAGACCTGCCAATGCAAATACAGGGCAAAGCAGCCTCTTGGACTGAGCGTGTGAGAACTGATGCAACATTGGTCAGAAAGCATGAGAGCAGTGAGGTGTGTGCTGGAAATTAGACATAATCAGACAGAGAGTGGATAAGGTTTGTACAGTGATGTTGTTAGGAACTAGTGTAACAGAGCATTGCACTGAAGTTATGTTGATCACCACCTCCAAACTGGGATATGCAGCCACAGTACCCCAAGAACATCTATTTAAGAGGGAGATGAAGGGGTTTATTTGCTGCCAAAGACAAAGCTACAGAAGTATCCACTCATCCTGCAGTGCTACCCTGTTCAAAAATTACCAGCTGCCTTAACAGCACAGCTGTCACAGCTGAGCAGTAATTCACTGCTACATTTCAAGGTATTCCACCCATCACTAGAGGGGCATAATTCATAGATGCAGTCTCAGGTGTTTGCCTTTGTTGTTTTGGAACACTGCATGGTTTGATATCACTGCAGGAGTTGATGCTTTATCATATTATTATGTGACCTTTGCAACACATTACAGCATTTCCAACTCACTAAACTCTGGATTTCCAATCCTGTACCAGCTTTAAGTTAAAAGGTAACGGGTCAAATTTAATTTGGATTGCATTTGTTGACACAGGGGATGAATCTGTCCTGTTTTCCCTCACTGGCCTTCACTGATTTCTTCTTCTTTTGTAAACTACAGTGTCTGGTTGTAAGTTCAGCACAAGTGTTCTACTTTTTGAAGAGCTGGCCATGCACATCCACGTGCAACCACAAAAGCCTACCAGATCACAGTGCCCTCCTCGTGCCACCAGGCGTGATGTGACATCTTGAAACTACACCACCATCATCCTCTGGAAAGTCATCTTCCTTGCTGAGTTATTAATCTGCTCAGTCATGAGCAAAAGATGTTGAAGCATCTCTTTAAGAACAGCAGATGTTGCCAGTCACTGCAAGACCTTTATGGTTAGGATTCTCCTGCATTTCAGAATTGTCACATTGTCAAGGAGGGTTGAGGGGCAATGACAGTGTTAGGAGATCTCTGTGTTCTGTTGCCAAAGGTGGGGTTGCTGCTCTGCAGGACTGGCTGCTTTAATGGGTCAAATGGACTTCCACAGACAAGACTGTGTAAATCTGTCACTTGAAAATCAAGATTAATTTCAAGTATAAACCAGAGTGAGTGAGAACCGCTGCTTCTAGTGGCTGTCCAAGGGTTTGCACCGACCGGGCAGAACCCAGCAGATGAGGATCCACCTCATCCAACCTGTCAGGCTTGAATGACAGATTTCCTGAAAAGGTTGTCACACTATTGTCTCATTTTTAAAGAGAAGAGGCTGTGTCACTTCCTCTCTGATTAAAGTACATTGTGTCTGTTTCCATGGCAATAGGAGATGCTCTGAAAAACACTATTTTGAAAATCAATAGAAGCTTTTGTAGTGCTATGTTTTAGTGATTTTAATAAAAGATAGTAGTAATAATAGTAAGACACCAAGACCCTTTAATGTCGGGTGTGTACGGAAGAACTGGACTGAAAAAGAAAGATATTACCTCTTTTTTGGGAGTCCCACAAGCCCAAATGAGTAAAAAGTGGAAAATTAAACCCAATAAATAACTCTACCTGCCTTTTCTGTTCTTTCTTCCCAAGACATCTCTTGTTGCTCTCTACTAAAGGAAAGATGTTGACACAGAAGCATCATTGATAAGACCCTGTTCGGCCTTTCTGATATCCTTGTGTCACCAAACCAGGAATAACTGATGCAAATAATACTCCTACTCATTCTGATCATGTTACACAAGTTAACTGGCCTGCATTATGAAGCAAAAGATGACACACACCTAACTGGGACAATTTTGACAAACACCCAAGTGTCTTCAGAGCCAAACTGACCTGAAAGCAAGGAGTTATCTCATACAAATATACAAGGTTAGGGATGGTTGCTTCTTTCACGCTGAAATGAAGTAGGAATATTTCCATTGAAGAAGTCTTGGTTAGGTTCCTTGAGAAATCCCATGTCTGGCTGGTGGTCCCAAGATAAGACAGAGAAGAGGCTTGTGGACAGGACAGAAAGGAATATTAATTCTCTAGCTGTAAATAAACCAAGATAAAGAGGTGAACGCAGCCACCCTCTGAAGGCACATCCTAACCATGGTTTCAGCAGCTTTAGCGTGACTGCTTTCTTCCCATGCATCTGCCTACAACTTGCATCCTACATCAAAGTTGTCTTCCTGATGAATTCTACAAAATACTTCACTGAAAACCTCACCCAACATCTCCAGGACCTTCCCAGGCAGGAGCTACAGCCACTAAACTCAAAGCCCAGCTCGTTTCAGCACAGAGCTCTGGAGATAACAGCTCTGGGACGCTACTAGGAGTAAGAGGAGGTTACTCCGTGCAACAGGAAGGCAGAGCTCCGGGGTGATTTACTGTGCCAAACTGGAGCTGCACGGAGTGTAAAATGAAAGAGACTTTGCGTAGCTCTCCGTCTCACAGCAAACCAGCGACGGGAGGAGACAACGACTCATCTTGGTAACTATTCACCTTCTGACATCAGACACCTCCGTTGCAGCATCCGAGACTGCCGTCATGAAATCCCTGATCAAGAACGTGAAGCTCCTTCCCCTCTTCACAGCTGCGTCCTGCTTCACGCCCCCAGGTCCCTCTTTCTTTGTTCTACGAGCGATGAAGGGGTTTTTTTCCAGATCACATGAGCCAGGATGAAGGGGGAAAATCCTGTCAGGAGCAGAGATGGGCTGCAACTTGAACCTGATCGAGGAGAGATACAGAGCAACACCCTGAAAGCTATATAAGAATCTGCTCCGCACAAGAGCAAGCACTTTTTCAAGGTGAAGCACTCTCATGAATCAGCCATGCATGGCAATGAAGACACCGTTTCAAGGAGGCTTGGAGCCACTAACAAAACATGTTTGTATTTCATCATCACTACCCTTGTTGTGCTACTTGTCTTTGCGTTAGCCACCATCATGGTCTTAGTCGTTCAGAGGACGGTAAGCAATTTCTTACTTTATTCATTGGCTTTTTTTTCTTTCTTCTTTCACTTTTGTTTTAACCTGCTGCTTTCCAAAAGTTATCCTGTGGCCAGGAAAGCAGTCGCTGCCTCCTGTTGTAAAGGCGCACTCATGAATCAGGGAAGATGAAACAAAGAGGGAGAGAAAATAACTTTACAAGAAAGATGACCTTTCTCCATGGGCAGCCTTAACTCCTAGAGTGGTGGTCTGAAAAATAAAACTAACACGATTCCATCGTGGGGAAAGCTGGAATACTTTATTGAGCATGAGAACACAATTTTATACGTCTCTGGGGGGCTGGACATTTTAATGTTAATTAGAGAGTTGCAGTCTCCAACTAATTAAATTTTCTTCAGGTAGGGTAGTAGTATAGAAGTTGAGATATTGTTTTAACAATCATCTTAAAAAGTCCTTTCTCAGTCCTTCTTGGAGCCAGGCTTATCTTCCAAGGTTGCATAGCAATAGATCTTCCTTTCCTCAGGAGATGTTGTCAGCTCCCAAACTCCTTTCCTCCCAAATTCCTTTCCTCACAAGAGGTTATCAGCTCTTGTCTTCCAGGGTTTATGATTCCAATTAGCTGAGCTTCCTTCTGCTGAGAGCTGGCTTTTGCATCTTTCACCTGGCATGCAATTCCTGCTCTGTAAATGGAAGTGGAAACCTCATAATCCAAGGTGCAAGCTACCCTCTGTCTTGTTAGAAGGAGAGGTGGACAGAAGATAAGTCAGTACCTCAGAGCCTGCTCACTGGTTTTATATGTTGCTTCTACGAAGAGTGCCCACTGTCTGGGATGGTCCAGTCTGGTGGTGTCTACCTATCTTCCTCTGAAATACAGAGAAATTTTAGTAATGGACATGACACGAGACATCTGTGTGTCGTGTGTGATGCTGTCTGGTGCGATGCTCTATGATGTGGTGGAACAGAGGTCTCTTGAACTGCCCGGAGCACTGGATGGGAGCAGAGCAGCTCACTGCCCCTCCCTTTTTACCAGTCCTGGTCTGGGGTGTGATTTTTAATGCAAAAGTAGAGTTATAAAAAGGATGACTGAAGGTTATAAGTGAGGCAAGGTCTGACAAGTCCTTCTTAAAACAAGGAGGATTGCTCTCAAGTGGACCTGGGGTTGAATCAGTGAGACAGTTACAGCCAGGGCTGTACAGTACAGGTGGTGGTGAATATAAAAATCACATTTCTAATCTTACCAAGAATGTTGCCTTGAACTTTCCCAGGGTAAAATGACAGGCTGGAAGTTTTATAGGCTTTGAGATCTCGTTGCAAATATCTAAGTGCACAATTACCTTCACTGCTGTTCATAGAATGAATGCACCAGCACGTGGCTCCTGGGGGAAGCTGGCCGTGCACAACAAAATATGGTCTTTCAGCTCAGTATTTTCTCTTACTAAAGTTACCCTGTGCAATTTGCATATCTGTGTATACACATTACCCAGAAATGAAACCATGAAGGCTTGACTGATTCCCCTTTAAGTTGCACCAGAGAGGAGCCATTTACCTGAAATCAGCATTCTTCCAAAAGAAAAGCAGTTTGAGCACAGTTAGAATGAGACATAGGGGTTTTCAAGTGATAAATAGTGGGACATTAAGGGAGATCTTTAAAATAACAGCCTAGGTAATTACAGAATTGCCACAGCTTTTCCATATAATGAGGCTTTCATTTGTACTTATTATGAAAGTAAGCATTAAATTACATCTCCATCAGGATAAACACAGTTACACTAGTTGCCAGAGGAACAATATTACTGAAAGAGTCAAGGTTTTAATTTAAAAGAGTAATGACATTATGGGAGCTGCTTTGGAAACGAGCTTGGCTGAAGGAGAAAGTAGGAACCTGAAGCGTTTGAGAAACACAAATAAAATCCAGCTGCAATTTTACATTGTGAGAGGAATTTGGCAGTAAAAGCACAACTTCTGTTCTTGTTCTAAGGGAGCTGAAAGAGCCCCGCTTCAGAAGCAGCATAGTCATTGTCCAGCCATGACTGGTCTTTAATTCCCAGACCAAGTGTGGATTCTGTGAGACAGGTTTCTCAAGGAACTCCAGGTCTTGCTCCAAAACCATTGCCAGCATAAGGCTGGGCACAAACTCCTTTGGTAAATACAGTTGTGGTTGGGCTGAGCATCTTGTAGCATTGACATCAGCAGCTCCAGAACAGGAGGTGGGGGGGGGGGTTTCTCATACTTGGAGTCCTGTGGCTATGGAGTTCCATTGCTGTAGGGAGTGGAGCATCACCAGTTGACTTAATTATTTTCTTTGTAACTTCTCAAAAGAGGACAAACATTTTGTGTGATCAGCCTCTTGGGATGACATGGTTTTCTCTCCAGAAGTTATCAGTTGGACTAGGTGAGTGATCTTTGACCACAGAGGTAAGGGTGGCAACTTGATGTTCTGAGCTGACTATTGTGTTCTGTTGTCCGAAGGAGAGTTAGAGGGTCTTAGGGACAACACAAGCCTTGCTACCCATGTCTCAGGTACCACTACATTAAGAGGTGGCAGACCACACAGTCCCCCAGCCCCACTGCTGGTGCATGGAATCTGGCTGCTTGTCTTCCTTTTGATGAATTTGTACTTGTCTAGTCTGAGATGAAGGAAGACGCATCGGAAAGGGAAAATCAAACTATGCAGAAACAAGTCATTTGCATGACCCAAAACCTAGATGCTCTGAAGAAGGGAAATCCAACATGAAAGACCAAAACAAAAGAAGTAACTACGATTCCAAAGCTGCTTCTCTAAATCTTAACAGCATTTCTAATATATATTATCCACGGTCCCCCTACATCTGCATTTTCAAACTGCCCAAGAAATTGCCTTTACATCTGGTTTTCAAGAAGGGTGGCACAGCACATTTATGTCAGGCTCAGGAAGTGTCATTTTTTTTTGAACTAAAATATGTTTTTTTGGAACTATGTGCAGTGCTGAAGCCAATTCATTTATTCAGCTTTCATCCACAAACCCCTTGGCTTCAGGCCATTCGCTTGTCTCAAGTGTGACTTTATTTTCCTCTGGAATAAGAATAATCACTGTGTGGTGGTCCGTAGCCTTCATTTGTCTTAACTCTTGTTATAAGGTTGTAGAAACCTCCACCCTCCTGCCTGCTGCATTTCACTGCTGTTGGTTTTATGTATATATACATATCTATGTAGATACTAATGCATATAGAGAGATATATGTAGCATCAATGAATGAGAATGGGATGGAAAGATCTAGGCAAATGTATTTTTAAGTCATAGAGATTTTAGCAAATCTTACACTGCAAGGGATGCTGTGGCCACCTACATCTACACAAAAACTCTGTGTGAATGGCCATAACCTGGGATGGTCTGTCATGGTTCTGGATTTTGTAGGCATTTTGAACAAATCTTTTCAGCAGGATTCAGGCACCAGTGTGGCAAAACATGAGTATCATTTATATTTGGTGATCTTCTAAGCTACTGGAGTAAATAATGACAAACCCCTTTAGCAGTGGGACTGCCGTAGCCAGTGATCACTCCTGCAGCCCTTAGCAGCTTCTGCACCAGCTATTTGGTGATTATAACTTAATAATCCTGTCCTGCCTGCCCCAATCCGTGCCTCTTGGCCCCCTCTGGTGGGCAATCTGACAAAAAAGTACAATTTAAACCCCACTCTGAAAATTGCCCCTGAAAGCATATTTCTCACTCAGTCAACACCACAGGAAAACCACTGAGGCATTTTAGAAAAAACCTGTTGCAGCTCTCACCATCAATATTCTGTACAGTCACCTGCTGCCTGGAGGTGTCACCTTAATAGGCTTTGTTGGCACTGGAAAAACTGAATTTCACACAGAGCTCTGTTTCCTGTGATGCTCATTATCAGCTCAGCTGTGAGGATGGTGTTCTGCTTTCTGGAGTGTTCACCTCTAGTTTCTACCTTTGCCTTCTGGCAACTCAGGGCCACCCACCTAACGTGCCACTGCCTTTCTTGCCCCTCAGCCAGAGACAGGTAAAGAAAGATGGTTCGAGGCTGAGCAGAAGCACTGGACAGCTTAAAGCTTCCTTCAGGGACCACAGAGCTCATCCCCACAGAGGTGCTGTGCAGACACCTCGTGCTCTTGGACAAGCCCTGAGCATAGTTGAGCCGACCCCAGGCCATCTTCTGGGGACCTGTGGGTTCAGAGTGTGTTTTCTTGGGCTCTCTAGAGGCAGATACACACTTCAGAGACCTCTGCTTAAATGAACATTCACAGTTTGGACACAGCACACGAGAATGACCCTCCAGCAGCACCTGCCTGTCTCAGCTTGGGAAGCTTTCTTGTAAAACAATTTAAGGGAAAGAAGAAAGAAATTACTTCCACTGGCACTTGATTATCACTTTAATGAAGCAAACAAATCATTCTGCTTGCTGAGTAAAGACTGAGAACCTCCATCATGAGCACCCAAATCACACCAGACAAGATGAAATTCATTGTCATGAATTCTTCCTGAGTTGACACTGTAGAATTTAATCTCTTCTGGGCTCCTACTGTGTGTGCCTTTTCATTCCAAATTACTGCATTGCATGCAATACTTTTGCTGTTAGAAAAGCGAGAAGTAATGCCAGTAATTTTTCAAAGCAAGCTTTAAAGCTGTATTTGAATATCTACTCAATTGTCACTAACATAAATTGCATTAGTAGTTGATGTTTTCACCCACTGGGAGACTTCCCAGGTGAGAAAACAATACTTTTTGATACATCTTAATTTTAATTCTGTTGCCCTGACTACAAAGCAAGCTGTGAGCCATCAGCCTTGTCCCCAACACCATCTCTGAGGGAAGGCTGCAAGGTGAACACCTCACTGCTGATACTGTCTCAGTCACTTTACCAACACTTCTCTGCAGGCAGCAGTGGATCTGCTGTCTGATTTCATTTAGCATAATCTAGCTGGGGATGGAGCATCCCCTTCCTCTCATGCAAAAATGCCTTTGATTCTCTGCAGAGGGCAGAAATGCTCATAGATTGCATTGAACAGTAATGCTTCCCTGCACCCTGAGGGCACCTGAGTGGGAGAGCCCAGCACAAAGGTCCAAGACAGGAGATGAGAGGCTCTGAGAAATGGTCCTTGGGAGTGTGTTCAGCCAAGACTGGTCTCAGTCCCCCATTTCATGACATGTGTCAATAGGATCCATGAGAGTTTTCAAGGGAGGATGTCAGGTAGGGGACCAAAAAGCTCGGAAATGCCTGGATTATCAAACTACAGCTCTAGGTTCCCATTCTTCTCCTAATCCAGCTTAGAAGGATCACTTGGAGGAATACTGTCTCAACAGATAACTTCTCCCCTCTGTTGCATAGGTTTGAGGAGAGAAAAGTAACAAATCATATATTACAGATACCCAAAACATGAAACATCTATTCTATCTCTGCCTGCAGGACACAGCATTTTGGGATTAGACCAAAGGACAACATTGCTTTGCCAGGAGAAGATGCAGCTCTACCCTTCAGCCATGGCTGAAAACATACTCACATTGGGCCAAAGTCTAGTTAAAGATATGCTTAAACATTTAAGCCTAGAACATTAGGTACCACAGTAGGCAGAGCAGGACCTCTCTCACTGCCCAACCATCTTCCTTCTCCCCACACCACACTTTGTCTTAAATGCACAAAGAAAAAAGTGCTTATGTTTCAAGACCATTCTGGATGAAATTGTCTGCCACCACGTGCATGCTGTGCCTCATTTCTCCCAGGAGACACTAGATTTGGGGCTAAAGCTGGTACCAGCCTTCTTCTGTTTGGAACATCCTGATTGGCCACTGTAAGAGGTTCCCCAGGGAAGCGATGGTGGCACCAAGCCTCTCAGAGTTCAAGGAGTGTCTAGACAATGCTCTTAGTCACATGGTTTATCTTTTAACATAATTTAAGATCCACTTTTAAAGCAGGGTTGTATTGAGCATGCATGTGCTCCCACAATAACCATCCCTTCCCTTGCTTCTCTTTCAGGCAGTTGATCCTTCCACAGAGGGCATCGCAAAAGCTATCAGGACAGGTAAGGCACCTAAACTGACTATGAGTGCCATTTGCCTCATCTGTAATGCAAATATTGCCCAGGATCACAAATTAACCAACTTAACCTTTCATGTAGAGGCTCTGCTTGGTGAAAAAGCCAAGGTAGTGGAAAAAAAAAATAAGAGAAAAAGCAAAAAGCTTTTGAATTACTTGGTACCTCTGGAAACCAGCGCAGGGCTGAGGAAATAAGTGTGTTTGAATCTGAGATGTCTTTGCAAGAGAACCTTTTAGCCAGAGCATGTGAACATCAGTCTATTAGGTCTTATTTTAAGGTCTGGGACATGTGGGTGTAATGCCCCTGTCTGCACAAGGCAGGGTGGAAATGTGTCAGGATATATTTCAAAACAGCAAAACTCTTCCTGGACTCCTTTGGTCTGGAGGAGTCGTGTTTCCTACTGGTTTGTGAGGAAAAGAGAGGAGGGAAGGGGTAGGTCTGGAATGGGCAAGTGGAGAAGAGCAGCAAGGGGTACAGAGCAGGGAATTAAAACAGAGTATGAGCACAGGGAGCCCAAAATGGTAAAAAACTGCCTAACTAGACTATCAGAGACTGTGTACCAAGGTCTTTCATTTCCTTGGTGTAAATCTTGAGGAGCACTGTTTATTTCATGGGCATTGCCCCCCTGGTTACACAGCCCCTGGCACCAAGTGTTTTTACTTCTTTCAAATACAAGTTTATACTCAGTCCTGGAGGACAGGAGATACCATTGCCTCCCTCTCTACAGATGGGAAAAATGAAGTATAGTGTTCATCATCCTGAAGTGATGTTCTTGAAGTTCAAGGTCCAGAGAGTCCTAATCGTGGAATCATCTTTTCTGCAGCTGCCTTTCTGCACACAGGTGACACACACAGTGCACCATTTGGGCAATGCATACTCTTGGATAATTTTTGAATCCAAAAAGCTGCCATGTTGGGCTTGTTTCATAGTCCACAGGTCTCAAAGCAGTCCCTGTGGGTCACTGTGTCCTTTCTGAGAACTTCACATCTTGTCTAACCATTATTTCTTATGATTTTAAGTTCCTGTAACCTGAGAGGATTCTCTTTTCCCCTTAGGATATCTCTAGGACACCCTAAGTAGATACTCCTTTCTCTCTATCAGCCCCTTAAGGTTTTTTTAAGTCTTTCTTAAGTCTTCTGGTGCTTTATTTTGTACCTGAAGTTCCTTAGAAATAAAGCAGGGTCTGAACATACAAAGCAGATTTGGATAAGGGCCTTTGGACAGTCAAATCACAGCCCTATTCCAGTCCACCCAAAAGGGAGCTTTGGAAACCTGATGGGCTGCAAAGCATCAGCCTCTCTGCCCCTGGTCCCCTGTTAATGATGGAGAGTCCCCAGAGGCTGTGAGGAGAGCAGAGCCTCTGCTCCTGAAAACCAGTAACCTCAGAGAAGTCACCAGAACTCTGCTGGTTTTCATGCCTGAGTTCCATCACCAGTTGGGAAATAGAAGGGAATGCTGTTGGTGTGGAGTCTAGGGACTGACAGAGGAGGAACCACAGGGGCTGTATCTGCAGGTCAGTATTGTTTCAAAGCAAAGCACAAGCAATACTGGCATTCCTGGGGCAGGGAGGAGAGGTTTCACTAACCCAAAAGTGCATTGCAATGTATAAATGTAAATGTAAATGTAAAAAATTAAAACATAAACATATAAAAGTAAATATAAATACAGGTATAAATATATAAATATAGATGTGAATATAAATAGAAACATAAACAGAAACACAAAGATAAAAGATGATAAAGATGATGATAAAGATAAGATAAAGATAGATAAAGATAAAGAGATAAAGATGATGATAAAGATAAAGATGATGATAAAGATAAAGATATCATTATTATTTTTAAATATCATATCAGGCAACCTGTGGCAGTTGCTTTTTCTCTTCACCAATCACTGGCAGGTGCCAGGCAGGAGGAACTCAGTCTCTCCAAGAATGTACAAGATGCCACTTTTTTAGCCAGAAGCTTTTCTGTCTTTGGGTCAATATCAATTACAGGCACCTTCTTGCTCTGGATTCTGAGATGATGCCATTAGTGAAAGACAAAGAGGGAAAGATAGAGAAACCCCACCAGGAGGGAGGAGTTGCTGAAAGCTGTTTGCAGTGGGTGCAGTGCTCTCTCAGCCCACCCCTCATCTCCCATCATCTCTGTTGTGTGTCTCTGGCAGGGTAATGGAGCAAATTACAATGGCCTTTTATTTTTTTCTTAAAATGCATAAAGCAGTGCTAATTGATTAATACATCCCAGGGTAATTACTGAGGCCCCCTCGCAGGGAGCTCTGTCACACCCTGCCAGGCATTGCTGGCTGAGTTCTAAGCTGCAAGGTCCCATCCAGCAGCTGCAGAGCAGCAAGAAACAGAAATGTAAGAAACATTTCAGGATGGGGACTGTGATGAGGCTGAAGTTGCCCTGGATTTGATATTTATGAGGCTGAGAGAGTTGGGGTTGTTCAGCTTGGAGAAGAGATGATTCCAGGGAGAGCTTAGAGCAGCCTCCCAGTACTGAAAGGGGCTCCAGGAGAGCTGGGGAGGGGCTCTTGAGCAGGGATTGCAGGGATGGGATGAGGGGGAATGGTTTTCAGCTGAAAGAGGGGAGATTGAGATGAGATCTTAGGAAGAAATGTTTTCCTGTGAGGGTGGGGAGGCCCTGGCCCAGGTTGCCCAGAGAAGTCATGAGTGCCTCATCCCTGGAAGTGTTCAAGGCCAGGTTGGATGGGGCTTTGAGCACCTTGAAGTGGAAGGTGTCGCTGCAAGGCAAGAAGCATTTGCACACAAGGTGTGAAAGTTGGAGTTTTCTTATGCAGGGATGGAAGTTGCAGGTCCCTTCTAACTCAGGACATTCTATTATTCCACATCCATTGCAAGGGGCTTGGAAATGGGTGATCTTTAATGTCCCTTCCAACCCAAACCATTCTGTGACTCTATGATCTATGATTTGGATCCATTCCTGCCTCTCAGGAAGCCCAGATGCTGATAGAGTGATTTGGATGTACTCTGTACCCACCTTGTTCATAACAGGATTTCAAAGTCCTGCATTGTCAAAGGGGAAAAAAAAGAGCATTGCCAGCTTGCCAGGTTGGTGCTCAGCCTTGTTCCAGCCCCTTGTTGATTCCAGTGGGGAGGCTGAAGGTTCCTACCTGTGCAAAACATCTCAGAGATGCTACTGGGGGATGCAGGATTGTGCTGGTAGGAGCAGCTGGGGTTCACTCAGGCAGAGACTGTATTGTAATGCAAATGGACAGTGGTCCAGACACAACCACGTCTCTGAATTGTTATTGTAATGTTAAAGCAGGAAAACCATGATGATTTAATTTAGATTTCCAATGAAATTATGTTCTATTATTAGTTCAACACCAGTGGGCACCAAAGCAGATTTATAGAAGTTTTACTTTCCTGACTCAGCTGTCGGTCCTCAGTGGGTGGGTTTGCAGGAAATAGCAGAGTGGGATGCAATGTCAGCTAATTTAATATTTGATACCAAAGGTTATCAAACCCCTCACAACCTCTGTGTCACTGTCAGTGGAGCACCTGAGCAACAGGGGGAAAGAATTCAGTTCATCATGAACTAAAAGTTTGTGAAACGAACCATTCCATGATTCTATGAAATGTTCTTGCTGTGGGAATATTTCTCTGAGAAGAGAATGGGGAGAAATTTCCATTTCTTGAATATCAAATAGGTATAATACATATATTTTATATATGTAAATATATATAATTAAGATAAATAAATTAATATATGTATTAATACATAGCCAGAGAGGTATTATTGTTAGGTTCATTTCTTTTAGAGGGGCTACTAAGTCATAGAGAAATTTATGACCTGCCACCATCTAGAGAGGTCCAGTCCTCATCATCTCCTTGCTGTCCTCTCCAAGCCATGTTTTCCTACAAATATTGTAATCCTGGACTGATGACTTTTCTTGGTATTTTGAACTACAAAGACATGATATCAAAATCTGTTCTCCTTTATAAAAGGTTACACACACACACAATTTATAGATAACCTTTTTCAATCAGTAAGTTCTATTAGCAATTGATGGACAGATAGGAAAGAAAATCCAGCACCTTATTCACACTTTCAGTGGGAAATGAGGTTATGAGCACCCTGATCCAGTGGAAGATGGCCCTGTCCATGGCAGGGGGGTGGAACTGGATGATCTTTAGTTCCCTTTGAACCAAAACCATTCTATGAGTCTATGAAATAGATTGCCAAATAAGTCTGACTCCAAGAAATTAAGATGATACAGATGACTTTTGCATCCCTGCTACCCCAGAGTGAATCAGGCTGAAGCCAGTGAAGCAAAGAAGCCTTTCCAGCTTTGCAGCAATATCTCTGAGAGCAGTTTGGCCTTCTGCAATTATACCTGGTTCCTTCCAACCTGGAATTGTCCTGGTGTGACACTGATGCAATTGGTGGGCTGTTAGTCACAAATCCTGTGATGGAGAACTCTTCAGAAATGGATATTTCACGATTGAACCACGTAGATTTTTGCCTTCTCGGTTTCAGTACTAACACATGTTTGTGGGCATGAATGTGAAACCATATAAGGTTCTGTCTGCTCTTGGGGAGGTCAGGGCAGATGAGCTGTGTTTCTCAGTTTGAAAACTTTGGGCAAGCCTGGGCTTGTAAATGTTAGAAAGTGGGCTCCTAGGCAAGCATCCGGAGGAAGCTGCAGGCAGACTCCAGTTAGTCATAACGAGGGCTGGTTGCTTATTTAATTAATAGTGAGATGATCGATAACTCCTGCAAAATGAACGTTAGACCTTCCATCTGTCCAACTCTTAAAACACAAGTTGTAGATTAATATATAGAGAAATAAGTCATGAAGGTGTGTGAGCTGTGCTGTACTGGTGAGCAGGGCAGAGATTTGAACAGATTTGGCCTTAAAATCTCCAAGTTTTGCAGTAGTCAGGTGTGCAGTGATGAGTTCTTAAGAAGAATTTGGAGGAAAGAAAGGGATATTCCTGAAGTTTGCGTTTGTGGAAGGAGGTGACATTGGCAGCTGAGTTCAGTCCCTTTCAATGTGCAGGACCAGAGTGTCAGTCCTTGGGCTCTCGAGTACCAAAGGCACTCGGTGCATGTGTGACTGGCACAGCCACGAGCAGAGCCCAGCTCTGCCACTGAGCCCAGGAGAGGAAACTGGCCAAACTGGTGTTTATCACAGCATCAGTTGGCTGGGAGAGGCCATCAGCACCAGCCACTGCTGTCTGCAGGACACTTAACTGGAAGGAGAGGGTTAAAGAGAGCTACGGGGACTTCAGAGAGTTGCTGCTGAGCTATAAAATTAAGTCCTGCAACTCTTTCATGTTGACAGAGATGTATGAAATCACCTTGCCTAATTTTATTAGCACTTAAATCAGTGGGATGTGCAGAGGAACAGAAGCTGTTTGTTGCCAGTACTTCTTTCCCTTGTAAAATAAGTTTAGGGTTTTGACCTGCTCTTGTGCCTGTCCTCACTCAGCCTCCAGCTAATTGTAGAGCCATACACACTGCAGGGGAATATCACTGTAAGGGGTGACTGGTACTTGGACAGGCCTCAAAAATCACATTTGAGTGGCTTTCCATGTCTGAGTAGCAACTGTTTGCATTCTGGAATACCTCTTCCAGCTCTTGGTGTCGCTGCCCTTTGTCCATGCTCCTGTTATACCCATCTCAAAGGTGGAGGCAGCAGCCAGGAGAGCTCCCCAGGAAGAGTTACATCACCCTGGACCTGGCTGGCAGGTCCTTTTGTCCACATGTCCCACAGCCCGTGGGTCCCTCCTGGCAGGACACAGCCTCTTTAGATCCTGTCATGTTTTAATGAGACTCTTTGTATTTTGCACTGCAAGGTGGGAATCATGGGAATGCCAGTGAGGCCACAGCTCCTCTGAGTCCTATGTCACAGCCCTGCAGTGCATCCCATTTGGAAAAGCTGCTCATGGAAATAGCCTGGACTTTTTCCTCAGGGCTGCACCCTCTGGATGCTCATCCTATGGTAAAAGGGGACAGGAAGAGAAAGGTGAATTATTTCCTGACAGCTATTTTAGGACAAAATAGCCTAAGTGGCTTCCTACTGTGACATCAGCTTAGTAGGGTACAGGTACGGTTGGACTCAATGATCTCAAAGGTCAGATAAAAGAATTAAGTTGAGAAACAGAAGTAGAAAACAGTTATAAAACATCTCAGTGGAGCGAGAACCGGAAACATCTAAGTTGCCTTCTCAGAAACACAGCTGATGTCACCAAACAAGGGGTTCAAACACACACACAGACCAAACTTGCTGATATTGATAATTGTAAGCACAGCTTTGATGTGCAAAGTGCAGCTCCCTCAGTGAGGGGTAGGTCTAGAGAGACATCAGGAACATTCTGAGACAGCTCATGACTGATGGGGCTCCTGGTAGCACCAGGCTGTTCATGTGCATGCACAGCACTTTGCTTGTTTCAGCAGGGCTGCAGCCTCCACCACCTGCTTGAGCAGCAGGGGATTTTCTGCTTTGGAGGGTAAATCCCCAAAATGCCACCCAGTTTTTATAAAAATACTTTCCTTCTTGCAGGACACTTGAAACATGGGCTCAGGGCGCTGACTATGCACTACCAGAGACTGTTGCTGCCACCGTGACAGCTTTAGTTTGAAATTAGGGCCAGAAGGGGTTTTTCCTATCCTACACCATACCTCCATGTCCCTGTAGCATCCGTGCCCTCACTAAAGCACTAACCTCAGGAAAGCAGGCTATGGTTTTATTTCGGGGATTTCCAGCGCAGCCAAGGGACTTTGATCCACAACTCACTCATTCCTGGAGTGCACTGAGCACGTACTTCCCTCAAAAGTGTTTCAGCTACTGAAACCAGAGAAAGATTGCAGTTCTTTCAAAACCTCCACAGACTCCTCCTCCAACAGGGTGTAATGTTGCAGGATGTGTCTGTGAGCCCTGATTTATCGGTCCCCCTGACCAAGTGCCTCTCAATAATCAGGCCATACAGATACCTCAAGGACCTGGAGGTGCGAGTGGCTTTGCCTGAGTTTAAGGAATCCTATGAAACTTAAGATCCTTGTCTCACCCTGCATTTAGTAGTCTCCTCCTTGTTCATGTCAGGAACAAGAAATATGTCACCTGATGTCCTGGACTATCATGGAATCATAGAATGGTTTGAGTTGGAAGGGACTTTAAAGCCCATTCAGTCCCAATCCCTGCCATGGGCAGGGACACCTCTCACTGGATCAGGGTGATGAAAGTCCCATCCAAGGTCTCTCTGGGCAACCTGTGCCAGGGCCTCCCCACCCTCATCGTGAAGAATTTCTTCCTAATGTCTAACCTAAATCTTCCCCCTTCCAGTTTAAAGCCTTCACTCCTCGTCCTGTCACTCCGGGCCCTTGTAAAAAGCCCCTCCCCAGCATTCCTGGAGCCCCTTCCAGTCCTGGGAGGCTGCGCTAAGGTCGAAGATGGGACACCGAGAGGCGGTGGGAGGCAGCGCCCCCTCGCGGCAGTCGGAGGGATCGCTCTGTCCGGGGGCCGTCCCGGCGCTCCCCGCCCCGTGCCCGGGATTCGGAGCATCCCGGTGATGGAGCTGCCCTCAGAGCAGAACCGAGGTGCTGATCCCTTCCCTGCTGTGCGGCAGAGGCAGCCGCGGGAGCCCTTGGCTCTGGACAACCAACAGCATCTTTGAGACATCCAGTTTTTAACCACAATAGAGCAGAGTGACGTTTCAAAAACACCCAAACGCCTGCTTTCAGGAGTAGGTTCCAGTTAAATGTTTAAAAGCTTCTTTCTGTAGTTGCACTTGCCAAATAATTTGGTTAAATTAAGCAGTGAATTTCAGTTTGTACAAAGAAAATCATAGAATCGTAGAATCATGGATTGGTTTGAGTTGGAAGGGACCTCAAAGGCTGTCCAGTTCCAACCCCCCTGCCATGGGCAGGGACACCTCCCACTGGATCAGGGGGATCAAAGCCTCATCCAACCTGGCCTTGAACACCTCCAGGGATGGGGCAGCCACCACTGCTCTGGACAACCACTGCCTCAACACCGCCACAGTACAAAATTTCTTCCTAAGATATCATCTAAATCTACAATTTAAATCAGAAAGGAAAAAAATAGATTACAAATTTAGATTAGGAAAAAAACCCACATCATTTTTGACTGATAGTTGCAGTCTACCTGATCTTCAGGCTGTTATAAATGCATCAATCGAGTTACACTGCTGTGAATTCCCTGTGCAGATCAGTTATCATCAGGCATGGAGTAAGAGTCAGCTCCCTACATGCTGTTCTAGCTGCTGCCACTTGTTGCTTTGGAGCTGTTGCTGTGCAGGTTGTCCATAGCACAGTTACAGCAAATAAATGAGGTGCCAGATGCTGACAGCGTTTTACAGTACAAAAGACATCTGGAGTGCTCACTTAATCTGGTGTTTCCTTCAGGGAACAGTACTGAAGACTATTTGAGAATCCTACTGAATGTTCCGACCCAGAGAGCCGCTGCGTACGTGAGAGGTGAGTGGGGAGCTCAGTGGAGGGGCAAAGCTGGCAAAGGGGGATGATGAACCTGTTCATGCTATTCAAACTGGTTTAGTGGCAAATTGCTTTTTAACCAAATGGGCATTTTATAGGAAAAAAAATCCTTAGCTTTCCTGAAATCTGGGTGTGTTTAGTAACCCCACCCCAGTCGATCATATAAACTTCTTTCTTTTTAACTTGATAAGAAAAAATAAACAAAGATACACCTTCTGCACACGAACACATGAACACACAGCTCCCTTATTTCCTTTTAAGTACTGCAGAAGGCTGTTTTCACTACACCTTCCTCTCTTGGGTTTCCCAAGGGCTGCGTAAGTCCTTGGAACTCCACGTGTGAGCTCCCAGTCATGTGGCCAGGGCCTTTTCTTGGAGCTTCCTGCAAGAAAACCACTGAACGGGTACTTCACGTTACCAGGAAACACACTGCCACAAGACACACAATCATAGAATCATGGAATGATGTAGGTTGGAAGGGACCTTAAAGCCAATCCCTTAAACCCTCAGTGCCATGGGCAGGGACACCTCCCACCGGATCAGGTTTCTCAAGACCCCATCCGACCTGGCCTTGAACACAAGGCTGAATTCAGGTCACTCATTTAGTGACTCATTTTAAAATTTGTCTGCTTTTCTTTCTAGTGTCCAATCCTGTCAACAGTTCAAAACTGACCTTGGTCGAGAAGGGTATTTGTGAAGCTATCGAGTGCAAGAACCAAGAGCTGGTGATAAAGGAACAAGGCGTCTACTTGATCTTTTGCCACTTGAACTTTCGTTTTCCCAACTGCTCCAACAGCCCCATCGACCTCAAGATAGAGTTCCTGGTGAACGACAAAGTCCACAGGCAAACGTTATCCACATGGTGTGCATCAGAAATGTGCCAAGTAAAGACTTTTAAGACCTTGTTCCAGCTCCATTTGACAAACCTGCGCGTGAAGGACCGAATATCAGTAACACTTAATCATCCTAAATTCTTGAATGAAATTTCTCTTCCCAATGACAACGTTCTTGGGGTCTTGAGGTACAGTGATGAAATGTGAGCATCTCTCTGACTTCCCACTGCTGCCCAGACTTATCTTCCTCTGAACAGCAGCCTGCTTTTACTAGGCAACACCTTGTTTTCATTTTCCTATCTCACATCATCGCTAGGGTCAACAAGGAGCTTTTTGAGTGTCCCAGAACGAAATCTAAGCCACTGCAGGACTCGCACCTGAGAGATTGCTCTGGTTTGCCTCGGGGTAGGGTTGTTGTTGGACTATCCAGTGTAGAACCCACAGGTGTGCCAGCGGCTCCTCAAAACAATACTGTGTAAACACAGATTAAAACGTAACCAGATTATGAGAAGAACACCCAACAACGTCAAGACTTTTGGCTGATGGACCCTTGACAAGGTGCCTGTGCTCAGGAGTTCAGGAACTCTTTCTAAATGAATTTTCTGGAGTAGTGTTTTGACGTGGTCATTCTGAAAACTAATAGTCAAAGCTTGCAGTTAAGACTTTCTTTAAAACTGGAGCGTGCAACCACAACTTTGGAGTATGTTTATGGGTATGTCATAAAAAATCAAAGATGATTAAGTTATTAACTCACAGCTAAAGCTTTGGGACAGGACATAGAAGATTTGGGACTTACAGGATACTTCTGTGCTGCATTCTGCTATGAACTTTATGCAATTTACTTCTAAGTATCTTCCTTTTCACTATTTATCCATCTTTTCTATTTAAATATTAAGCTTTTGGGGGCAGAGACTTTGTGTGAGCACAGTGCTGGATCTCTGTGCTCGCTTGGGGTTTCTAGACCTTTTCATAACAAATATTAAAATAGCAATCTGGCTGCAAATCTGGCCTCAAAACAAGTTTCATTATGGTACACGCTGCAGGACACCAGACCACACTGGTGTGGAAATACATCTCTAATGCCTTCACTTTCTGAAAACTCAATATTTAGCCCTGAGGTCCAGAGTTTCCCAAAGACAATTTCCAACCCAGTCCTCAGCTGAGAGCTGTGGTGTTTGGGCAGTCCAGAGGACAGCTGCTACGTGAGCTTATTTGGCTTACTGAAAATCTTAGCTAATGAAGGATAACAGAGTGATCTCAGGCCCTTTATGAATTACAGCACCACAGGCATTTACTTAGAATATAGTTCTTATAGTGTGGGGACTGAAAAGTTACAAAAGCTAATACTGGTTCACTCTTTCCTCATTTCCCTTCATTCCTGAGATCCTACCAATGTCTGTTTTCAACTGTATTCAATTTTTTCACCTTGTGCACCTGTACTTATTTCCTTTATATGACTGGAGCTTGAAGAACTGTTCACATCAAAACATTTAGTCACAGATTTAGCTTCTGGCCTCAGAAACTCAGTATATGTTCTATTTTTCAAGCTTAGTTGATGTTATCAACTGATGTAGTTTAATTTGTGTGAGCATACTAAAAATACTCCTAATAGTAGTGATTGGCTGCATGCATTATGTCACCAGAAGCTCATGGTACGTATTGGTGTTCTGTCCTATCAACCAAAAATGACTTCAAAATACACAAGAAACTTTCAAAGGGTCCTGAGCAACTGATGTGATTCATTGCTAGAGGTGCCTATTTTCTGTTTGGATAAACATTGATGAAAATACAAAATCCTTTTGCTATTACTTAGTGGGGATAAAAAAAAAAGAAGAAAACTAAATCCATGCTTTCTTTCTTTTCCACCTAAAGAAAATACATCTATTTTTATAAGAGTAACCTTACCTGCCTATGACATTGTAACCTCCACTAGGATCTCCTCACCACTCTGGACCTATAAATCTTTCATGTCTCTGAATAGGGTTTTGAAACTCTATCTGCCTCCACCTTGATGCACACGACTGATGCCCAGAGAAGTTTAAGCAGGTCTGGTAGTCAGGAATCATAGAATATAGAAAAGGCAGCTAATGAATGAAAATATGCATTTACTCACACATGCCCACCTCCTCCCGCCTTTCCCTGAAGGCTTTGAATTGAAAGAGAAAGACCATTCTTTAAGAAAAAAGCAGCTCTCTTCATAGGATGATTTTCTTCTATTATTTTGCCAGATGGGGAAAATCCTGACAAAGCAGTGCTAAGCTTCTCAGCCTCAAGCTTTCTGATACCACAGGATAAAGCAATCTGGCCTCTACTCTGTTGCCTCTGAGAAATAAGAATAAATTAAAGCCATAAGGAGAGCCCATTAATAGGGGGGCAATTTTGCCATCAGTTATAAAATATCTTTGACTGAAACAAGGCCCTGAGCCAAACAGCAGCCTCCGTGCTTTCTGGCAGACTCCAAGTCACTTCATTCCTTCATTTCTTTTCCTTTTCTTACTTCCTAGTTTTTGGAAGGAAGGCATTTTTGATCCTTCACACGATGCCCTGCCTTTTCAGCAACACCAAAAGCAATGCCCTTTGGGGAACAACCCATTCCCACGGTCTCAACTCATTTGCAGCAGATGAGCTTCTCTACGGGAGAGTCCTCACTCTTGTGAGGAGCAACTGAGACCTACAACCTTTGCTCTGCTTCCCCACCACAGGGCTCGGTCCATGAGTAAGAGGGCACTTCTGAAAGCACTGAAAGCACAGAGAAATTTAGAAAATTCCTCCCCTCGTCCTCAGATGTGGCAAACGTGGCTTTCTGTGCGTGTGCTCTCTTGCTAACTTGACCCGAAACAGGAAGCATCAGCAATCTCACAAGCAAGTCAGCTCTGTTGAGGTTTCTTGGCCCTTCTCAGACACCAAAAAAGCTGCATTCTTAAACTGTTTTCTGCTTGGCTAAGAAGCACCTATGGGAGTTCATATATGCCATAATTCATAATCTTGGTTGACAGAAAATATTGGCTTAATTCTGGCTGCTGTTAATTGCTGTATAAAATTTTAATAGGGACTTAACTGGAAGTCAAGTCAATGCAATGCGCTTCCATCCAAGCTCGCCCGGGGGCAGCAAACCTAAATCAGATCAAATTTAGTAGCTGAGATTACAGGGTTGGATCTGAACTTCACCAAAGCTGTGAAGACTTTGAATCCAGCGTTGCAATTAGACTTCACTTCCCGTGAAATTGGCCTGAACCCAAAGTCCTCAAAGCTCAGATCTGAAAATTAGGTCATGGCTTATCTGACACAGATTCATTATTTAGGCCACACGAGTGCTTACTGAGGGACTTGGGAATTTTGCATTCTCTTCACTTCTAGTTTTGTTTCATTTTATTTTCTTCAGCACTTCCCAGAGGGGGGAAATAGCAGTCACTTAGAAAACTTTTACTGTGCCATAGGCCAACCACGGGCTGTGCGCTACCTAAAAATGCACAGCAGTCCATGATCCCACTTGGATCTATAATGCACAGGTCTTCTGCTCTCCCCATGTGCACCCAGATTCCTCTTGAGAGCTAACAGCACTCTGCAAAAGCCTCAGTCACTTGCTCATGCTCTTAAATTAATATTATTCTTCATAATGCTATTAAAAACAAAAATTACAAACAGCTGTCTTTGTTTTCAAGCACGTAGTTCTGCAGTTAAAGTAAGAAAGGGACCACTCAACACAAACAATAAATAGAAAATCAAAATAAAAAAGAAACCTTTGCTTTTTGGGACCTGTAACTGAGCCTTACTGACAGGACTCTAAAAAACAGAAGTGAAACAGTTGTGTTGAGTGAGAACAGCAAAGCAAAACCTCAAAGCAAAGGCAGCTTCTGGAGGAGGAATAACTGTAAAAATGCAAACACTGATGAGCAACACTTGTGACAGCAGGTATTGCACTCAGTAACCTCAAAACCTCTTCCAGCCTCCTTTTTTTGTGGTTGTAGGAGGCTCACTTTCAGGAAAGTGTGATGGACTGTAAGGATACAGAGTGCATTCTACAGCAGTGTCCCAACCTGCCAGGGGAGCTGAGCCGAAGCGGTTTAAATCCCTGATTTCTAGTTCCAGTGCTGATCCCAGGTGCCTGAAGGTTTGGGGTGGAGGAGGGTAGAGACCAAAGAAGGACAGCACAGCACATTCTGAAATTCAGGTAATTCCAAGGCAAGTGAAGAGCCCTCAGAACCCAACATCTGCCCCAGGACCAGACCACGCTCAGCATCCCTGCTTGGAGCAGGCAGCAACCACCCTCCTCTGTTGTAAGATGAGGATGTTTTACACCATGAGTAAAGTCATCAGGTTTTCCCAAGACACCATATCCTGCAGCATTGGCACACCATTTCCATTCAGCCATGTCCTCAGTGTTTAAATTTAGTCCTTATTTCCCTCTATAGCCACTGTGAAGCAAGAGCCTCCAGGAGCTGAGTCAGAGCACCCAAAATAGCTGCCTAGAAAAGGCAGCTGGGTGAGCCTCTCTTCAGTCTGGTCACCGGGTCCTCGGTCTCAACAGCTTCAATCGATTCCAGATATATAAAATATTATTTAATCTGGACTTTTATAATTTCAGGACATTTTCTACAGCTTCCCACCGAGCGCTGCCTGTGCTTTGAGGCTGTGTGAGGCTCTAGGGAAGCCCACGGCTCTCCAAGCAGAATCCATTCGTGAAGTAAAACACAAATCCCAACTAAATTATTAGATTTAGGAATGAAAAAAGAATAAGTTTTACCCTCTTAGGTCATTTTCATTCTCTCCAGCACCCACTGCTTGGACTTGTCCAGAACTGATAGAGGAAGAGCAATGCTTTCGAATTAGGCACCAATTCAATACTTCGGTTTTGAAGAACTTGTTTTCTCATCTAAAACTGTTCAGGAAATATTTGACTTTTTTTTCAACCAGTTTACATATTTTTAATTTCCTTGTTTCTTTGTTATTTTACTTCTTTGGTACTATAGAACCCCTTTGGTTCTATTTTTCTGTCTGTATTTCTGCATAAAAATCGATGGGGAGAAAATAAAATATAAAGTAAAGTGGGGAAGGAAACCAAAGAATGTGAAAAATTGGGGGAAAAAACCCCTGTTTGGACAGTTAAATGAGCCTACAGAAGGACTGGCTCCAGGAATGTGAGTATTTTCCTATGAAACAATCTGAAAATAGGTATTTCTAGTGCTTTTGCTTCAGAGGAAGAAAAAATGTAGTGCTTAAAACCAAGAATTTAATATCGATTTTTAATACTTTATGAATGTAATTTCAGGGGCTTCAACTAAGTTCCTCAAGCTTGACAGTGGCAGAAAAGCAGAACTTTTGCCCCTGGCAAGCAGAATTGTGTGCAGTATAGTAAAGCCTTTATATTTAAAGGGTATTTCTTTCATGTATAAACCCGACTGTGTTGTGAGAAATTTCACTGGGGGCTTTAGCAATAGACACATATGAAACGTCAAAGTAATTGTTATGTAAAATGAAATTGTTCTGTGTTAATTATTGCAGTTTAAATACTGGGGGCATGGGTGGTTTCCTGAATAAACACATCTGATTGGTAGCACAGTGCTGAGAGTCTTTACTCATCTTCAGAGAGTTTGTCTCCAGGCAGATTTGGGGGAGGACGTTATCCTGCAGCCTAGCCAAACCCAAACCTACTCTTTACAGGTGAGTTTACCTGCTGCTGGCCAGGAGCAGCCTTTTGGACTACCTGCTGGGCTGCAGTGAGCATCTGCCCTTCTCCAGGAGCATGGACCCTCCTCACAGCTGTAGTCACATGCGTGGGTCTAGTTGGCCTTTCACCGACTCTGGTCCTGATGCTAGGGAAGGACCAGATGAAATCTGGGCTCCTTTAACTATGTTGTGATCTGAAATACACCTTAGAGTGAATGGGGACAGGTTGGGAGGTCCCCTGCTGCATGGTCAGACCTGCAGCAGTGGGATGAGGTTGTGCAGAAACCACTGGAGCAAGAGGTGGGGTCTGACCCTCTGTGCCTGTGGTGGGGAGGCCCTGGCACAGGTTGCCCAGAGAAGTTGTGGCTGCCCCATCCCTGGAGGTGTTCAAGGTCAGGCTGGATGGGGCTTTGAGCCCCCTGATCCAGTGGGAGTTGGAACTGGATGGGCTTTGAGGTCCTTTCCAACCATTCTATGATTCTCTGACTCTTTGCTTCTCTTGAGTTGGTGGCATCTGAGTAAAGAAAGACGACTGGAAGTCTCAGTGCTCTTGATGTTATAGGGCAGTGATGAGAGTCAGATCAGGCCTGGGAAATGGAACAACTGCATTACACAGAGGCAGAGAAGTTTGCAGGGTTTTTCAGTGATTGGCAGGTTTCTTATTTTCTCAGATGAAAATGTCTGAAGATTCAATGATTTAAACATTTTAGTTAAATGTTAATTAAAACTTTGGAATTCAATCCTGGGAAGCGCTCAGCACCTTTGCTGTGACTCAGAGGAATACTTCAGAGAAGACCTCACCTCAAGCAGGTGATTAATTGCAACCAAGAGGCTCTAAAGTTTTGTGGCCACTTAAATACTTGAGTGCTTTTAAACAGGAACAGACACAGTAAGTGAGTTTAGGTGCCTAAGCAATTCTGGGTCATGGCATTATATGAATGATTCAGTAACGTACATTTGTCTAGTGTCAATATATTTAAAGAGTCACTTGAGCTTTTCCTTAGACTATGATCCTTCATTACCATACAGATTAGGGTTTTTAAGCTTGAAATAACTTCAGCTTAAAGGTTGTAAAACTGCATGAGCAACAAGGACTTCAATGTGCATTTTGTTTGGGCATTAAATAAATTCACTCAAAGGATAACAGGAATTGAAGAGCCAAAGATCAAAAAAAAAACCCCTTAAGCTGATCTTTAAAAACATTTTAAATTAAACTAGTAAACTTTAGCAACTATGTTTGCATAAGAAAACACTATAGTCATGACTCATTCTGCAATTCCTCATATTAAATTCTGTGCAGATAAGACAAAGTCACTTCCTTGTTGTAAAAGATAAAGAAATTAGAAAATAGCTTTATAAATAATCTACCCCACGAGGGACATGCCATGTACAATCCAAGAAGTAATCCTTTTTTGTTCTGCTGAAGTCTGAGATTTACCACTGGTTGGACTGTAATGAAACAAACCCATGATTTATGGTAGCAGGTTCACTAGGAAGTTATTAATTGTCAAGGGTACAGTTCATTAGCAGCACTGCCAGCGAGGAGGCTGAGCCTTTCAAAAGGTGAAGTAAAGCCTTTAGAGTTTATGTATTGTAAAGGAAAGCAAAACTTGCTGGTCTGAGCCAAAACCAAGAGCCTCTATCCTGGCACATCTATGCCAGGTAAAAGGGCAAACCCACGTCCCCACACACCATCCCATCCCACCAAAGGCTGCTGGAGATCACCTGGCATAGGATTGTTCAGTTACTCTTAACTTGCTGTGTGGATAGCAACACCCCATCACTCTTAAAGGTCACATTCAAATCTTGTAACTCAGCAGCCTCCTGAAGTGCAATGATTATGCAGAAATGTGAGAGGGAAATGTCCTTTTTCTGGTGTTTAGTTCATGCCCTTCCTATCAAGTGACACAGCATTACTCGGCTTTCCTTATTGTATTCCCAAAGCAAAAGTGTTTCACATGTGGCTCACTTGAGGTGTCACACCTGACTTTGTTTGATTTATAGTCCCTTTCACGTGTTTTCTCTCCTGTTGCTATCTGAGCCATCCACTCCATCAAAGGAAAGCGCGTAAGCGCAAGGAGGAAACACCTGTAACGAAGCTGTACACAAAGGAAACTCAAGAATGGAAGAGAAAACAGTGACACTCGGTGTGAAAAAAGCCAATGCACACACTTCCCTCCTTAACTTGTGAGATAATTCAGCTAATCTGGTGTTACACATTGTAAATGTTTCTTAGAAACTGCTTTTACCTTATGACCCAAATCCTGTCAGATGGACAAATGAATGTGTTCAACAACAGTAACTACAACACATAATGCAGGAAATAAAACTCAAATCCACTCCATCACGTCCAATATCAAAATTTCTAGCTTCTGACTTTAAGGAAGCTTTTTCCTTAACGGTTTTTAGATGCTCATATGGTTCTGATACAGAAAATGCCAGCAAATAAACTCTCTAAGACTCATCTTGGAGTTTTAGAAAGCAGCATCCTTTATTTCAGCACTGGGCTGAATGATTTCCATCAATCATGTGCAATGAGACAATAATTGGTCACAGAATGTATCTCCCTACATGCATATGTATAAATTCTCCCTGCATATTCTACTACTTCCCAAGGACTAATTTTATTATGAACTGCACAACAGCCAAGTCTCCACTAATTAAAGCTTCAGAGCTAGATCTCTGTTTGGCTTTGCATTTTTTTAATAAGTATAAAAGCATCATCTGGATACAGCACTATTTTAAAAAAACTTACTATATCAGAAGTCTGTGTCCTTCTGTCTGTTTAACTTAAAACAAATACTGCCACTTAGATATCACTTAACTGAAGTTACTTAGAAAACCAATTCTACAGAAAAACAACTCTACTTAAGTCAAAATATTCCATTCTCTGCAAAAACAACCACTTCCTGTATCACTACAGTTGATTTATCCTCCAGGATGCTAAAATATTCTGACTCAACTCAGATTGAATATACATCCCTATATGATGGGGACCTCTGTTACTAAAAGTGTAAACTCATCATTGTAATGCTATTTTATTGTCCTGAAAAAACCAAGCTCAAAAGGGGAAGAAAAGGATCTGTTTCTCAGCTCTACATTAGTGATTGCCCACTAAAGAATCAGAATTAATAGATTGTGTTAAAGGCAAAAGGGAATAACACATAAAGAAAGTGAAATCCATTTTTTCTTCCTTTTTTCCCCCAAGCTGGCAGGGTTCAGCCCCCCCAAGGAAAACCAGAGTCCCAGAAAGTACAAGCTATGAATTTTTCAACAAAGCCATGTTTTTTCTCTCTTTTTCTGGAAAGTACCAGTTTCACTAAAACTTTTATCAGCAGAAGTCGTTAAGACCAGGCTGGAATTTCTGGTCAAAACCACAGAAAGACTAAGACACTAACACAAAATATCCAGAGGATCTGGCCCATCCCAGAAGGAGGAGGATGTGGCTGCAAAGCCTTACACCAGGTCCCCTGTGACGGAGCAGTGTCCCAGTAGACAGCCCCAAACCACGTTCCTGCACTCCCCGTTGCCACCAACACCACAGCCCTGCTGCTCAAATTTCTGTTAGTTAATACAAGAAATAGATTGTGACTAATGACACCCTGGTGGGGTGTCCCTCTCCTTGGCTGCAGAGTAGAGGTTTCTCTGCTAGGAACAGGTTCTTTCTGAAAATCCCTGCAGCACTAAGCAAGGAGCTCATTGCTGAAGACCCAACCCCGGAGCCGCTGCTCGGGATGGCCCAAAGCAGCTCCTCTGCTGGAAGGGCTGGTGGTGCAAAAATGACTCATTTCAGCAAAGGGAAACAGAATGCCTTATCTCTGTATCAAGAGGTCTAGGAAGTGGGTTTCTGTTATTTGGTTTGGGGTTTTGAAGATGATTGGAGAAGTTCTGAAGAGAGTCCTGGAGAGCTGCAAACACTTGGAAGACGCAAGAGAGAATTACAACTCAGATTCATCTTCATCAGGGAGTGCAGGGGTAGGGTGAGAGGAAATGGTTTTAAACTGAAAGAGGGGAGACTGAGATGAGATCTTAGGGAGAAATGTTTTGCTGTGAGGGTGGGGAGGCCCTGGCACAGGTTGCCCAGAGAAGCTGTGGCTGCCCCATCCCTGGAGGTGTTCAAGGCCAGGTTGGATGGGGCTTTGAGCCCCCTGATCCAGTGGGAGGTGTCCCTGCCTGTGGCAGGGGGGTTGGAAATGGATGGGCTTTGAGGTCTCTTCCAACACAAACAATTCTATGATTCTGTCATTTACAGTCCATAATTATTGGAAGTCTTCTGGAAAATCTATTGCTGTGTAAGTCATGGGGATACTCATCCTTTCTGGATTTTGTGAATCATCCCCTTGGATCAGCTCTTAGGACAACATCAGTCACCTAAGCAGCACCGAGGGTACTCACCCTACTCCCACTCATACTTATTTTCCAGCTATGTCTCACTCTCCTCTTCATATCAGGCTCCTTTTCATCTCTTAAAAATATGGAAATCCCTGGAAAATATATTCCAGGCCTTTTCTTTGCTATTTTCTTTCACCACACAGAAAGGTGGAAAGTGCAAGGCATTGACCAGCTCTTCCTCTTCCCATTTGCTCAAGTACTTTTCTCTCCTACGCCAGTTTGTGTTGTGCCAGTTCCAGTCCCTGCCAGCTTCTTCTTGGGGAGCATCACACAACTACAGCTGCCCTGTCTTGAAAATGGAGCCAGATGGAAACCCTCTAGCAGAAGGGCACTCGGACACAACCGCCCGCTTCCTCTTCTTGGGAGAAACTCTTGTAGGCGTTAAAGAAAGAAGAAAACTGTTTTGCAAGTTGAAAAGAGTGATCTTTCAATGTGCCTGCTCTCAGGATTGATTTTGGCTGCAGGTTTCTGAGGAGTCCAAAACACTGAGTGTACTGCTTTCTTAGAAACTCACTGGTATTTGGATAGCAGCTTTTTAAAAAGATCATATTCCTGTTCATTCCCAGCTCTGCCACTGACCCAGCTCTGACCTGAGGGCAGGGTTTCTCTTGGGCAAGGTGCTGGTGTCAGGCAGTCGCAGTGTTGGATGCTGATGGTGCAACACCCATGAGGGTGAGGGTATGGGTATGGCAAATCCCATCCTGGTGTAGGCATGGGGCCATCCCAGGAAGGATTCTGGGAGCAGTGATGATCATGGATTCGTGGAATGCTTTGGGTTGGAAGGGACATTTACAGATTATCCATTCCAATTACAGAAGCAGGGACATCTTTAACCAGATCAGGTTGCTCAGAGCCCCATCCTACATGACCTTGAATATTTCCAGGGATGTGGCCTCTACTGTCTCCCAGGGCAACCTGTGCCAGTGCCTCAGCACCCTCAGTGCAAAAAATTTCTTCCTTATATCCAGTCTAAATGTACCCTTCCTTAGCCTAAAACCTTTACTCCTTCTCCTGTCACAACAGGCCCTGATAGAAAGTCCCTCCCCAGCTTTCCTGGAGCCACTTTCAATACTGGGAGGCCGCTCTAAGGTCTTCCCAGAGCCTTCTCCAGGCTGAACAAGCCCATCTCTCTCACGTTAGAAGGCAGGCAGCGTGGCTGGCCAGGCTCAAATGTAGGCTGGTGCTCTCCCAGCCCATAATAAGGCTTCCTTTTCCTTCCCATCCCTTACCACATCTCACACTATATTTTGATTTTGTTTCTGGTTTATCTCAGACTATGATTTGAAAGCAGGGAATAGCAAATGGACAGCAAAGCTGGGCTCAGGATCCAGTCCAAATCCACATTCAGCACGTAAATAAACCCTCTGCAAGCTTTGGCAAGTCAAGGGCAACCATTTTAGGCCCTCTCCATTTTCACAAGCACTGCTTGAGATGCATCCTCGCCCTCACCATCCTCCAAAAGCACTTGAGTAAAATGAGCTCCCAGCTATGAAAACATTTGCCCAGATCCTATCTGAGGTTTATATTTCCTGATCCACAATAAAACATACCTAACATTACTTTAGCTCTGCCTTATCAGAGAGGTGCTCCAAAAATATAACGATGACGTCAACAGCAATGACAGACAGATTTGCAGAAGGCACAGAAGGCTTTAAAGGACAAGTTTTCAATATTAGATATGAAATATCTCCATGGGATATGGCCCCTGGGAGTCAAGTGGTACAGGCAATTCCCTGTAGTATTCCCAGTATCATTGACCAGGATCCAAATGCTATACTATGAGAGCAGAACTAACCCAGCATGGCAGTTTAGAGTTAAGATAGATTGGAGGCATTTCAGCTGTACATCACACATAGGATTATGTGCCTCAACCATGAATAAAGAGGTGTCTTCCATGGAACAAATCACAATGAAGAGGTTTGTAAAGAAACTCTACTAATGTCTACTGCTCTTCTTAAGCTGAAAGTTAAATTGCAGTGCATTCTTCAATGTGTTCAAAGTGTTACTACTTAATTGTGATTTCTCATAATCAGAATTATTTTATTCTACTTGAAATAATTTACACTTTCCATGTGGAACATCAGAAGTTAGGTCTCAATACAAGGAGAAAGAAGGAATGGTCAAAAAAATTGTAGAACCTTTGAATCATGGAATGGTTTGTGTTGGAAGGAACCTCAAAGCCCATCCAGTTCCAACCCCCTGCCATGGGCAGGGACACCTCCCACTGGATCAGGGGGCTCAAAGCCCCATCCAACCTGGCCTTGAACACCTCCAGGGATGGGGCAGCCACAGCTTCCCTGGGCAACCTGGGCCAGGGCCTCCCCACCCTCACAGCAAAACATTTCTTCCTAAGATCTCATCTCAATCTCCCCTCTTTCAGCTGCAAACCTTGTCCCCTCATCCTATCCCTGCACTCCCTGATAAAGAACCCCTGCCAACATAATCTAAACTTATGCTGGAAAATAATTATCTGTATCAGATAATGGAAAGTCTCTCAAATTATCTTCTAATTATTTTCTAGAAAACATTAAGAAAAATTAATCACAGGTCTTAAGCAATTGTAAGCATTGAAAAGACTCCCATCCACTTCCTCTGGAAATGCTGAAAGCCCTAAACCTTCAAACAACATTTATGCATTTATTCATGTGCTGAAATACCAGCACTACTCTCATCACATTCCTTGCCCTTTGGTTTTCTTTTTTTATTATGAGAAAGAAAAAGCAGCCCTCCCTTCACAGTCACCAGACATCAACCACGGTTTTCCAGCTCAAAAAACCACTTTGATTCTTCCACTGTCCCACTCAATGTCCTCAGCCTGCCTGTGTAGGTGCCCCAGCAGCAGAGCTGCCACAGCACCATGAAGCCATCCCAATCCAGGCTCTTGTTGAACCTAGAAGAGCAACTTTCCAGGTTGGTTCTTGGCTGCAAGACAAGCTCAAGCTCTTCGTTGGTCTGGGACAAACCACGAATGAAGTCATACAGCTTGTTTTTCATTACAGTCAGGCCTGGACATACCCAGGCCATGGTGAGGAGGGGAAAACCCTTTAGGCTGTGCCTTTCCCTTCCCCTGATGAGCCATATGCCACCACCTAGAGAATTTCTCTGCTACCAACTGGGATTTCTCCTATCAGTGTTTTGTGTCTCCACATGGAGAGGGAAAGAGATTTTTGCACCCTGCCTCCTGTGCACGTCCCAGATGCAATGGGTCAAATGGAGCCATAAGATTAAGTGACAAACTTTAGTGTCAACTCAAGGCTCTAAAAGAGGGCCTGTAGGTTTCCAGATAAACCAAAGGCTCTGATTCACACAGTGAATCATTTGGGTGAGGAATGGGAGGAAATCACTCAAAGCAGGCCACTGAGCAGTGATTTTTTATAGACATTTTATCAGGAATTGAAGTGTTTGGAGTGGATCACAGCTCAACAGCAAGGCTCTCGTGGCAACTTACACACCATGTAGGAGAGGATCCTGCGAATATGTCCAAAATTTCTGATCATCTCAGTGATGGAAAGAGGCCCATGTGCGAGTGGAAGATGTGTTTGGAGGCAGGCAATGAAAACTCTGTAGCCTCTGACACAGTAACATTTGACATCAGCAGCTACTGCTTCGCTTGAAGCAAGAAAGTGACTGGAGAATGAGTGTACAGTAGGAGACATGAGCCAGCAACTGATGTGCAATAGGTTGGTTAAATGTGTTCTCACTTTTTCAGGCTTTAATCTGTGACAGAGGAGCCAATGATAACATCTTTGCCACTTTCTTCTGAAACTGGGCAAGGAGCTCCATCACAAAGAAAGGAGGGGTGAGAAGCACCAGAGGGAAGACCACAAGCCCAGGAGCTAAAATAATTCCTCTTAACATTTTCCACACTCCCCTTTTACACCTGGTTTCTTGTTCAGGATTGAAACAAACAACCTACATAATCTCCTAAGAGCACAGTGCTGTCATCACAGTGCAGGTCTCGCTCCTTCTTGCCTCACATGTGTTTAGACATGCCTGTAAGGTACAGCATCTGACTTCTGTTGCCTTCCTCCACAACCACAGTGCCCTGGAACAGCTTCTTCCTCTTTACAGAGGGCTTGAAATATTAAATAAAAAAGAATCTTTACCTTAATCAAAGATGCAGAAGAACAGACAGCAACCCACTTGACATTGCCTTATCTTAATATTTTCATTAACATCAGTACAAGACCTCAAGCTCCTATAATGTTTCCCAACATAGTTCCTTTCATTTGCATTTCAATCTGTGCTGTGCACATTAAGGAGCCCTGCACATGCTTCCTGCTGCTCTTGGCCTCTTTCTGAAACACACAGATGGTGGACTTTTTAATCAGAAAGATGACATTTGACCAGGCACTACCAGTTATTGCAAAATGGATGAGATCTTGCCAGGGATCTGAACGACTCCAGGACTTGGGCCAATCCAGCAAACAGCCAGGTTTTGGCAGGAAGGGAAAACAGGCTCTTGGGAGAAAAACTTTAAGACAAGAAAAGCTGAACATAGCTAAATAAATTACTTCACGTGACCCGTGGGCCCAGATCCATCCTAAACAGTGTGACATAACTGAACATGGCCTCACACTGCACCCACCAAAAGGAAGGGGGAAAAGGCAAAAGGGTGTTTCAGCTCTGGAGACATGGTTTTGCTGCCTCAACTGACCCTAGTGCCTCTGCTGAGCTGCCAGCAATGGCCAGCCTTTTCCACACTTGCTTTTCTGCTGTATCCACATGGTGAATGTCCCCCCCTTGCCCCACGGAGGTCAAAAGGAGGGTGAGGTACCCACTGCCTTCTCAGCAGTTCTGCCCAACACACACCTCCAAAGGCAGAGAACCCTCACTTGGTCTCTGAAGGTCCTCTGCTCGTACCAGTGGGTCTCTGCAGAGCTGCTGGCAAGGCAGGGCTCTGTGAAACCCATGTTTCTGGTGACTCATGGCAGCTGCTATTACTCTTGCTTCTGCTTTCTCCATCTCTGCTCATGGTCATCATTTTAGAATTGGAAAAATGAAAGAGTGACTTGTACAAGATTGCATATTGCTGCCCACCCTTCTGGCCAGCACTCTTTCAGTCTCATCCTTGCTCTCTCTAAATGGCATGTGGCCATCCTCCTCTTGCACTAAACAATTGTTATCATGGCAGCTCTACCTCAAAAGACATCAAAACACCTCCCCAGAAAACCTCAGATAAGGGAAGTTATCTAGTAAATAAATTTCTATGCAGTGACAACCAGATCCATTCCAAATCAATAAACAGAACTAAGTGTCAAAAAAGTACTGGTCACTTCTCCCAGTTGAGCTACACAAAGCTGGATGAAGTTAGTGCAGGAAATAGCAGGAATTTGGCTACATAACTAAGGATTGGTTTTCACTTTGCACAGGATCTGAGATGTGAGAAACTTGATATTACAATGGTGCTATTTACATTATTACTAATAGAATTCCCCTTTTTAATTAAAGAGTCCTTGGCTGAAAGTTAAGGAATCACATGGGCACTGGCTGAACTGGGGCTTTGGGCATTTCCAGCCCACCCTCCTGCTCAAAGCAAGACTGTTACCAGCAGTAGATCAGGTTGACCATGGCTTTCTCTATCTAAGTGTTGACAGCTTCCCAGGGAAGGGATTTGGGCACCTCTCCCCTTTGCCAAACTAAACCAACCCAGCCCCCTCATCCTCTCCTCAGAGGCCATGCAGCCCAGGACCCTGAGCATCTTCGTAATCTCCATGGAGAGAGGAGAGGGAGGTGCTGATCTCTTCTCCCTCCTTATCCAGTGATAGGACACGTGGGAACACTTCAAAGTTATGCTGAGGAGGTTTAGACTGAGCATTAGGAAGCACTGCTTTACTGAGAGGGTGGTAAAATACAGAAACAGGTTTCCTGGAGAGGTGGATGATGCCCCAAGTCTGTCAGTGTTTAAGAGACGTTTGGACAATACTCTCAATTGTTTACTTCAGCTTTTGGTCAGCCCTGAACTGGACAGGCAGTTGAACCAGATGGACTGTTGTAGGTCCATTCCAACTGAAACAGTCTAGTCTAGTCTAGCCTATTCTGCCAAAACTGGACAGAAATGGTCTCATCCTCACCAAAACTGGGAGGGGATGTGTGTCTAACAATGCCACTCAGTCTGCTGGCTGCTCTCCTCTTCACTTCTTCCAAGATACAAAGAAACCTTCTGGTTTTGTCATCCACCCCTTCACTTGGTGTCATGAGGCCCGAGTCCAAATTCATCAAAAGCTGTAAAATATCTTTCATTTATTTCACTGGTTTGTGACCAGGCACTCATATTTTTCTGGCATTGCCACAAACTTGGTGACACTTCCAACTGCCACAGGAGTTTGAATTTGTGTTCCCAGGATACTGGAGTTTTCCCTTCCCTCTCCCAAATGAACAGTGCCACCCCATTGGCTCTTTTTTTTTTCCACAGCTACATCTTTATGCAAACCATGCATAGAGATGGATGCAGGTAGTTTTCACTGGAAATGTGAATAATAGTGCAAGAACATAAAGCTTTGCCATATTTCTGGAACTTTCCTCCCCTCCTTGGGAATTTTTCCACTGTGGGCTGAGGACCTTTATGAATGAAACAGGGTCGCCCTTCCCTCCTAGGCTCTGCTCCATTAACAAGGAAAGAAAAATTGAAACTGCTCTTAAACATCTTCTGGCTTAATCAGTTCTGTGACGTGTGTTAATCATCAGCTTCGTCCCCAGAGCATTCCCCAAAATGCTCATTCCTCAAAATGACAAAAATGAGCTAAGGTTCATAGAAAAGAACATCACAGCAATGTAGACATGACTGTACCATTGGGCTCGTCTCACAAATATTCTGTTGGCTGCACCACACTCCTACTAAACTTACCATGGAATAGCTTAAAACTCTGCTTCTATTTTTAGCACATCCCTTTTCTAAGAAAATATGAGAAGCACAGACACTGCACAGGAATTTCTGGCCAGTGAAATAAATACATAGTGGAGAACACTGGGAATGTGCTCATGCATATTGTGCACAGTACATTGTGTGTATTACAAAACACACTCTTTTTCTCATGGGGTCTGTCTCGTGTTGTGACAGACAGATGTTCTATTTCATCACTACTAAACTCAGATGATGCTTGGAATTTCCTTTCTGTGCACAACATCAGAAGTTTCACTTTGTTTTCTTCCAGTACAGAATGCAGAGCTGAAAACTTTTTCCTGAATAGAATTCCTTAATTTTTCTAAGATTTAACTGCAGAAAAGTCAAGGTGTTCCTTCACAATTTTGATAAAGACAGAGAAAGAATGTGATTAGATTAGTGATATTAAGTCAAAATGCAACAATCAAACATCATTGAAATGATATCTATGGATGATTATGTTTGAGAAAGGCAATGCCATTCCTGCAAGAGTTTTCAGATGATTTAAGCAAAGTTTCTTTCCAAAGGAGGAATATCTTTATCAGTAATATTCTTGTCAGATCTGACGTGGCTCGAAGTGAAGTGTCAAGGGATGGATGAACCCTGGGATGGTTGAAGTTTTGAATCTCACAGCTTAGCTCTCCACAACACGTAGCATCAGGCTGTGCTGTGTCCCAGATTATGGTCCTCATTTTCTCTGCCATTTCATGGTTTTTAATTGGGTCCTAGATGAGCTGATCATTCCAGCACATGGCAAAGACAGCAAGTGGCCTGCCTGGAACTACGTAGATTTCTCTATTAACTCCAGTGAAGGGATTTCCAATCAGACCAATACAAGATCTAATTGATCTTAAGTTGCAAGAAATTGCACTTAGCATTGCCAGCTCAAGTATCCTTTCAGTTACAACCTCCCCTCTGTCCTGGACAGCTCTCCTTCCCAGTGTATTTTGTTATTTTCATGTTATAATTGCACTGATTGCAGTATAACTCCTCAGTGCTGCGTGATTTGTGTGTGCACTGTGAAGCAACCTCTGTCCAAGAGGTCTTGCAATGGACCTGAGAGGTTTACCTTCCAGTAGTGAAAGGGGCTCCAGGAAAGCTGGGGAGGGGCTCTTGATCAGGGACTGCAGGGACAGGATGAGGGGGAATGGGTTTAGGCTGAAAAAGAGGAGAATTAGATGAGATCTTTGGAAGAAATGTTTTGCTGTGAGGGTGGGGAGGCCCTGGCACAGGTTGCCCAAAGAAGTGGGGGCTGCCCCATCCCTGGAGGTGTTCAAGGCCAGGTGGGATGGGGCTTTGATCCCCCTGATCCAGTGGGAGGTGTCCCTGCCCATGGTAGGGGGTTGGAACTGGATGGACTTTAAGGTCCCTTCCAACCCAGACCATTCCATGATTCCATTAATTTTATTTTAAGCTGATCATTGCATGTCAGTGAGACTTAACAGCATTTCAGCACCTATTTCACTGACAGGAATCATAACACAATTTCCAGAAGCAACTAAATACACTACATAAGAACCATTCCAGCTGAGCATCACTGCATTAGCACCAAGAGCAGCACCATATTAATACATCTGTTTTCCCAATAATGTAAACCAACAGTACAAAAAAAATTGGATCCTCTAAGAAAGTTGTGTTGGCTCCCTTCTCCCCAGTCATTATGGTAGACATCATAAGGTGTTACATGACCTGGGAAGACTTAGAAAATACTTCCACCCTACATCTGCAACCCTAAACAGTACAGAGAATAATCTAAACAAACATGGGTATTACAGGTGAAAAAAATATTAGCATTTAAGAAATGCCTGATATTGAAGAAAGCTACTTGAACAATAATAATAATAGTAATACTAATAGTAATAACAATTTCTTATTAAATCTTCAAGCATTTCACACACAAGAAGCTCAGCATCATAGCCCATATTTCACTGTTGTAAATCCAAAGCCCAGACAAGCAAATCAACTGTGGATGCTTTTAAGCTGTTAGTCAGTGTTCTCTCCTTTTCCTTCTCTTGAGGGCATTTTATGTGGTAACTGCAGTCAGCTCTCAAAGAAGCCTATAATCATCTTTTAGCCATGCACTTCCTCTGTGTTTATGCCTTATGCTGCTTGCATTCTCCACACCTCTAATAATCCTCACTGGATTTTTCTGGAACACCTTCAACTGGGCATGCTGGTACGGAGATGCTGGAGACACACACAACAGCTCTTTATAGTGCTGTTTCAGACAGTCTTTTCCACAGGAGCTCAGTAAAACCCCTTTGAGACCAAGAGCTCAGCAGCCTTGACACACATGGAGCTCTGCAGCCCTGTCTGAAGGTCTTGGAGGTGAATTGTCCACCCTGAGTGCAGAAGCCAGGGCTGCCCTCAGCTTCCAGATTTGCTGCATAGCTGTCCCATGGCACTTCAGTAAGAGATGGCTCCATGTCATGACGTGCTGTGGGTGCCAGGGATTGTGCAAGCAGTGGTGGTGATTTCCAGGAGCAAGATGACTTCCTTGCCATGAGAACATGCACTTCAAAGAGAGCTTTTCACCCTGATTTTATTAGTTGGCTGCTGCAGGCAGTCAAACACAGTTCAAACCCATGAATGAGGAAAGGGATGGATTAATTGGTACCCACAAGAAACCCTCTTTGTACCACAGAGCTGAGAGGTGCAGTTGAACAGACACAGCAGAGGTTCTATAGACATTGAATTTACAACTGTGAAATATGGACTATGATACTGGGCTGCTTATTTGTGAAGCAGCCCTTTGTCATGGCTGTGGCAGCATAGTTTGAGAAAGGCATGGAGGAGAATGAAATAACAAACCAGACTTGGATACGAGAGAAGCCCTTTTACCTTGACTTGTTAACTTTCTGCCTACCAAAGGTCTCTGGTTTCCATTAAAGACAATAGTTTCTTATTCTTTGTACTAATATTGTTTGACTCCAAATGCTCTTTCATTACTTGTTCTAAAAAGTCCTTGATGATTCACCAAGAGAGACTTTTTCCCTTGAATCCCCAAGACTTTAGGTAGGTCCTGCAAAAGCCAGAGGGCTCAATGGGGAAACATCACACTGGTAGTCTGGGGTCTAGGACTGAAGGATAGAGGAAGGATGTTCAGTGGTGTAAAAAATTGTTACTAGAATGACACAGAGAGCAGGGGAGTAGCGAGGAACAGGGAAGGGAGGAATTTGGGAAGACAGGAGAAATGGTGTAACTCAAAATCCTGGTGGAAAGTTCAATGGAAAAAATGAAATAGAGGAACCTGGCAGCCTAGGCAGGGAGGCAGGAATAGGTTTGTGATTCAAGCTCATTTTTTTACTCCCATGAGGTGAGGAAAGTTGCTCTGCTAAAGGCACAGTGGAACAGGATAAGGAAGTAGCAGGGCTTTTTTCATCCACCTTCTGCTCAAAATGAATGCACACAGTTTATTTCTATCAATGAGTTTAGGTGAAAACATAAAAACAAGCTGATGTCTAACCTGGGGAACAAGAGGCACTTACAGATAGAATCATAAAATCATAGAATCATCTGGTTGGAAAAAGCCTCTGACATCATCAAGTCCAACCGTACCTGTCCCTTTACTAAACCATGTCCCTAAGAAACTCATCTCCCCAGCTTTTAAACACCTCCAGGGATGGTGAATCCACCACCTCCCTGGGCAGCCTCTGCCAGGGCCTGAGAACCCTTTCAGTGAAGAAATTTTTCCTGATGTTTAGTCTGAACCTGCCCTGGTGCAACTTGAGGTCCTATCTCCTGTCACTTGAGAGAAGAGACCAACACCCACCTCACCACAGCCTCCTTTCAGGCAGTTGTAGACAGGGATGAGGTCTCCCCTCAGCCTCCTCTTCTCCAGGCTAAACAGCCCCAGGTCCCTCAGCTGCTCTTCGTAGGACTTGTTCTCGAGTCCCTTCTCCAGCCTTGTTGCTCTTCTCTGGACACACTCCAGCTCCTCAAGGGCACGCCTCAAAGGAGCTCTGTCCCTGGGTATGATTTTGTGATAAGACTACGTCATTTAGTTGAGCAGCTGTTTCTCAGCACCTTCCCCATAAAATACCTTCCCCAAAAATACCTAACTTTTATTTTACAATATGGGAGAGGCTGAAAGTTGGATAAAATAACAAGCTGTTAGTGAATATTGCTTTTCAAATAATTCTTTGACCCCAGTTTTAAAAGAATGTAACTTCTACTGCTTCATTTCCATATAGGTTAACCTCTAACTTCTTCTAGAAACTATAGCTCAGAGTTCAGATCTACAAAAGCAATGAGCTTGAGTTAGATCCAATCAGTCTTATCAGGTAGTCAAAAAGTCAAAGTTTTGACTGTGGTGTAGTCACATCCTGTGTCAAGAGGTAGTGATTCTTCTAAGAACTGCCACTGTATTCCAGCAACCCTATTATTTCACCCATGGAAATACCAACTCCTATGCACACTGTAAATCGTTTCCACTCTTTCCCAGAGGTCATCGACTCATTGGCTTTGCCTGCACAACAGAACTGGGAGATGAGGGCTGTTGCATCACTGTTCCAGGCTCACAGACATACTGGGGTACACGGTTCCATCTCCCCATTTGCATGCCCACACTTGCATGTCTGTCAGCATTCAGAGGATGGTGTGGTCCCAGCTATTGCTCTGGCCTGCAGCGTAGTCATGGACTGAGAGCACACCCACAAACCAGGAATGGTGTCTAGAGCAGAGGGCTCCTCATCCCACAGGTGAGATTCTGCCATGAGATCCCAGGAAAACAAGTTTCAGGGATTGACTCAACTTCCTTGGCACTTAAGAAAGGCCCAATTAAGAAGCAGCAAACTCCTGACCTCAGAGAGCAGTCACAAACATAAGCTTCGCAGAGACTCCTACCTGGAAGCTGGGCTGTTTGAACAAGTCTCACTCATCACCCACTCGGGATGTAATCCAACCTGTGAGCTGACAGAGTAATAATCCCTTTCAGTGAATTGCCTCATTAACCACACCCCACCAGCCTTCCCTTGTGCTGAGATGACTCCTCTCCATCCCAAACAGGAAGGTTCCGGAGGTGCAACTTCAGCTTAATTACACCACTACTTTTACCTAAACCTCTGCAGTACTGGAGCACGCTTTACTTAGATGCATTCAAGCTTGCTGTGAGTCACTTCCCAGCTGTGACACACCTGCTTTTCCCACCTCAGATACCCTAAACCTGGTGGCTAACCAGTTACCAGTCTCCACCAGATCCTTCTGCACAGAGAGACCATGACACCTGGCCATCGCCTCTGCCCCAGATCCAGTCTCCCAAGACTGCTCTCATGTCCTTCTGCCACATCTACCCACAAAGCAAGAGGTATTCATAGTTCAAGACTCTCTCCTGTCCACCTTAATCTCTCTCCTCTTGTGATGGGAACCTCACTGATCAGTTCCTACCAGGACCAGGCTCATACAGCCCCTCTGCAAAGTGTCCTGGGAGGCAGGCGGTGCCCTTGAGAGGTCTCATCACTGGAACCAGTTGCCCAGGGAGGCGTTGGAGTCCCCAACCCTGGAGATGTTTAAAAGATGGGTAGATTAAGTGCTCAGGGATATAGTTTAGTAGTGGAGAGGTACAGCTGGATTCGATGACCTCAGAGGTCTTTTCCAACCAAGCCATTCTATGATTCTGTTTATTCACTTTGGCAGCCTGTCATCAGCTTCAGTGCAGGCAATTATTGTCTCCCTGGTCATTACTTGGGCAGTCAGCCCTCTGCACGTGCCATGAGGTTGTAACAATGTGCTGGCAGGTTAACAGCCACTCAGTGCCAGCTGCAGGCACACTCTTGCAGCCTGGAATACTCTTCCAAGCATACATGGAGGCAACTAATTCCTGGTCTCCTAAATTATCCTGATTATGAGTCTCAGATCAAAATCTTGAATCAAATTATGAATCTTAAAGAAAAAACCTCAAAGCAGTTGCATTGGAAGACACGCATGCAAACACTCAACTGTCCCGATAGGAGACTTCCCTCCGCACACGTGACCTCAAAAATCCAGCTCCACTCTGTCCAAATGGTGAATCTCAGGAATGCACTGCTTTTTCCTTTGAGGAATCTACAGTTTACTTCAACATCTTTGAACAACAGCCCAGAAAAATTAGGTCTAATCTATCCAAGAAGAGCAGATGGCATGAATTGTTTGTATCATACCTGGATTTCACAAGTGTTGTGAGGCTCAGTGAGTTAATACTGACAGAGCACTTCAATGGCATAAAGATACTTAAGCACTTCAGATAAATACTGCATAGAATGTACTGGATTCCTTTGATAATTCTATGAAACTCAGATGATTTTGCTGTTCCTTTCAGATTTCACTGATGTTTCCATCATCCCTGAAACATGAATCTGTTCAGCACTAAATACAGCAAAGCTTAAGTGAGTGGAGGCTTGAATCAGTCCCTCCTTGTTCACATTTGTGTCACTTCTACATTTGAAGCCTTGACAAAATATTTTGTGCAGTGTGAAAATAATATCCTCCCTCCCTTTGCAATTTCCTTTCTCTAGTCCCATCTCCTATCACAGTACGAGGTCATGGTTTTCTTTGCTCACCACAAGCAGCATTTGTCCACTGACAGCAGAGGCTCATGAGACCTTGCAGATCTTACATAGTGTCTCACAGTTTGATTTGCATGTCTTGTGTTCTGGGCTGAACCACCCTTATGAATCACAATGAACTTCATCATCTACTAATTCAACAGAGCAGCTTATAACTTTGCAATTTCCAGGGACAAAAATCAAGGTCAGCCTTTTATGGATAGATGGAAAACAACATTAATGTTGGCTGACAACCCATCTCAAATCATACACTGGCTCATGCAGGCTAAATTTAAGCATAGATCTGCAAAAGAGAAACATCATCCTCCAAGCATCCATGATATCAAAAGACTGACCATGAGAGTTCATTGTCCCTCCAGCAAGAGCTGAACATCTCATCTACCAAGGTTAGCGGTACAGTTGACACCCCTGAAGGACAGGGTGCCATCCAGAGGGACCCTGACAAACTGGACAAGTGGGCTTGTGAAAACCTCATGAAGTTCAACAAGGTGAAGTGCAAGGTCCTGCATTGGGTTGGGGCAACCCTCAGTATTAATACAGGCTGGGGAATGAAGGAGTTGAGAGCAGCCCTGCCAAAAAGGCCCTGGGTGTCCTGGTGGTTGAGAAGCTGGACATGAGCCATGTGTGCTCGCAGCCCAGAAAGCCAACTGTGTCCTGGGCTCCATCAAAAGAACTGTGGCCAGTAGGGCAAAAGAGGTGATTCTGCCTCTGCTTTGCTCTGGTGAGACCCCACCTGGAGCCCCGTGTCCAGTTCTGGAGTCCTCAGCATAGGAAGGACATGAAGCTGTTGGAGTGGATTCAGAGGAGGCCACGGAGATGATCAAAGGCCTGGAGCACCTCCCCTACGAAGAGAGGCTGAGAGAGTTGAGGTTGTTCAACTTGGAGAAGAGAAGACTCTGAGGAGACCTTATTGCAGCCTTCCAGTACTTAAAGGGGCTCATAAGAAAGATGGGGGAAACTTTTTAGCAGGGCCTGTAGCAATAGGACAAGGGGGAATGGTTTTAAACTAAAAGAGGAGAGGTTTAGACTGATAGATATTAGGAAGAAGTTTTTTGCTCCCATGTTGCCCAGAGAGGTGGGATATGCCCCATCTCTGGAAATATTCAAAGGCAGGTTGATGGGGCTCTGAGCAACCTGATCTTGTTAAAGATGTCCCTGTTCCTTGAAGGGGGGCTGGACTGGATGACCTTCATGGTCCTTTCCAACCCAAACCCTTCAATGATTCTGTGATCTCCTGTATGCCAGGCAATGCTCTCCATGTTTATTAATCCCTCTTCAGCAAAAAGAGGGAGAGAGACAAAAAGCTTTGAAGCATAACAAAATTTACTGTGTTTTTTTGTACACCTCACAGTCCAGTGTTTCTTATCTTTACAAAGCAATATTTGAGCTCCACTACCATGAAAGATTTGCTTTCATTAACAAAGATTGTTTTTAAAGGAGAAGAATCAATAAACCATAAGCAATTATCCCACTGCAAGGTAAAAGATATGAGCTCAAGCCTGGCTGATATTAATACCTACATCTTCTTTTCAGCATCAAAATAATAAACTACAATTGCTTGTCTGTACTTCACACTCAATAAAAAAGTATCTGTGGAGGGTTTGTAATCTCTCTTTCAACAGAAGTTAAATCCCTTTAATTAATGAGAACATCATCAGATCCTGCAGTCTCACACAGGGCCTTCTAAGAGAGGGGTCTTAAAAAGAATAAGAGCAGCAAAAAAAAGTGCCATGTACAATTTTTGTGCCTTTTTAAGCCTGCTTTGATTCTGAAATGTATATTTGCTTCACAGATTTAGAAATGTGAAACTGGTCTTGGAGACCTTTCCATGCTATTTCCACCTGTAGTGCAATTCCTCAATGCCAGGCTGTACAGGCCACTTAAGGGCCCTCTCTCCAGGCCACCAGGCTCATGGTGGCTTGAGCTTGTTGGGGAAAAGGATTCCAATTGTATAGAGGCAGTAATTCAGGATGCCAAGACATCCTCTGGGCCCGCCTGAAACTGCTGTGCTTGGGAAAAAGGGTCCCTTAGTGTCTGAAGAAGGGGATTGACAATCAATCATCTTGACCAGGCACCCTGGGGAGAGTACCCATTGCTAAGGTGATCCAGCACACTTAGGGATCCCCTCTGTGCATTGGGGCTCCTGTACACCTGGGAGAAGGCTGTGTTATTGCCTGAGAGAGAGACTGACCATCAGTCACCTCGTAACTCTACCTGGAGTGTGGCCTAAGTAGGGTGGTCATGTAAGTAGTAGGAGTTGTCAGAGAGGCATCACCCAAGTTGTGGCCAAAATGAACATCAGAACACCAAAATGACGACGAAAGTCAATTATCTCGGAGTGATTATTCACATTCCTTTTATGCTTAAATAGGAATATATCTCTGCAAACACTTATATCTCTATATTTCTGTACTTGCTTATGTACTTATTCTACCATGTAGTAAACAAGAGTGAGCCTAATCATTGTTTAAACTGTAATTAAGTCAACATTTTCGTTGTAATAGATTCCATACAATCACCTTGCTAAGTATTAAATAGGTTTACTACTGAGTGTTGCTAAAGATTCAGCCATTTGATCTACCTTAAACTATCAATAAATTTTAAATTGCTACTAAATCACGACCACAAAAAGCATTTCCATTCATGACACCACCTGGAACCCTGAAGTATCTCATTGTACATCGTGTTTCTGAGACACTGGTTTGAAGATCAGATCCTGAGGAACAGACATGCAGAAACTTTAGCAAACTGATTCTCTGTCCTCACTGGAAGAGCATTTATTTCTTAATCCCTAATTTCATTTGAGGCAGGGTAAGAGTTTTGTGTGGGCAAGCAGGATCTTCAGAACCGCAGCCAACAGAAAGGGTGTGTTGGAGGGAGGGGAAGAGCAATACAAATGAGGAGTCTCCCACATCAAGCGCACAAGGCAGCTGCCAACAACCCACTCGAGGATATTCTTCCACAACCCACCAGCGGAAACTGTAGAGGCAATACTTAAATGACCAGGTTTCTGGAAAGAGCAGGTAAGCTGTCTGAAAGGCTCAGATCAGGAAATGTGTAATTAATACTGATCAAAAGAAGGAAGAAGACTGAGTGTGGCCTCCTTCAGTGTGAGCACTCATCCTCTACTGGTCGTAAAGCTGTATCCACACCAACCTGCAGCTGTTGCCCTGGACCTGGCAAAAGAACCCCATTTATTTTCCCCCACTGGAGCAGTGATGAGTTGCCAGTACCAGGAGGCCACACTGGAGTCATTTCCAGAAGTGTTCCAGTGCTGCCTGCAGCTGGACATCTCCCATGAAAGCATTTCTTCAGGCATGTCCCAGATCTCCCCAGCCCTGGTGCAGATACACAGCGCAAATATGTACAATGCTTCCCCAAAACATTCTCTCAACTTCTAGCACTTGGAGGCCCAAAGACTTCCTAAGTCACACAAATTCTGAGGGTTTAGATCCCACAGAGAACCATTTTCTGAACATAATTAGTATGTGCTTGAACCCCTGTAAATTTTCACATTTTCAGCATCTACATTGTCCTGCAGAAAGGAGTTCTACAGCTTAAACTAAGAAGGGGGAGAATGGGGTTGGGATTTTTTTGACTTCTCTCCTGTTGATTTAGATTTTCAGTAAGTGCTAGAACCAATTCCAGCATTAAACTAAATGGTCCAGATCATTTTGGCCATAAAGACCTCACAGTGAAGGCTGATCATAATATCTATGTGCAGGTTCTCATCATGTTCACAGAATCCAGTGTGAACCAAGCTGTAGATGTTCATATCAGTAATATCACTGGTAAAATTGTAGTCTGCTGAGGACTGGGCATCCTTCCCAAAACCAGAGAGAAGGATCTCACTAGGGTTTCTTCTTGTACAGTTATTAATTACATTCTCTCCATCCAAACAAGTGTTTTCTTAGTGCTCGTTAACAACTTCTATATGGTGACAGGCCAAAGGTCAATACATTTCAAAACTCACAGGGGGTCAGCTGCTTCTCCTGGGCAAGCTGCTGGTTTGGGCAGAGTCCTTCCAACCTCCTTGCACTGAGATGCACACGGGTAGCTTTCCCCTCACCTCCTCTCCAACGGCCATACAAAGAAACACTGCAGCCCTTGAGCCCCAAGAAAGCCCCGACCACCTTCCAGTTGAGTTCCCATCACCTCTCCAGCAGGGCCCTGAGGTGGCCAAGCTGAGCCAAAGGCAAGTCTTGCCTCCAAGGTCCATACTAAGGGGTCATGGTCTCATCATATGCCTAATGTAAGACTCTAATTGCTTCTCTCATGTGTATCCCAGGACAGCAGGGTCTGGCTCACTAACTGGGGAGGAGAGCTTTGTAATAAGAGTGAGTAACTGGTATTGGCTGTGTGTTTATTCAGCTGGTGGAAAATGGCCCATAAAACTCTGCCAAAGTAAGCCATAAAGCTATGAGGGAATGGGCATGAAGAGTGAAATAGTTCATAAAAGAAATGTGGCAGGAGGTGTGTAAAGGAGAAATAAATACATCCCATTGTTCATTTCAAGAGAAAACCAGGGTCGAATCAGCCCTAGGAAATCGCCAGCACATGCAATGACGTTAATTACTCTCAGATGCAAAAGCTGAACTCCACCATCCTACCAGACACATGGAAGGACATAGAAATCCTGAGGTCAATTTGTGCTGAATTCTCTTTCCTGTCTCTGCCCTTGGCCAGGGCCTGATGCCTGGGATGAGTTTAAGCACGACCATACTGACGTGTGCAATGTGATAATACATCCCATGTAGTGTGATCCTTCCTTTTCATCACAGATAACGATCTGCTCCCCGAAGCATAAGGTTTAAGAGCCTGGACTTAATCATCTCTGCACTTATCCAGCTCGAGGCCTCTGTTTTTCACAGGGTTGTTCCCTCTGTGGCTCCACAGCCATCTCTCTGTTGCACCACTGAACCAAATCTGACGTCAGGACCTTTTCCTTTGTAATTAGGTTTTTCAGCGCTGGAGAAAGGCTGCAGCTGAATCAGAAATACAGCAGAAATGTTCTGGATCTGACACAAACCTTCCATCGTGAACTTCCTTAGAGCACATCTAGAAGAGACCTCCCTAAATTTCTGCTTCATCATGTGAACTGCTCTCTCTCATCATGCTTTCTCTGAAACCATCTGGGTTTTGCTCCCTAATTTTTCTTTCCTTGTGAAAACATTCCTGCATGTTTCCGGGATGCCCCTGTGGTTTGGGGGAGCAGGAGCAAGGGCAGCAGTGGAAATGGCACCCTAGCTTTGCTCAGCTCTGGCTCTGTTCACCTGGCTGGCATGCAGCCATGCCCCTTGGCACACCACCAGCATCCCCGCCCCAGCGGGTCAGCTGCGCCCGGGGCCATTTTGGCAGACTGCTTCTCTGTGGGAGCCTTGTTTGAGGAAACATGGGGCAACCCTGCAGGGGAAGAATCGTAGAATCATCTGGTTGGAAAAGACCTCTGAGATCATTGAATCCAACTGTACCTGAACACCTACTAAAGCACATCCCTCAGAGAGTCATCTGCCTGTCTTTTAAACACCTCCAGGGATGGGGTCTCAACCAGCTCCCTGGGCAGCCTCTGCCAGGGCCTGAGAACCCTGTCAGTGAAGAAATTTTTCCTGATGTCTAGTCTGAACCTTCCCTGGTGCAAGTTGCACCTCCTACCTGCCAGGTTCTTGTGGAGTGCAATTCATGTGGCAGTGGCAGCCTAAAACTTGAAGGCGTGCGTCAAGAGTGAATCAAGTATCACTCAAAAGCACGCCTTGGCAGACCAAGACCTTGAGCTGAGACAATGTCACCACTGCCCTTGCTTGGGGAAACCTGGAGTCTGGAGCAAGTGAGCTTCAAGATCCCCTGGTCTCATTGCTCACACTTGACAGTTGTGGGCTGCATTAGTCCCAAAGAAGGTAGTAGGAAAGGGAAAGCCCTGCTGTGGTCAGCTGTCACTTATGAAAGGAAGGTAATGACAAAGTCACTCTTCCCTTAATCCATGCCATATAATCCTTTCTACAAAATAACCAGGAACTGCACTGTATAATCAGATTTTCTTCATTTGTTTGCATTTGTCACATAGAAACGTGCATCACTCCTGATGCCCTGTATCCTCAGCAACCTCTCAATGCTCACACAACAACAGCTACCTGGGGTTTGTGTCTGACAGACTAACAGGCACGTAGAGCAGGGAGAGCTCTGCTTCATCAGATTGTTTGCTAGGGACTGTCAACAGCAAGGGGAAAGCAAAGCCATGGGTTCTGAAGGGAATACTTTACAGAGCCAGCTTCCTTGTGTGCATGGGAAGAAGAGGGAAAATGTCCTGACCTTGACAATACAAATGTGTTCTTGCAGCACTTGAACAAGATGCCACTCCAGCAACAGGAGGGATAAGCAGTGTCTCTGTAAGTACATCTTGTACTCTGTCCTAGAGAAAACCCTTAAAGATCTGACCTGATTATATTATTTTCCTGCTGGTACTGTCTGTTCCCAAAGCATCCTCACGAAGGAGGAGCAGAGATCAGACATTCCACTCTGAATGGATTTGCAGTTGTGCACAGGTGCATTGTGTGAATCTCACCTGAACTCCATCCTCGACTGATGGGCACTGGTTTAACTCACTGATTTCAACTTATCTGTACCAATGTTGTCAAAAGTAGAGCGTCTGCCCCACGATGCCTCTTCTAAAACCTTGTCTGGCATTTAGCTATGAATATTTTCCCAATACTGTAAATAATTGGGCTTGGGCTATTGCAAAAGTAAATGGCAAATGATCTTTTTGTTTGACCAAACAATGTTTTCCACTGGTTTTTATCATGAGCTTTCCTCTGTATCTCTGATTATTTTCTGATCCTGGGAAATTCACTGGGAGAAAAAGTATAAAGAAAAGCAGAGTGTTATGTTTAGGAAGGAGTGAAACAGTGGAAGGGTCTCAGATGACCAGAAATTAATTTCCAAGAGGATAAACCACCTTGTGTTGCTGAGCTTCAATGACTCCTAAATAAGTGCTGGAAGCAAAATACCTTGGGGAAACATAGAGATTTCTCCTAGATTAGAATTAAGAAGTCCTGCACCTGACCTCTTCTGGCTTCAAGGGAGATTTCAAGAGAGACTAAGATGCTTTCAGTCTGCTGAAGATTAAGGTAGAGACTAAGGTGCTTTCCCCTTGTCAAGTTGGTTCTTCTCTGTGCCATGCTACAATCTTATCTCTCAGTCATCTAAGAGTTGTACATGTTACTCACTCCTTGGCTCCAATCTTGGGCAAACCAAGTAGTCTCCATGCAGAAAACCTATCCACAGAACAGAAGATAAGTTCTTCCAGGGTCTACATGCCACAGGAACCATGCTGGATTTTGGGCTCTCTGCTCAATGCATCACATCAAGGAGACCTTGTGCCCTTACACTCTCCATGTGCCACCCCACTTTGCCCCAGTGCACCCAATAGAAGAAGTCTGGTGCACCATCCTGCATATTATTTGCCTTTCTCTCCTTGAAGTAAAGACAGAGGGGTGACTTAAGGCTATTTGGGCATCAGAGGAGACCAAGTCTCTGCTCTGTTTGTGTCCTACCTAGGGTATTGCCGGTAGGAAAATATCTCTTGGCAGCAGCAGGAGGATGTGAAGCAGTTCAGCACAGCAACAAATGTGCTGCCCAGTGCAGCCACTTTAAATTCAAGAAATTCCAGCTTGTCTATGTCATGCTGACAAACAATGTGCTTTGCCACAGCGTACACAAGGGGATAGACCAGGATTTGGCCTGAAGGGCTCTCCCAGAATCCCTGGCATGGTACAACTCCTATCCTGCAGCCATGGACTGGAGCCAAGGCCGCAGGAGCAGCATCCCCTTGGGCCACAACCTTCCCACAGCTTCTGGCACCACAGAGGTACCGCCCAGCTGATCTTCTCACTTCATGTGCGGGGGAAGGAGATGTGCTGAGAGGACATGTGCGTACGGCAGAAGGATGATTTCAACAGCAGAGAGGTGGGAGGTCACGGCAGGGACACAGACACTGGAGGTGGAGAGCCATCCTGCACCCTCCCACTCCTTCCCATCATATGTCATATCCTGGCAAGAGGCAGCTCAAGGAGCTGATCCTGATCTCCTTTCTGGTGACAAACCCAGTCTAACATTTGGGTAACATTTCCCCATAGTGACCAGTTATGTCCTACATCTGCTTATTGGTCATCAGAAGTTGTGTAAGAGTACTGACTAACCTGAGAAGCCCCTCCAGACACGTACCCATAGTTGACCATGCCGATGGCAAAACCATCCCACAACCCTTGTGCACAAGAGAGGACATGGTTCCTCTTCCAAGGCTGTGCTTGTCATGCTGAGATGAGCTCCTTCATCCCTCTGCCTTCCCTCCAGCCCTGCTGTTCTACACAACCATAACCAGAAACACTTGAGTTTATGGGATGCCCACAGGTTGATTTTGGTGTAGTGGGAATTTCCATCTCAATAGCACTGCCTGCTTTCACCCTTCCCCTTCCCTGGCTCTGCCCATTGCTCCCCGTGCAGCCCCGATGCTCAACAGCAGGGAGCCAAGTGCTGGTGGTGCGGGGCAGCCACAGCAAAGCTCAGAGGGGCAACCATCACCGAGTACACCCAGCAACCAACAGCCACAGCAAGAGGGAAGGATGAAATGCCAACCTGGGAGGTCATGACTGGTGCTGAGAGCACTCAGAAACCTCTACAGCCTATCCACACTGAGGCTCTGTACACACAGTGTCTCTGGTGGGAGACTCCAAGCAACCCAGCAAAACACCGAGCGGCAAGGATGTGACAAGATTAAGAGAAGCAAATACCATGTACTGATTCCCCCTCTCCACCCAGCTGAAGGATGCTCCGTGCTATGTTTTTCTAAGGGGAACCTCACAGGATTTAGCTGGAAATGGTGCAGATAAAACCTTAACCATTCTGAACACACTGCATAAGCAGCACTTTAAAGACTCTTAGAAAATATGCGAAATGGTCTTTGAATGCTCAATTACTTTTTCTGCAGGCTTGCTGCAAGCTTAAAAAGTAACACAGCCATTACCCCACGTAGACAAGGAATGAATAAAGATGCAATGTGCTGAGGCAGAAATACCTGCAATACCATCCTTGTGTATACTACTTGATCCTTGATTTGTGGATGATTCAGCTTATTTGTCCTCAGACAAAACGTCCTCATCCATATCATGCACAAACATGCCGAAAGAACAAAAAAGTGCTACAGAAAGAAGAGAAAATTCAGCAGCACAGAGGTGGCACATCCTAGTGCCAAGCTGTTACTTTCTCCTCTCATGGATGCCCAATTCTTTTCAGGCATTTCTTCTTCCTTAAAAAAAATCTCTAAGTGCCATATTTTTAATTCCACAGTAAAACACCTCCCCTTTTTAAAGCTTGTTAAACTACAGAGGTGAGCTGGATTGGCAATCCCTGCAGATTTCTCTAATTGGTAGAAATTACTCAAGGATCACAGGCTGGGACAGGTCTGACTGAACAGGAGAATTTACCCATCAATCCAGGCTGGGCGCTCAGCCGGAGGCAAACAGAGCAACAGGAGAAACGTGAAGAGCACCATGAGAGCAGCAGAGCAGGGCTGCCCCTGCCTGCACCCTGCCTGCACCCTGCCTGCACCCTGCCTGCAAGGGCCCAGCTCCTTTCATGGGAGAGATGAGAGCATCGTGGTCACTGAAGGTCACCATTCCCTGTCCTGCAGGCAGAGGATGGCTGGGAAATGCTCCAGGCAGGAGCACCCATGCAGGGTGGCACAGCCAAGGCTGGCCGGGCAGCAGGAACCTGGCACTGGCACGGGAGATCCGCAGACCTGGGTTTATCCTGGCTGGTCTAAAGCTGCCTTGCTGAGTCATTTTGAGCAAGTCACCTCCTGGCAAATAAAAGGCACACCATGCACTGCAGGCATTTGCACTTTGAATCATAGAATCATAGAATTACCTGAGTTGGAAAGGACCCAAAAGGACTATCGAATCCAACTCCTGTTCCTAAATAGGACATTCCCAACATTCACCCCGTGTGACTGAGGGCATTGTCCAAATGCTTTTGGAATGCTGGCAGAGTGGGTGCTGTGACTGCTTCCCTGGGGAGCTGTTCCAGGGCTCCACCACCCTCTGGGGGAAGAACATCTTCCTAATACTCAATCTAAACTTCCCCTGGCACATCTTCCTGCCGTTACCTCTAGTCCTATCATAGGTTGCAAGAGAGAAGAATCTCTCCTTCCTCTTCTGGGATTTCTAAGAATAAATTCTCAGCTTGGCTTCATGAACCTGTTCCTATCTCATCTCAGAAGCCCAGCCCTCACTCTCCAAGACTCCAGCCATTCCTCCTCTTCCAGCCCAAGGTTAGCAGGTTACACACCACTGCAAGAAGTCTCAAGCCAATAAAAGCTCCTATGAGCTGTTTTAACTCAGAACTGGATCCACTAGAATTCCTCAGAAAATAAAGAAAATAAATTCCAGAAAATTAACTTTGACACTCATAGCATAGTATCAATATTAGTTTTTCAGCACTCTGACCCAGAAAAAGCAACTGGGACCACATGGAACAGGAAAAAGAAATACATCTCTGCACAAGACTTCCACAGAAATATGAGTTTTCATTCTACTCATCTTAGCAGCACCTTCCCCCTCCCATTCTGTTTTTAAAATTTATGATAATTGGAGCCACGCCTGCCCTGAAATTAGAGCTGTAAAATCAGAGAGCAGCCCTTGTCCTTAAGGTTTTACAGCCTGAAGGAAAACAAACAATGAATTAAAGAAGGAAACAAAGTCAGTCCCTAGCCTAAGGTCACAAAGGAGTTCTGTGGCTTGGCTCAGATTAGAGCACACATCCTCCGGTGCTTTACAAGCTCTTTTCTCCTGTCTCCCTAAACCATACTGGGTTTTACTATTTCTTGTTTTCCCTTCACACTTTCTCTTTCCCTAACGAGTCTGCCTGATCCCTGTCTCCACTGCTCACAGCCTCAGCCATCCTCACTAATGAAATTATATGTTCTGCTCAGAGCATGACTTTTCCTTTCTGGTATATCAAGAGCTGCACTGAACCGTTGTAACAAGATTTCTAACAGTGTTATCAACAGGCAAGTGATAAGAGATAAGAATTTTTATGGGGGGGGGGAGTTGCAGACAGATCGAGGTGTAAGAAAATATTATTCTTTCTTTGATATTATTTTGTAACAACATAAATCTGAACTGTTTTTCACAGGGAGGTGTGGGAAACCAAACCTTGTTGTGCTCTCACTAAAAAATGAATAAGTTTCCATCCTCTTTCTCTGCCCAGGGAAAAAGGAGAAGTTTCTGCACATCACAGTGCCTGGCTGTTTAAGTGAAAGAAAGTTTTAGTTTTGATGAGAACCGTGTTTTCTCAGGAAAAAAAAATGCCAATTTCAACAATCTGGATAAGTCTGGCAACATCTCCACTGATGGCTCCCTCCAAGCCCTCCCTGATCCCTGCCCAGGCCAGAGGATGGAGGGTGCGCTGCTGCTGTGGGGCAGGGAGCGAGCACGCAACAACCCTTCCCTGGGAGAAGGGAGCCTCTTCCAGCTGGACATCAACTGTCACCTGAGCTTCTTTCTCCTAAGAGCAGCTCTTGGAGTTTCCAATAGGCAGCAGATCCTTTTAATCAGAGATAGAAGCTGTCAATAAAGCAAGTTGGCATGAACTCTTCCCAAGTGCAATAAATAAAGCCCCAGCTTTTCCAGGTAATGATAACAGGCTGCTGTAAAAGCACAATTAAAGTGAGCTCAGAGATGAACCCCACAGCAGCAACCCCTGACCCTGGCTCAGGCCTGACCCTGTACTGCTTGGTGCAAAAGGTGCATCGAGCAGCCCGCAGCCCACTGAAGGTTCTGCTGAAATGTAGGAATGAAGCAATGTTTCAGGGAACCAGACCCCTTCTTTGGGGCTATTTGCAATACCCTCACCTTCCCTAAAAGACTAAAACTGCCGGGCTCTGGGACACCCCACGCCACAAGTTTGTCTCTGCCTCTGACTCTCCCCCTGCTTCTCACTTTCACTCCCATTGGTTTCACGTTTCCTTTGCCACGCGGAAAAGCTTTCAAGCTTATCCAGCCCAGCAACAGGGCTTAGCCTGGTTCCACCCACTGGGACTTTCCTAGCTTCCTTCTGAACAGCGAAGGGAAAAAAAGGCAGATAGAGGCAGCAGCAGGAACCCCAGGGAGCTTGGGGAGCCGCGGTGCTCTCTTTCCCTGAGCTAGGTTTCTATTGTAGGCGGTGCATTCCTTGGGAGGGAGGGTGTGCGTGTGTCGGTGACTTCCCACACTCTGGACAGCTCTTATTTAATGGGGGTCTCCATGCAGGGCAGACACCAGAAGAGTTTTTGCCGTGTCCAGTTCCCATCCAGGAACAGCAGCAGCTCACACGCCAAGCGCCGGCATGGAACGCGTCACCGAGATCACCCTGGAGGAGACAACTCTTGGGACCAACCAGGGTTCCAGGACGCACCTCAGGGAGGATTTGAGGAGGATACGATGTGCAGTGGTGCTGTGCCTGCTCTCCGTGCTGGTCCTGGCACTGCTCACTGCCTACCTGATGGTTGGAAACCTCAGAGCCCCCAGCTCCTGCGCCATCCAGGTAAGGAACCGACAGCCGATTTCTGTCCCGCCGCCTTGCGAGGAGGAGAGTGCTGCATCCTGCATCTCCAGGGATGTATTTGTTTGGTTCTTTTATTCTTTTTATGTTTGTCATGTTTAAGGGAATACAAGAAACTTGTTATGTTCCTTCTTCCCTATGCAAAGCAAATCTGCCTGGGATAAATCTTATTATTGTTTGGTGTTTTTAACTAACGGTTTCCGTTCCCCTGGTCTTAATTTCTCTAAAATCACAACACAATGCGCAACTTTTAAACTTGCTGCATGAAATGCTTCAGAAAAATTGCTCATTGGTGGAAATCAGTGTTTCTCCACTGGTTTCACAGAGATTTTGTGCCTATGGCTCACATTTCTCCCTACTTTCGAGTTAACTCTGAGACTTCCTCTACCAATGTCCTGTTTGAGCAAACATCTGCTGACTGGGCTGTTGATGTCAGTGGGTCAGTGCCCATCATCCATCACGGGGCAGACAGCTACAGCTCTCCTATATTATTAATGCAAACTCTTGCTGACACACAATTTGGGACAACTAAAAAGTCTGACACTAAATTTTGCATCCCATTTTTTTCCATTTCTCCTCAAAACCATCTCTAGATCCAAGGATCTATCCTTTGACAGGCAACTAACATCACTTTGCAGTACAAGCTTGCTGGTGGGGCTGCTTCTAGTGCTCTTGAATCCCATCCCACTCCTTCTTGTGCCAGACTGCAAACAAGGGCTTATTTCCACTCTAGACTGTGAATGCAGTGGGAGTGCCCCATGCCAGCAGGATGCAGATATGCATATAGGTCTGAAGAAACAAGGTTTTAATTTTAGCTTCAGGTTTGAAATTCCCCAACTAATTAGCCTGCTTGTTCCATGCTCACTTAAGGTACAGCAAAAGAAAGCTGTGTTGGTATGCAGCCTCGAAGGCAGATTGCTAACCTTTAGTCTACAGATGTTCAGAAAGTGTGACAGCTGTACCCATGGCTGTGTGCACACGTGCTCCTGGCTGCACAGAGACTTGCTAGCCCTGATTTAACCTCAAGTCTGCACAGCCAGGGGCTCATACCCAGCTTCTGGGTGCAGCACCTTCTGTGTTATCTGGTTACACCTTAGTGCACAGCTGAAAGGAGATGTAACAGCCTCGTGCAGCGTCTCAGACAGTTAAATCTGCCAATTTCTTGCACATGTGAAAGTACATGTTGCTGTGATGACCCTGTTGCTGTTATTTAGGCCAGCTAGAGTGGGGGCATATGGAGCGAAGAGGCTCTTTGGACATTCTCAGCTACTTTGTTCTTTAAGTCCTGTGAGGTTGTATGGAGCAGTTCAGTTCTCAAAATGATCTTAGAGTGAAATATTAATAAAAAGTTAGCCTGTTTGATTGGACTGATGTGTTGTTCTTGACCCTGTTGGCAGAGTTAGAGGAGGAAAGGATTTTTGTGAGTGGGTTTGGCTTCTTAAGAGGAAAAGGGCACCGTAAGCCATTGGCTTTGCTCTCGCAGGGGCTGTGCCAGTGTGTGTTTCCACGCATACACGCTGAACCATTAGCTCGTAGTATTCCCACAGTGATGTAATAAAGTGCTCAGATGAGTTACAGCCTCTGTGAGTCCCAGTGAGGAAGAGAAAAATCATTGGGCTGGCTGGCTGCCCACTGCCTCCGTGCCAAGGCCAGTGGGTGGAGCGCCCGGCTACGGTTCAGCTGGATCCTGCATTTTTTTAATATTTCCTTCACTCTGCTGGTGGCCGATGGCATCACCAGTGCTGTCCTGTGGCAGAGCCCACATGGGTGGATTTGTCTGCCTGAGTAACTTTCTGTTAATACCCCAGAGAGCCCCGCCGTGGGCTGAGCTCAGGCACTGCGTTCTCCTGCTCAGCGCGGCTGTTTCACTCCATGAGAACATTTCTGAATATAAAGGCTCTCGGGAAAACATCTTTTTGCATTTCCTTCTGCAATTGAAGCGTTAGAACTGGATTGCTAAAGGATGCCTTCCTCACGTGCCCCAGTGATAGCCCAGGTCAGGATGACTAGGTTGCTACCAGACACATGTGCCAGAGCTCTCTGTGGCCCTCGTTGTGGGGTGTGGATGCACTGGGTATACTGGGGGAGAGTGGGCAGACCTGAGTTTGCACCAGCTATGTATTCGCTCGCTGACCCTTGCAGCAGGGAGCTCGTGGGAGGAGCTCTCTCCCTGCCCCAGGACCAGAGCTCAGCCCACACATGCCAGATTATCAATTTCTCACACGCTGGGGAGGGCCCTGAGAGGAGGGAGGGACTTGGCAGCTGAGCAGGTGAAAAATAGATGTAGTAAATTCCTGAGCTTGTCCTTCCTGGAGCATGGAGGAGGAGAAGGGCGGCCTGGGAAGGTTTACGCAACAGGGGTGTGCGGTTTTGATTTACCTGCATGGTTAGGCAGTTTGTTAATCTCTGCTTCTGTGACACATGGTGTCACACTCTGCCTCTAAAGGGATACAAACTCACTTTTTCCTCTGGAAGTGTCCCTTTCAGGAAAAAGCAGGGCATGTTATGTCATTGCAGCAACACGTGTAAGCCACCGGTTCTCCCTCTCGCCTGGTGTAACGCGTCTTGCGTGAATAATTCAAGTCTGATGATGATTTCCCCAGACACCTTCTGGGCTCCCTACTCTGCTTCCCTTTGGAAATAGAAATCACTTTCTTTTGTGCTTCAAGGCAGAGCAATGTGAGGAGCTGGAGTTCTTTAAGCAATAACACGACTTGTGTTATTAGCAGGAAATCTAAAAAGGGCTCTAGTGGAGCTCTTCCAGAGGAAGGTCAGGACTGCTGTGCTTCCTTCCCCAAAAGAGAGCCAAGTTTCATTCTGAGTGTGCAAACCTACTAAGGGAATAGTATAGCCAGGAGAGCATCTCTGGCTACCTTAGGAACCCACTCAGCGAGGCCAATACAGCAGAGCATCGAGTCCTGGGGCCTGGAAATGTTGGTACTTGAGCTTGTTTTTGTGGCATCCTTGGCGTGATAGGACCACAAGCAGCACAAAGGGAAATTCCAAAACCTGTCCAAAGGATTGCACTTAAACCTTGTGCCATGTCAGCCTTGCAGCTGAGAAGGGAGCTGCTTGCAGTACAGGAGGGACTTCAAAGTCCTAGCAGCTCCTCCTGGATGCCATCCAAAAGGATGAAGCCAGATATCTAGCAGCAAAGCTCTGATATGGACTGCCAGAAGCCCTGGTGGTCTGCCCAAATGGGAAAGGGAACCTGAAATGGGGTCCTGATCTGAGAAACGCCCAGTTGTGTGGGATTCCCCTTTCCAAAAGCCACAGCAGTAAAAGTGACTGGTCATTGCTGCTTGGTGCACCTGGTCCTCATGGGCAAAGAAGCCAGGGAGCACGTGCCCTGGTTACATACTACACTGTGCACTGCAATCCAGCCAAAACACACCCACTGAGGCCAGTTTTTACTGGCACAGGACAGGCCCTTACCAAAAATGCCCAGCCCAGCCCATGCAGCCTCTCTCTAGCTAGGTGTATGACCCATGTATGAGGTGCAGAGACCCTGTCTGTAAAACAACCTGTGCTAAAAGTGGAGTGGATGGAGGTACTGGGGTTATTTTGCTTATTAATCTCTCTGCCTGCAGTGCCAAGCTGCTTTTCCCATGCAGTTCTCTATCCGATACCTCTGGTCTTTCTGGAGGTACAAGAGGCAAAGCATGTGAACAGGGGATGTTCAGCCCTTCTTTTTGGCTTTAGTGGTTGCAAATGGGTATAAATGGATATAAATGCAGTGGGGCTTTTGGATATTCTTTGTATGAAAACATTTCAGAAGTGTTCTACATACCACAGCCTTCAGGGTGATTAGAGCTGGCTGGCTGAGATGTCCTTTGTTTGGAAGTCAGCTGTAAAGTGGGATTTTCAATATCCCTCAGTGCTGACTTTATGCAGTAACCAAAGGGAAATCTGGAGCCATGCTGTGAACTTTTCAGAATCACAGCTGAGCAAGAAAGGAAAAGAGAGAAAAACACTAATTGTGTAATTGATCTCTCTGTTGTCTCATGCTGCTTAGTTTTTGCTCACTACCTCATCTATACCAATCTACAATATCTGTGTCTATTTAGGACAAATAGTACAACCACCAGGCCATTATGTAGCAAAGAGTAGTGCTAAAATAATTTCTGTAGGAGGTTTAGATTTATGTACTAATTAAACAGCACAATTATGGGAAAAAAATCTCCTACCTCTACCAAGCAAGAGAATAATTTCACACCTCGTAGGACCCTGTTTTATCTATTGCACCACACTGTCCCACAGCACCTACAAATGCAACTCCTGTACCTGCAGTTTCCATCCTGCCTTCTTTGGAAACAAATGAGGCTGCATAAAAAGCTCCTTCCCAGTTCTTAGTCAAAACCATATTTTTTTATAAAGAGGCAGAATTCTTCTTGCTATCCTTCCCAGTTTCCTATCACTTCTGGTTGTATTGGAACATCTGAGTTTCTATTTAGTACTTCAGCAGAAGTTAGGCTTTAAATATGTAAACTGCCTCACTGAAGCTACTTGATTAAATGTAGGTTTGTGATTGATTTGTAGCTCTTTGCAGTACTTAGCATCGTTAGAAAATGTGTCACTTGATAAAGATGTAGGAAGTGTCACATAAATAATGGTGTAAAATATACTTGTAGGCATATACACCTGGCCAAAGCGAGGAGAAGAGTTGGAGGGAAATCCTCCACATCCATCTGGTGCCTCCCACCAGGGGAAGGACAGAGTTACCTGGCTGTGACTGCGTCACCTCCAAAGTACAGTCATGTTTAGACACCACAGCAAGCAGACAGGGCCTTGGAGAAAGTCATTAGTCTTAATGAAGGCTCAGACAGCTGACTGACAGCACAACACCAGCTCTCTCTGTCAGCCACACACTGAGCTCTCACACCACCTTCTTTTTGAGTTGGCAATTCCTGCAGAGCGACAGACTCCTGTGGATGGGCTCTGTATGTGTGTGCAGGTGGGGAATGGAGACAAAAAAGAGAATTTTCCCTGCAGTTTTCCCTCTCTGTTTTCCTTTCCAACGCACTGGAACCACTATTTTAGATAATACTGGTTTTCTGCAGGGGCAAATGGATGTTTACTGCAAGTAAATATCAAAATATCTCCAGGCTTCCTGGAGTAGTGATCAGTCCCCAAACCCAGACAGCCTGACTCTTCTCCCACAAATACTTCCCCTTCACCAGCCAATATAAATTATCTATTTTCTACTTCTCCTGCAGTATTTGAAGCTGGGTGAGGCAGCCACCAGGTGATAGATTCAGCCTTTTTGTGCTAATACTATTGCAGCCTATTTATTAAGCAATGTGCATCAAATCCTGAGCTGCAAGCTGAGCAGAGGCAGTTTACTCTGTTCAGTGCATTTATTGCAGCTGTCCAGAGAACACCCCCATACCACACCAGCCTGTTTCTGCCCAACCTTGCATGTCAGGGCTTCCCAACAGCCCGGAGCTGGCTGCATAACCCAGTTTGTCTTCTTTCTGCAACCACACTGTTGGCATAGAGCTGCAGTGAACTGTGCCCTGGGGAAAGCATAAGAGATGCCCCTCACACCCCAGGGAGGCCAGACCCAGAGCCAGCATCCCACAGGATTCTCCAGTTAGAACCCATGCTGCTTTGCAGGCTGCTGCAAGAGGCACCTGGCTACATCCAAGTGTGATTCAGAAGGACTAACCCTTAAATAAATACACACCTGGGTAGATGTGTGGCAGGAAGACAGCAGCTTCTCTTTGAACTACTCCACCTTAAACATCAGAACAGCTCAGCACAGCCAAGGGCCATGCAATGGCTGTTGGCAGAGGGATGTGTTCTAAGTGTGCAGGTGTTTGGCTCTACAACAAAATGCACAAGGAAAGCAAACGTGCATCACCCTGCCTTCCCTTGGTGGAGAGTGAGAGAGCCACAGAGCTCACCCTCTGCCTGCTCAGCTTCTTTCCATCTTCCAGTGAGGCAACCCAGCATGCAAGACAGACCCAAGCAACAGACCAACAGATGCAGAATGAAAAGGAGGTGAAACAGCAGCTCTGTAGCTGATACACCTCAGTTTGTCTTTTTGCTTGCATTATCAATGCCCTGAGCACCCACAGTGGCTCAGACCTGCTGAACCTTGACACAGGGAAGAATTGCTCACATTGCTCTGCTTGCTCTGCACAGATTGTGGGAAGGGAACATCTCTAAGCAGCAGAGATGCTCCAGCAGTGCTGTTTGGAGGCTCTGTCACAACAGAGGGTTAGGGATGGCTAATTCCTGCTGGCCACTCTGCCAGTCCTCCCTCGGTTATGCCATTCCATTTTCTGGGATAGTGCAACCCAAGCCCTCTGTGGAGGTGCTGTGCACCCCAGAGCCCTGAGCTAACTGCTTGCAAATCTCTCCTGCAGGTCACAGAAGAGAGGACCTCTCGCTTTCTGAAGCAACGGGCAGTGGCTACTGGTGAGTTTGCCAATCTTTTCCCCCATCACAAACCCCTTTGTTTACCAAGGCTTTGCAATCTCTGCTGCAGCCCCAGTGCCTCCCCTGCCTGCCCTCCTCTCCCACCACCCAAATCCATCCTGAGCCAAACAAGCTGGGGCTGACAGAGGCAAACCTGGGTGACAAGATGCAGTGGGGCCGTAGTGATAGCGTGAGCATTTCTAACCCCAGGGCTGTGCAAGCTCATTCCTTCTTGTGCAGGCACAGCCCCCCCCAGCAGCTCTCTGATATCGATATAACTCCCTGAACAGGAAAAGCATGGATTCAGGAGCCCACGCACACCACATCACCCCACCCCACCTCTCTGTTCACCCTCCAGCAATCTAAGACACGGCCACAATGGGCCCCTGTCTGACAAACTCAGGCATTTACAAAGGGATTTTATTACTTCAACGTTGTCGATAAACAATCATGGAAAATAACTCCTGACTCAAACATATGGAGAAATGGAAAGGGGTTGAACACGATTCCTCAGCAGCATCGATCACCCATCACATCTCATTGACTTGAATAGCAGCAAACATCCTTACACACTTCTTTTTCTTTTTGTTCCTCAGATACAGATACACTTTCCAGTGCAGAAAAGCCAAGAGCACACCTGACAGGTAATGCTTGCTCAAAAATAAAGCATTTCCCACGGGTTTTACAACAGATGTAGTGGTGCAGTAAACTTGGTTTATATGGAACTGATAGGATCAATTGTGGCAGGAAACATGAGGAAAATAATCATCAGCTTTGCTTTTTTGACCATGAGATATTTACTACAGCCTGTGTTTGTAGAAAAGGACCTGTGAAGGAGATAAACTTCTCTTCTTGCTACTTTTCCAAGTTGTTTATTTCATTGAATGGGCAGGTCTTGTAACAATTCCCTTCTGAGCTGACACACAGCTGCCAACATTCAAAAACTGCTCCACAGACAAAGCGTTGTGGGCTGGTGTGTTGGCATGATGTGAACTCTCTGTTTACTCTTACACATTGACATTTTCCAACCAAGGGTGAGAAAATGTCTCTATTTGAGTATATGAATCTACTCTTCCTCACTGAAGTGATAGAGTTGAGCCTTGCCTCACTGTGATGAGTTAGAACATGTTCTATAACCATCTCTTTGTCTCTCCCCTCCCACTCTTGTTTTCTGAAATATAGGGTTAGTCTCAGGGGGGTTGTGTCAGACCTCATCCCCTCTGTGACTTAGCCTGTTCCTTCTTGTCACCACCCTCTGGCACAGCTGGATGAGCTTTGTTGCAGAAACCCAGTCAAGTACTTGGGTCAAGCTTCTCCTGCTGCAATGGTATCCAAGTGCTCCACCAAGTCCACGTAGCTTTCAGATTCTGCTTGATTATTGGAAGTAATGACTTCTTTAGGGCAGTTATTAGAACCCCAGGGCATGATCTTGAGCAACAGAGATCCTGTTCCATAAGATTTTGCAGTACACACTGCACAAGAGCTTTACTACAAGAAGAGTCTCAGATTCCAACCTCCCACTGGGACCAGGAATCCGGCCTCAGAGCACAGATTTCAGTATCAGACTCTCACACTGGCCAGGGCTAAGAATTGTAGAAACCCTGCAAGTTCAGCAATATGCCACAAAACATCCCCAAACACAGCCAAGGAACAGGGATTCTCCAGCAAGGGACTAAACCAAAAGGGATTTGGGGAAAGGAGAAGTAATTTCTTATGTAAGGGATGCAAAAAATTTATAGTTGAAGGAACTGTAGCAATGAATCCCTTACTAAAAGCAGATTTTATTTACTTCAAAAGTTAGCATAATAGCTATATTTTCAGGAAGTATAGATCCCATATCCCATATGAAATAAATAAATGACAAGAACAAAGTTCAACTGCTGCTAGAAATACTGTATTGTATTCAAAGGCACTTGAAAATGCATTTTTCCTCTTGACTGGTATTGAAAGCACAGGGAATATTAATTAACTTGAAAACAGAGAGCATCAATAATGTAAGCTTTATCCTAAAATGGAGGCTATTGCTGTGAAACTTAGAGTTGCCTAATTCTAGAAGTTATGAAATCATGTACTTCATTTGAGATGTCTGTTAGTTATAAAAAACATTGACGAACCGAGTGTCGTTGACATTTTAAATGCGTCATTGTACACAGAAAAGAGTATTTCACATGCAACTTCTCTTCAATTTTCCTCTAACATTCCCAAGATGGAAAAGAGCCAGGACATTCTGTAGAAATACTCTCATCTTTTCTGATCCTTCCCATCTCACACGAGGTTTTGTCTGCTACCAGCTGAGCTCTGAGAGGGATTGATTGCTCCAAGCTCTTGTAAACCCTGAAGTGACCCACGTGCTACTTCAGTTTCTGCTAAGACTCAGACACCCGAGAGGCAGATGAGGATGAAGGCAGCCCATGAGCATTTTCACTTTCTTTTATTCCTCTCTCTCTGCACCAGGCAAAGCACCATTGGCTCTGAGCCTCATAGTCCTTATGATGTATCTATAATTCAGCATGGTCTGCTATCACAATCTCTGTCTATCGTTATCTCCCACAGAATCCTTTTCCTTTTCACTGCTTCAGCTGCTGTGATACCACAACAATTTTGTGTGGCAGTCAGTAAAGAGCAGAGAAAACTCTTTATCTTCCCTGCAGAAAAATGAGTAAGTGCTAGGGCTTATTCTCCTGCCTGTTGTGTAAGAAAAAGAAAGATTAAACTGGTGGGGGAGGGATGAAGGGAATAGAGCAGCAGCTCCACGCTTCTTCCCTTGCAGCCTGAGGAGCATCCTTGGCTTTAACCAGATTAACTTGGAGTCTGGATTAGAGCTCTGCTTGTAGAGCTGACCACAAGATTGGGAAGAAGTCTGGAGGAAAGCTGAGGCTACCACCAAGCTTATAGTTTTGTTCCAGCAAAGCATTTGGAAACAACAGAGAGAAAAATTATGTTGGATATAATGTGGATTTGGGTCTCTTGAAGCACAGTGGGGTCCTCTGAGTTTTTCAATTAACCTTGGCAAACCAAAGGCAATTCTACTGTAAAAAGATGCCATTGTGAACACTGTGGAAGAAAAGTTTGACCTAGAGGTTAACAAACCTTAACATCCTTCAGAGACAACATGGCAGGAAGAGAAGTTGAGGTGTCTCAGTGTTTGGTGAAGGTTCATGCTGATTATTGTGAAACTTTGACAGGCACAGTAGTGTTTAAGAAACATAATTGTAATCCGTTGCTACTGAAGAAAACGATGCTTTAGTGTTTCTTATTACTGTCCTGAACCATTATTTCCCACGTGGTAATAGGGAGGTGGTTGAGTCACCATCCCTGGAGGTGTTTAAAAACCAGGTAGATGAGTTTTTGAAGGACATTGTTTAGCAGAAGTTGGGTTCAGTTGGACTTGGTGGTCTCAAAGGTCTTTTCCAACCAGAAGATTCTAGGCTTCTATGTGAACAATCACCCCAGCACTGGTTTTGCTCAAAGACAGGTGTTTTAATCTGTAAATAACCAAGATAACACCCTGGACCTGCAGGGTGAAGCCCTCTGTATGGCCCCACAGTGCCAGGAGACAGCCTTTCAGAAGGACAGTCTCACCGTTCAGGATCTGGCCCACAACCGGGACACCCTTCAGGTGTTCAGGTGCTCCTTCAGGCACCCTACACTGGCCAAGGCCTTCCAAAAGCATCTTTGGCTTTTGCTCCTTGTCGCTGAGATCTAGACATGCTTTGGACACCATCCAAAATTACCCCTGGACAGTTGACCTGCGGCCAATTCACCTCCATTTTCAAGCTGTAAAGTAAGAACAGCTTAAGCGGTAGCGTTTTGATTACCCTATTGAAATTACTAACCCAGATCTTCTCTTCCTCCTGCAGTGAAGAGACAAGATCTCGCCAGCACCGTGGGGAACCATTTCCCCATTCTGCAGTGGGAAGACAAGCGAGGCTTGGCCTTCACCAAGAACAACCTGAATTACTCCAGCAGCGCCCTGGTGATACCTGTGTCTGGGGACTACTATGTCTACGCTCAGGTCACTTTCCGAGGGACCACTGAAAGTAAAACAAATTCTGTCACTGAGATCATCACCAAAGTCACTGACAGTTACCCTGAGCCCACCCAGCTGCTGACCAGCATGAAGACCCTCAGTGAAAAGGGAAGTAACTGGTTCCAGCCCATCTATCTGGGCGCCGTGGTCTCTTTAGAAGTAGGAGACAAGCTAATGGTGAATGTTAGTGACATCAAGCTGGTGGATTACACTAAGGAGCACAAAACCTTCTTTGGTGCATTTTTACTGTAGGTCCCTGGCAGCAGCTGGTGGGGGATTCCCTTTGGGGCCCTGGGGTGCCCTCACTGGGCCTTGGCTTTGTGGGTGCACGTTGGGGTGCGATCTCTGTGCTGTTCTCCTCCTTCTGTACTGTCACAGTCCTGCAGCTCCCTGCAGCCTTAAATTAAGGGGTAGGGAAAGCTAAAACCACAGGCTGAATTGAAACAAACAAACCAACCAAACCAACCTAAAAAAAAAAAACCCTCAAAAAACCAAAAAAACAAATAAAAAAAATCCAGAAAGATGAAATCCAAATTGGAAGGAAAAAATATTTTTGAAAGCAAAAACTGAGAGCTCTTCAAAACTTTAAGCTGGGAAGGAATAGTTTATATCTGTGGGTGGGTGGGGAATACTGCAGCTGTGCTATATCACTAATTCTACCTCCACTGTACAATTTCCTCAACTCAAAAAAGGTGTTTTGAACTTTCTCCAGCACTTCCAGTAGAGTTTTGCACGACCTTGCTTCAGATTCTTGTTTCTAAAAGGTAATCACTTTCATCATTTCCTTACAAATAGATTTGCTCAGTACTTTGCACTAACATAAAGCCCAGATTAATCATTAACTGCTTAATTAAGCCCTTCCAACTTCCCCGTAGAGCAGATTAAAATTATATCTTGTGTTTTGTAGAAGCTACTTTAATTTTTTTCCCCAGAAATTGTTTACAGTTCTCTGAGTCTGCAGCCTCAGAACCTCACATACAATTTCTAGGGAAAGCAGACAAATGCTTTCTGTTTCAGCATGGAAGTGGATCTCCCCACCAGGTCCTAACGTTAGGAAACCAGAAAAGACAAGGCAGAGAGAGACACAGCAAAATTTTCCACGCTTTTTCAATCAACCACTGAAACCTTGAGAGAAAATCTCTGCAATGTTTTGTTTTCCATTGTGTTTGATGCAAGTGCAACTAAAGAAATCTTGGTACTTCCCCTTGCAACCGCTGTCAATGTGGCAGCGGTCCCCTAACCACAAGGGACTCCTCAGCCTTTCCCTGGGTGAAGGGTGGCAACCAGTAGCCCTGAAGCAAGGTCTACAGCTCCAAAGACATGATCATGGTGTGCCACAGCCAGGTGCAGAGCTCAGAAATGTTTGGCTTCCCACCTTGCACTTATTTATTTTCATAAGACCTTGCTGTCTCTCAGAGAAATTCCTCATCTTTCCTTCTCAGGACCTAAGAGCAGGAAGATGTGCCAGGGGAGGGTTAGGTTGGATATCAGGAAAAGGTTCTTCCCCCAGAGGGTGGTGGAGCCCTGGAACAGCTCCCCAGGGAAGCAGTCACAGCCTGACAATATTCCAGAAGCATCTGGACAATGCCCTCAGTCCCATGGAGTAAATGTTGGGGTTTTCCTCTGCAGGGACAGGAATTGGACTCAATGATCCTTGTGGGTCCCTTCCAACTGAGGACATTCTGTGATTCTATAAATACATCACTGACAATGACTCAAGTCACGTTCTCGTAGGTTCAGACTTTATGTTCTTAACTGCCAGGAGTTCTTGTACCTGAGCACCTGCCACCCAGCCATTCTGCAATGATAAGGCTTCACTCTTTACAAGTTCTTCTCTTTCCTGCCTTGTCTTACTGGATTTTGTCCAGGTTCCACTTCTTGGCCAGAAGTGACAGCAAGACTTGACCAACGTTTCCACTCAAAGCACTCTGTCAGCATCGGGGAGGCACCGAGGTCAGGGGATTGTAGCTGAAGAGCTCAAGTGGGCAAAGAAGTTCTCTGGTGGAAACAACCCAGCTACAAAAGGCTGTGTTTGATATTGCAGACCAACCAATAATTTGACTGGGCTGCTTTGTCCACAGCAAACCTCCTCCTAGTAGGAGACAATTTATTGCTACACAAAGATCTGTTTGATCTGACAAGGAAAAGTCAGAAGCACAGTTGAAGTGTAGAGCAAGGCCAAGGCAGATTGGGAGTGAAGGGAGGAATGGAGCAGAGTAGGAGATGGGAGATCTAAGCAACAACAGGTACTGTCTCTTACAGCATGACTATATCTCTTAAACTAAGACTTCTATGTAGTAAATAATCTCAGAAAAAAAGGTTTCTTGGCCACACTTCCCTATTCTGCTGTGCCTGGATCCCATATTAGGTCTCAGTCCTTCAGTGTTTCATCAATACTGAGACAACATCAAACATTTGCAGAAGCACAGAGATTGTGCTCTGCCTTCTTTCTCAGTGGGTGTCTTACTTGCTTCCAGCTTCTCCTTGAGTCTAGCCATTGGATGTTGGTCCACTCTACAACACTGCCCTTCTAGGAGACCTTGACCATGTCCCTGAATCAAAACCTCATTACAGTTTGGTTTCCTACCCTTTCTTTGAGTAGTCTTTCCTTTTCCCCCTATCCATACCTCATCTGTCTGCTTAATCCCCTTCTCCCACAGGCCCCATCCTGCCTTCTTGGCCCTGTCCATTAGCTGTAAGGACATTTCTTTGTCCAAATTTGATTTTCTACCTGCAAATCCTCTCTTGCAATCATTTCAGTGCACAGAGAAAACTGACATCTGCAAGTAGGTTAGGATAGCAGAAAGCAAAGGTAAAGATCCTGCTGGAACCTGCAAACACCCTTGGTCAAAACATCTTATGTCTTTATTAGCTTGATTCACTTCCATCTTTAAGTCCTTACTCCTGTGTTTCCTCCATCTTTTCTTTTAAGCTGAAACTGGTCGAGACAGGAGCAGTTATTCCCCACGGATCCACTCGGTACCTTGCACATGCAACCTGGCCTCGTTAGTTCTCAGAAAAGGGTGTTTGATCATTCAGCTCCTTGGCAGGGCTGTTCTTACTGCTCAGAACCCCCCAGTGCATGGAAGAATGTGGTGAAATATCACACTCTTGGCAGTTCAAGACAAGATTAATCTCTGGGAAACTCTTAAGACTTTCCATATCTCAGATTTTCTAAGGTGTTGTCTCCACATCCCATCTTGAGTCCTTCTGAGCTCCTGATCTCTTAGTTGTGTGCCCAATATAGGATCTAAACTCATGAAAACATGAGATTCACAGCTGTTGCAGATCACCACATAAAGCAAGGTGGGAAATCTCATAAGGGGAAGACTTAAAAGTGACCTGTCTGGGACAGGAGATTCTCAGCAACCAGGTAGAAAAGCTTCTGTGAAGTGTTATATAGGATGGATTTAGCTTATCCTTGGAGAAAACTGGAGTGCAAATTCTAGCTGTTCTGAGACAGTTACAGAAATCCAGAAAGCTCTTTATTTCTGCAAATGAGATGATGCAGCATTTATCTGAGGCCACAACACAATCCTGATAGGTTTGTACAGTAGATTCCATAAAAACTGTACCTAAAGTCATCATCACTTCATGTCTGACAGTAAATACGAGGTTTGGGGAGAGGATTGGTGAATGCAGTAGTTGGCATACAATAAAATAGCCTTCTATGGGATATTTACATATATATAGACATATATTTGTATATATTCCATAGAAGTTCTAGGAAGCCCACTGGCAATAATGAGCCTCTTCTACCAGAAGGCACAGAATTTATGCCCACTGTGCGCTAGAAATAAATTTCACCACCAAAAACTTGCCCGTTGCAGCTCCATTACAGATGTGACTCTCTCAATCCATTACCCATGGCACAAAACTATTTGTTTTAGTCCAGTTAGAGCAAGTTTTGCACCTTGTTACACACATTTAGCATCCTTGCATATTTTATATGACATAAAGTAATATATCTGACATTACTTGTTTTAAAGTGGTGCAGGCATATTAATCCGCACATCTATCCTAGTGGAAATTCTCACTTCTCCCTGTTTTTCCCCCTTTCAGTGCTAATAATGTTTCTGTAACAGTCAAGAGCAAATACAACAAGTATGCAGAGGCTGAATCTGACCTTGTTATATATCAGATATTCATCCACAGAAAGCGACAGCGTGAAGTCAGAATAAAGCCACTTAACCAAGAGAGAGGTCAAGCTTAAAGGGAAATATCTCAAGCAGACTGAACCCAAGCTGTGGAGTCTCAGAGCTTTCCAAATAAGAAGTGTTCTCAAAAATTTACATTTATTGAATTAGAAGTTTCAAGGAGAATAATTTCTGAAGATGTGAAGATGCATATGCATCAGCATTTCCAATTGAATGAGAAGATGATGAAATCTGGCTCTGTGAACAAATGACCTTTCAGCTTGTGGTCAAACTGAAAATATGTTTTGTTTTGGGTGGATGTGAAACTAAAAGAGTTATTAAAAGAAAAACAAGCTGGGGGAAAAGGGTGCTACAGGCAGCTTATGCTAAATGAGTTTAAAAGATATGATTTCAGGTTTTGACACTTATTTTTCTTAGGATGAGAAAAATAAGCACTTCTCACAACAAAACCATTGAAAGAAAAAATAAGAGTATTTTTAATATGAAATATGATCCAAGTATTTTAGTTTTTAGGAATTATCTTCTTCCCTAATCTCTTCGATCCCCCAAAACTAACACTAAATATAACCCCAATTCATGAAAAGGTTCACTTCCTTTCCCTTAAAAACTAAGTATTGGTAAATAAGCATTAACTTTCTTTACCTGTACATATAAAAGTAAATTGAACTCAAGCTGTAAGGATCACAGCTTCAATCTCACCAACAAAAGCTTGTGCTGTAATTAGTCCTAAGCGTGTGGCTAAGGGGATAATATCATTGTAAAACAGAGCTCAGTTTTTCCTATTTGGTCTTTGGGAGGAGTAAAATCTATATTGCTCAAATTAAAAGTGGATTAAAAAGTTTACCTTCAGCTACAGCATTATAGGAGCAACCTCCAAATCAAAGAGCACTGACATGACCCAGGTTCAGCACGGGTTTGTTGGCAGGATTAGGATTTAGAGGTGTAAAGCTGAAGGTCACAGTCCTTAGCAAAACAATCTGAATGACAAAAATGCTGCTGCTGAGATATTTGGGATGTAAGAGTTCAGTGGATATTGGGATGAACAGACTGTACTGAACTGCAACACAGACCAAGTGGAATGTAGTAAAGTATTCACTTGCCATTTTCAATGCAGTTATCTCAGAATTTAGAAGGAATCTCATTTTCCACCTCTGTATGGTATAACTGACCACGCTGTGTTTTGTTGTATTAATCTCCTTGAGTGACCCATCATTTCAGATGAGAAATGGGGAGAAAATTCGTTCTTTAGAAGAATCAGAAAGAGTCAAGAACTTTTGCCCAGATCTGGGTGTCAGACACCAGTATAGCATTTTGCTATTGTAATGTATTTTCAATTAAGTGATTGTATATTGTCTTGTGCTTCAGTACTGATGTGCCTTTACCATAGAACTGACTTAGCTTCTTGTTTCCAAGTGTTATGAAAATAAAAATGCAAGTTAACTAATGTGACAGCTTCTGATCCTGGTGCCCTTCCAAAAGCAGTAACCTAATAGCACATTTATCCATCAGCTAATACAGCCAAATGATGCTGATGCATAAGGAACCTATTTCCTGACGTGTTAATGTGTGAATAATTGTTATTTATGCACAGTTAGAGGTCCCTCATCAGAGTGAACTCCTATTCAGGCTTTCCCCTGGGGCTTATAGACACTTGCATTTCAAAAGGAAAAATGCCTGGGGAACAGCTGGTTCCCTCTTTTTGTTCTTTCCTGGTTCATTTTGAAAAAGAAAGTCCTAGAGAAAAGCAGTGCTTATCAGAAATGGCATCGGAGCTGTTCTCTCAGCCCGCTGAGTCAGGGAGCAATGAATCAAGTGTTTCCAACTACTCAGCTCCTGCCTGACAGCCACAGCCCAGCCAGGGAATTTCGGCCACATGAGGGTCAAAGTCTTGTTTGGAGGTAGCAGAGCTCTGGGCACCCTTGGCCCTGCTCTAGTTTTGCTGCCCATATACCTTAAGCACAACAGTAGCACCCACCAGGTATGGATTTCTCATCTGGGGTGGTGCTATCTTCCAGTCCTCTGCTGCCAAGAATACAAATTCTTTCTTTGCAGTAGCAGAACTGAGAAATGTTCTCTCATGGGGCATATTATTTTGTATTTCTACAATTTCTGTTGCTTTCCTGGCTTGAACTCAGACTATCATATTTAAATTGCTTCAGCAGAGGTTTCTGGATAAGGACTCTTATGTTCTGCATCAAGGAAGGTCCTCTAATAGAGAACATATGTTTACACTGGTTTCCATCCAATTGCAAATACCTGAGATGCTTTGTTAGGCTGTGGGTGGCAGCCTCTCTAGATCAGCCAGCAAGAATCAGATTACTTTTGTCTGGCACAACAAAAAGATTGGGTTTTTTTTCAAAATCCAAAAGCTACCTCAAACTTAAAGAAGACTAGAAGCAAATTATATTATTTATTTTCTTTTTTAACTTGAACTAAGCCAAATTCACCTGTTCTACTGCCATTTCACCTTGTGCTTTGCACATATAGACTAACAGATTGAGTTAACCCCAGCACATAAAGTCCCTCCACCCAAGCATTAATTTTGCCTACCTCTCATCATACAGAGGTGTCTATTCTTAATAAATATCTAGGCTCCCTCCCTAGCAAGAGATGCACTTTCTGAAAGGCAATGCATGCCATGGAAGATGGCAGTAATAGAGGTGCTATTCCCCAAGGGCTGCAGAGGGATATATATATAGCATTTTTCTAGCTAAATGCAAGATAATAGCACTGACTCACTTTCTCTGCTGTCTGAAAAAGTATAATACGTGGTCACATATCTTAAAGGAAGGGGAAATGTCATTTTCAAGTGGAGCTGTTACTCATTAAATTCCCCCTGCAGAGCAGGATGCTACCCACAAGACATTAACATTCCCATCTCTCTCACCTGTTGGCCAAGATGCTCAGCTGCACCTGGAACTGCCACTTGCCAGCTTCACTCCTGCACAAAGACCCCTTTCCCAAGCTGGGGACAAATTCAATGTCAGATTTGTTATATCCAGCTCTCGGGAAAAGCCTGGAGTTCACTCTGACAGGGCACGAGGGACTTGGTCTCTTAAGCATCTTGTAGGATGGATCACGAGCTGAGGTGAAGTGGAAGTGATGTGCACTCACAGGGAAGTCCTATGCTACAAAAACTTCATCTCACAGATGGGCAGCTGAATAAGGGCCACATTTTCTAACTCACTCAACACCCATCAGACAGGTTCTCAAAGGAAACCAAGACTCCACTGTTCAGTCTCTTTTTGAGACCTGCTGCCAAAGCCAGGTATGAATCTCTCCAACAGAGCGAAAACAGGAGATAAGTTTGTCAACAGTGACTGTTCCAAATTCATTTTGCCTTATAAGTACTATTGCTAAATCCTTCAGAACAGCATGAAAGACACTGCCTGAGAAGTTATAACCTGGTTTGGTTTATTAAGCACCATAAGTCAGGAGTGTTTGGGTGTTTTGCTGAGTTATGAACTAAACTGGCTTCCCAGATACTCTCATTCTTGCACAAATCAAGCTACGGTTTCTCATTGATTGTAGATATTTACATTAAAATGTCAAAAAAAAGCACTGAAAATGTTTGCTGCATATTTATTGGTACTGTACATATAGATGTTTTAGTTTTATGTAAGAGAAATTGTAAAAATCATAATATAAATTTTAGATTTATTATATTTAACAGCTATTTCTTCTAGAAAATAGCTTTGATGCCTTCTGAAAATGAAGTTTACAAAAAAAGTTTTTTAAAACATGCTTTGTGTCTTAAAGCAAAAAATAAAAGAATTTCATTTGATTCATATTTTATCCTGAGTCTGTCTTTATTCTAATAAACACCCCCTAAGTGCCCACAGTTGCAGCTGGAAGGGCAGATGTTTACCTCTGCCAAAGTGGTTGAAGTGGGTTGTGTATTGTATGTTATACATATTTTCTCATATGTAAGGAGTTTGTATCTAAGATATTAATCACACAGAGAAGTCACACACAGAAAATTATTAATATTAACATTTCAAGAACAGTGAAATCCAGCCCTGTTCAGCAAAGGACAAGATTAAGACTGTTCCATGAGCCGGTATTTCAAGGTCTTTCTTTAATCACAAATCTTGCCCCAGTGAAATAGGACTGAGTGCTGGAACTGTGATTTTCAGTTTTGCACAGATGTAATTTCTCCTCTCTCGAGACAGACCAAGCTGAATCTCACCTTCATTAAGTGTCTGACAACACCCCCTCCCCAAAATAAAATAATAAATTAGAGCATCCTAAAGACACTGTACATCACTTTGGAATAAACCCTTCCCATTTAACTGCTTTCTGCTCAACACTAAGATTATTCAGTAGAACCTCACTGCTTTTTTTTGAGGGTTTTTAGGCTTTCAGAACATCTGAGCAGAACAACATTTATGATTTCAGAAAAATAGGACTCTGTGTGAATTAACTAAATTGCCAAGACTTGCAATAGGAGCCATTTGACCAGCCCCATAAATTGCTATTTCTGTAAAAAACACTGAGGGGAAAATATAATTCTGTTTTCTACAGCAATGAATTTTGTTGATGGGTTCAGCTAAAATTATCAGGGTGGCTTTCACTTGCACTCTGCGAGCTGAGCATTGCTCTGGCTTGTTCTGTCCAATGGGGATGGGGCCACTCTCAGGGGACATCTCCCTTTCTCTTTTAATCCCAGAAAGCTTAGAAACATTTCTAAGCTGAGATTAAAGAGTAGGAATCACACCCTGAACTTCACTCCCGAGCTGGACAAGTGCCTGCCTGGAGCAGGGGGAGCTCTGTTTGTGACCCCTAGAAAATGCAGCTGAGGGTTTCCCGGGATCAGAGCCTGAAGCTGGCTCCTGCACCAGCCCTGGCTGTTCTCCTTCAACTGCAGAGGATTTGGCTTTCCCTCCTTCTCTTCCTGCTTTATTTGATGAGAAAGAACTCGTTAAATAAATAGGAGAGCCAAGAGGGGAAGAGGTTAATCTCTCCCTGCTGATGCTCCAGCCTGTTGAGGACTTTAGGCACGCTGACATCTCCCTCAGTTTTGGGTCCCTCTTTGCAGGCAGTGGAGGAGCTCTATTAAGATTAATCAAGAAAACAGCTGCCAGGACATGTTTATCCGTGAAATCACACAAAGTAGGTGTTTGGTGCCAACGCTCCCCTTCTCTCACTGTGCCTGAAAGCAAAGGGTGAAACCCACCATCCTTTCAAAGAGAGGAGTAGCAGCAAGCACCGCCCTTGCCCCAGCCCTTGAGCAGGATGACTTCACTTTGTGGAGAAAAGGAAGTGGGAAATCTGTATGGAAATCGGGGGAATCTCTGGAACAAAAACAAGGAGATATGAAACGATTGGTGTTTTCTTTGCTACAGCAGTGGGGCTGTTCCTCTTTGCTACTGAATTACGTGGTGAGAAATATTACAGCATGTGGAAAACTCCAATATCTGTTTGCAAATCTCTAGGTCCACTAACACTTGACAGTCCCCAGTGCTCTGCTGCCACTACCTCACACATGTTGGTTTACCTTCAGAGGTCATCCCTTTATACTTATTAAATATTATTTATTATTTAAAGAATACTTATTTAATAGAGGAGGTGAGGCAAGGAGTATTGAAAAGGATCTTTTCTTTACCCATCAGCTGCAACTAATTCTCATGCAGGCTAAAACTATAGGACCAAACTCCTGCACTTCCCTTTACTACTGATCCTCTGCAGCCATAAACCAGGCTTTGAAGCTTATTCATTAAGAATGTTTCATTGCATGAATCTTATTCCTTACCCCAGCTTCTAAATTACAACCTGAATTCCAAGAGGGCGTTTATGCACCCATTGAGAGCCAAGTGCACAACCACAAATCATTATTTTGGCAAGCAGAACTTACTGTGGGAGAATTTTCTTGCCTCAGTGGGGCAGCAGGGGTCACACTTTGAGGTTGTAACTATTGCAACCAATATCCAGTTCTTTAAAGAGGTTTTGCTTTAGTTTTATATGTGGAAAGTTCCCAAGATGTGGCTGAGCGAAGCCCCACTATTTTTAGGGCACCCAGGTTGGGTGAAGAGTGCTCCCACAGTTGCCACAAGGGGTTTTCATGTTGTTTATTCCCAGAAAAGTCTTAAGTGCATCAGAGGGTGGCTCTTCTAAGCAATAAGGCAAATCCACATGCTTCACCAGCACCTGATCTACATTGAAAAGGAGGCTTCCACCTGCACTCCATTCTCCTGTGGGCTTTGTAAGCAGAGTCACACACCCAGAGCAAAGGGAAGAGGCAGCAGGCAGGTTCCTGGGCCACCCCACAGCTAGAGGTTCTGAGCTATTTTGTTTCTCCACCCTCCCTTTGAGCATGTCTATTGCCAGGATGCAATTTCGAATGCTAAAGCTGTCTGGATTTCATATTTAAGGGCTTCACACCTATTTCTGGTGGGCCAAGCAGCTAACTGATAACTTCCTACACGGGGGCTGAGCATCCCAAGCCAATCTCTGCTCTTCACCCTCTTGGCTATCCCTTCAGAAGGAACTGCATCCCCCAGCTCCAAAAGTTCCCAAGGTCCCTCTGCTTCCACACAAGACACCTTTTCCTTTGCAGTAGAGGATACAAATGAGACTATTTTACATTCTTTGTACATTAAGGCTTGTCCTAATGTCAGATGCTGTGCAAATAAATTGTGGCTCATTCATTTAGGTTTATGTTTACACAGCTCAGAAATCAGCAGAAGACTGACAACTTCAGCTCATGCTTCACAAAACGCTCCCCTAGTCCTCTGAAGGGTCTTCATTGGCCTCAGGATTCACTACCCCAGTACCTGGGAATATCTCATCTCCTGTGGCTTTCCCCAAGTGGTGAGTAAGCAACCCTCTGTCACTCAGAGGCAAAAGAACACTCCAAGAATATTCTAATCTTAATTACAAGTACAGTACTGGCAGCATCCAGTGCACTTCATTCAGATCAGAGCTCATCTCCAAAACCACCCTTTGGGTAACCTAAGGGGTTTGTGTGAGGAGATAATAGCTTCAAGGGAAGTTCTTGGAAAAGGTTTCTGCACTCATATGAGATTTATTTCCAGCATCCCTGGGGACAGGGAAGGTCCTCATAGTGCTGGTTCATCAGGCTGAAAAACCTAACCATGTACCAGAGGGGCTCTCCGAGCCCCCAGCCCTTCCTTCAAGGTTTGGGCCACTAGAAAGGGCTTCTTCTGAGCTGGAGCTTTCTGCATGACAAGAACTACCTGAGCCAAGAGAATTGCTAAGTCCACAGGCAACTGGCAAGCACTGGAAAGAACACTCCAGAATAAGACCCCAGGAAGGCACCTTTTCACAGACATGTTTCACCTCGCCCCTGGTCTGCAGGGGAAAGAAACAGATGCCAAGAGATCAGGCAGGAGCCACAGGGTGCTCTGCCCAGGCTCCCAGAGGGTTCACTGTCCCCCTTTGCCAAGCAGCACAGAGCCCATCCCTCCCAGCAGGTCTCTTTGGGTTGATACAAGTTATGCTGCCAATCAGAAACCCAGACAGAGCATCCTCCCAGTAAAGCACAGACTGAAAACACTTCAAAACACACAGAACATTCTAAAACATCAGACCAATTGCCAACTGAGGCCAATTCTTGAACAACAGTGGTGGAAGATGCTGCTTAGGGAGAACACAGGAGTGTTTCAATTCCCTCCAGTCTTCTTCCATCCATGCATCCACCACCCATTGCAATGATTTCATAGGGTGTATCCATGCATATTCCCTTCAGCATTAAACTCATAAATAACAGGTCCATGAACAGACTAATCACTTTCTAAACTATTTGGGTTATTGGTTCTTTCAGTTCCCTATGGCAGATTCCTTAAATTCTTTGTGCACTGCATAACAGCATTCTTGCCTATTTCAACCTGAAGATGAGATGAGCCCTTGAGCCTGGGGCTGAAACACTCACCTGGAGCACAGGAGAGGCGAGATCAGGGAGCTTGAGCTTTGGAACACAACAGTTGTGTGTCAGCATTCGTGTTTTCTGTTGTTTATCATTCAGGAACCTGTACCACAAGAAAGAAACCTCATCAGGAGACACAATCACAGCCTCTCTCCCTCCCATATGGCAAACCTGGGTGTCTTCTTGCTAGCAGACCAGCCCTGAGGCCACAGGAATTAGCATGGATGTCAATGTCCCACAGGCTGGCTGGCTTACAGCACTGTGAGTCCATCCTCCAGTCAGCAGAGACCTCCCTACCAGTGCCCTGTGTCAACGGGGCCACTAAAACATCTTTACTCAAAGAGGTCAGGAATTAGACCTTAAAGCAGCCTCTCAGTACTGAAAGGGGCTGCAAGAAATATAGGGGGGACTATTTACAAAGGCAGGGAGTGATAGGATTAGGGGGAATGGCTTTAAATTGGAAGGGGGAAGATTTAGATTGGACATCAGGAAGAAATTATTTATGATGAGGGTGGGGAGGCCCAGGCCCAGGTTGCCCAGAGAAGCTGTGGCTGCCCCATCCCTGGAGGTGTTCAAGGCCAGGTTGGATGGGGCTTTGATCCCCCTGATCCAGTGGGAGGTGTCCCTGCCCATGGCAGGGGGGTTGGAACTGGATGGACTTTAAGGTCCCTTCCAACACAAACCATTTCATGATTCCAAGTGATGGCATCAACCAGGTTCCAGACTCTGCTTAAAAAAACCACCACTGAGCAAGTGTTATTTCTTTTCACCGTGCCATCTCCTCCATTCTTATACGTCATTAACATCCAAGCTGCAAGACAGAAAATAAGAGATGGGCCAGGACATTGCTGGCTTGTCATCATCTTCCCCCTTGGTGGGCTTTCCCATCTGGCTCTTAATAAATAAATAAATATTGGTGTTCTTTCCCTTTGGGACAGGCAGTGACAGAGCCAGGGACAGCTGGGAGTGCACCCTATGGTTCTCCAAGTGCCCTGCCCCAGGGGTCAGGGAGGAGCCTGGCAGGGGGCTGCTGTCTGGCACTGCACAGCCTCTCCACGCAGCAGGGACAAAGGAGGCATTTCAGAAATCACACCAACAGGCTCAGGAGGCAGAATATCTCCTCACTCACCCAGTAGTTACCACTATTGATTACTTATGTGGATAAGGACCAGTGAAAATCTTTGGCTGAAGCAGCAAGACATTAACTCAACTCAGAGTCACAGGCAACAGAAAACATCACATAACCACTGGGGGAAACTACTGCATTACTCTAATGTTTGTCACTTGGGTAGTAAAAGGAGACAGAATTGACTAAGTAGCTTTAAAAAAAAGACCATAAGCAGTCAGGCTCTCTAAACTCCCCTTACAAGCACCCCAAATAATAAATTATGCCTCAGTTTCCCTCCTTGCCTTCAGGGATCAGCACATCCAGAGCCCCACTCCAGACAAAAGCAGCTACTGCAAACCCCACTTCTGACCTGCAACAGCCTTCTCCAACGACAACCACCTCCCTTCCCCACTCCCCTTTTCATCTTCCTCTCCAATGCACACACCTGCCAAGGCGATGCTAATGGAGCCAATTAGCTCTCATTAACACCTTCTTGACTAAAGCAGCTGTTAGGCTGCAAGTGTCACTGCCCTGGGAGGACTTCCCCAACTCCACACAGGCTCTGTCTGGGTTTCTTTGTACTGCACCTTCCTCTTCAGGAGAGCATAACAGTGGACAAACCCACAGCAAAGTGCTTAAGCACTGCCTTGGTGCTTTCCACGGCCTTCTGAGATGTCTAGGATCCCTCTCCCCCACTGCATGAGCCCAACCTTCAAGCCATGGGCAGGTTCCCATTCCTGGGATTACTTTTCTGCCTGTGTGTTTTCTCTGATTTGGACGTGGTGAAGAAGAACCTGCCATTAGACTTCTGTACCCTCCTTGCAAACGATGTTTGATCCCCATCAACAGATGTCAAAAGTCTCTCCCTTCACAAGTGAGGTCCACGCTCTCAACAAGAATATTTACAGGCTCTATCAGAGAGTACATTACTCGTAATTTACTCTTTATTTTCTCTGTCTTTGCAGCTTTCCCTTTAAGTATCCAAAGACTTAAAGCAGCACCTTGTAACACAGCCAAACTACAATGTCCTGTACATGACAAATGGAATCAGTTATCAAGAGCAACTTCTAAACACTGCTGTTTGCTCTGATGAAGTTTTCTTAGGAATAACTGATGCATTCCCAGAAAATCAGGACCTTTCCTGGCTGTTTACTCAGAGGAGGTACTGATTTAACTGAACTACATCAAAAGAGTAGCCGAGGCTCATTAGTGTATTTATCCTTTTATCATTTTTATGAGATAGGGAAAGTCCATTTTTGCAAATGGGGAACCATGGAAACATTAAATGACTCATTTGGAGTCACGCAGGAAATTTGTGGTGAGGAAAGAAAAGGGAATCTGATAGGTCTTCCAAGGTCCTCCACTTGTTCTCTAACCTCTTCCCTGTCCCCCAGCACCCGCTGGGGAGGTGTTGGTCAAGAGGTAGTGAGAGCCTCAGCCTGTGCGGTCGGTCCCACGGAGAACATGTGGAATTCCCCCTCCTACACAGGCTGAGTCAGGGGTGGACGCTGCTGTCACCCTGCTCTGCACCACGGGTTGGGCATCCAACCCCTGCCACCAAATGCCATCGCTTGAGGGAGAAGCAGGAGCAGGCAGGTGCAGGAGGCCAGGAAAACCAAGACCAGCCTCCTCCAGGACCAGCAAAGAGCCTGGAACTTCACTCAGCTTCCCTGAAAGTCAATCATCAGCAGTGGAAATAGCAGTGGGAAACCTCTGGCCCTGCAGCAGGAATGGTGTTTACACTAAATACCCATGAGACTGCCTCTTGTCACTGGAAAACACCCTCTGGGAGGGGAACACGCTGCATTCAGGAGAGCTGTCATGTATCTCCCCCTGCTTCTGCCCCATTTTTGGCTGTCTTCACAGGGAAACTGGAGACAACGTTGGCAATGTTCCTCCTTGGAGGAAGAAATCCACCAGCTGCTGGAAACATCACACTGGGGTGAGGGGGGGGAGAAAACAAATGAGTTTTCATAAACAACTTTTTTCTAGCCACTAAATTCTCAGTCTAGAGGGTTTTACTTTGAATTAATATGGGCTGTATCTGCTTTAGGATTAAAGTTATTGATCTTATACTTGATTACTGTCATTTGTCTTTGTTTCTGGATTTATTATCACTCATGCAGGGCGAAAGTCTCTAATTAGGGACAGGAATTTACGGTCTCACTCCAGGGAGTCCCCAGCAAGGCAGCCAGCTGGCTGCAAGGCCGTCGGGGCAGCTCCAGTGTAACAGGGAGCAGAACCCCTCGGAGCCCTCAGGTCAGGGGAGCCTGGAGCTGGCAGCCACCCAAGGCCTGCAGGGAGGGGGAAGTCTTTCGGAGGTCAGGGCTTCCCTAACATTCCACCCAGGCTTCCACGAAACGCCTGGAGTCACCGGAGCAGCAATAAATCCCACTTGCACTTTCTTAGAGCAACAAATTTCTGCCTCTGCTTTGAGATTCGGGGTGGTGCAGAAGCTTTTGAGGTTTGGGGTGGTGAAGAAGCTTTTATTACCTAGCAAAGTGATTCCATATGCTTTTAGCAATCCACTTTTCTTCCCGGTTATCCGGTGCCAGTTCCCAGGGCTGAGCTGGGAATGGCGCAGAGCCAAGGAGGCGTCAGACCACGTTACTGTGCCACGGCAGGGCCTCCAAGGAGGAATCTACTGGCATGGACCCCCTCCAGCAACTGCTGTAATGAGTAGGAGAGGTGTATGCCAGTGAATAATTACCAGGGGCTGCACAAGAAAGCCGTGTGAAGTCCCCTAAATAGCATTCCCATGAGTATTACGAGGGACTGCACATCAGCCACCTTCACCAAGCTGCCAGAGCCTGCTCAGCCATCGCAAAGAGAGAAGCCCTGGTCCTCTCCTGGACCTCATGCAGCCCCACTGGTGTCAGAGGAGGTTTTCACACTGATGCAGATGACTTCACATCAGCCCGTAGCTGCCCTCACCCAACTCAGTGGGAAATACAAACTCCAGCTGTTGCTGCTCTGTCTTGAGCATCCAGACACCCCACCTGAGGAAACCGTGGCAGTTTTGAGACCTAGTTTTATTTAGGCAGTTTTATTCCTAGTTGGACTTCACTTGGGTACAATCTGAAGGGTGGCTGGGTTACACCCTTGGACCCATTAACTGGACACAGCTCACGGGACAAGAAATGCAGTCATGTGGCAAAAAAAAAATTCACCTCCTCTAAATATTTGCAGCCAAGTGAAGACTTGGCAACTTCTGCACTCAGGAGATCTGCAAGAAAAGCTGAATTATCACCCCAGATTCTGTGGACTGCCAAACCAAATGGAAAAATCTGTGTTTAAATGTGCTTGCTCATAAACACCACCCTGTCATGCCCAGTAGAGCAGCCCCTGCAACAGGAGCCCCTGCAGCATCTCCACTCAGGATACAGCTCAGGAAGAGAAAGCACCTCCCTTCCCGAAGCACCATCAGAGAGAGGAGAGGGAAAACATTTACCCAGAAGTCTGTCTTCAACGCTGGGGCTTGTGACAGCAAAGACTCACCTCCTGTCCCTCTGAGTTTTATGCAGACTATGCTCTGAATATTCCAAGTAATGGGTTTTGGTTTTTTAGGAAGCTTCAGGATTGTCCAATTTATTTTCCATGGTGATCTTTTTTCATTTGCCCAATCTCGCTTAAAATAGAAACTACCTGAACGATGGCTGACAGAACCATAAATCCTGCACACATTCAGTATGATATTAAGGTTGTTATTCTTTTGGGAGTTTTGAATGTTGCACTGAAGGTCTATTTTTGGGAAGATTTGCGTCAGAACAGTCTGTCCAACGCAGTGAGTGAAGCCTGGATGGCTGATGGAGGGCTCGCTGCACAGCACAGTCAGTGGTCCTGGACCATGCAAAAAGCCAGCTGCACTTTAGCATCTGCCCTGAAAACTGCACCACTGGCAGCTGGGCGAGGTGCAAACCAGACCAACAGCAAGGGTCTGTCCACTGAGGACTGCTCTGACAACAATACTGAGCCTCAACAGTAAGAATGACAGGCAAAAATTGGCAGGTGATTGGCAGGCTCAGCAGAGCAGTGACCCTGCTGTAAGAGACACGAGGACATGGGGAAGATTCCCATTTCCCATCTGGTTTTAGGCTAAACTGATCAAGTGTTCACCCACAGAAGTTCCCATTAAAGATCTCTCCCTGAGCACTTTCTTGTTATCATTTCTGTCCTCAAATGGTTTCTTTTTAAAGGACAAACTATTTCTAGGCATGCTTCCCTGGGATGTTTGGGGTTTGACTCAGAGTGACAAAGCATGCTGAATAAACTCACAAAACAAGGACATGAAATCTTTGGGGCCTTGTCTGTCCATCTCCTATGCACAGACAAGCAGACAGACAGAATCCCTGCTGTTTCCCCAGGGTTGAGCACTGTAGACATCACCAGGACATCTCAACCAGGACCCCATTGCATCCTTCCAAATTCTCTCCCTTCCCCAAAGTATCTTAAGCGAAGTTAAGGACTGGTTTGTTAATTTGGTTTGGAGCCAAGATAACCACTTGAAGGGATGTGTTTACCATGGCAAAGGAGGAGGAGAGATGAGGTTAAGCACAGCACAGGAGTGCATGGAAAAGTGTGAGGGAAAAGAAATCATAGAATCATTGAGATTGGAAAAGTTCTTTAAGCTCATCCAGTCCAACCATCAGCTCAACACCCCTGTGCCTACTAATCCATGTCCCAAAGTGCCACATCTACCCTCTTTCTGAACACCTCCAGGGATGGAGACTCCACCACTTCCCTGGGAAAATGAGATACCCAATGGTCTCCCAGGAGCTGGAGCATGGAGAGATTAAACGTTCTTCCACTTTACAAAATAAACACACAGCAAAACCAGGGGCTGAATCTGAGTTCACACCTCTCCTTCAAGACCATTGTCCTTGGCATATTTGAGGTTGAGAGAGTTGGGGTTGTTCAGCCTGGAGAAGAGAAGGCTCTGGAGAGACCTTAGAGCAGCCTCCCAGGACTGAAAGGGGCTCCAGGAAAGCTGGGGAGGGGCTCTTGATCAGGGAGTGCAGGGATAGGATGAGGGGGGATGGTTTTCAGCTGAAAGAGGGGAGATTGAGATGAGATCTTAGAAAGAAATGTTTTGCTGTGAGGGTGGGGAGGCCCTGGCCCAGGTTGCCCAGAGCAGTGGTGGCTGCCCCATCCCTGGAGGTGTTCAAGGCCAGGTTGGATGGGGCTTTGAGCCCCCTGATCCAGTGGGAGGTGTCCCTGCCTATGGCAGGGGTGTAGAACTGGATGGGCTTTGAGGTCTCTTCCAACACATCCAATTCTATGATTCTATGAAAATGTGATATTAACCCATAGATACTGAAATCCTCACTGTGCTGCTGTTCAGGAACCCTCTGTTCTTTTCCCATATGTGCTGTCTCCGTGCAGTCCATCTCACAGGGTTCTTGTGTCCCTTTTCAAACCCAACTTTAAAAAAACACTGGTGAAAATAATGTAAAAGATGAACTTCCTTCTGTATTTACTTCTCGGATAACAGTCCTCACAGCTTCAAAACTTTTAACCTTAAACATGCAAAACTGTTTAAGCAGAGAGGGAATGGATGATTGAATTTGTATAAAGGTAGTTTTTTGCCTAAACAAGTTTAATGATGAGGAGTCTGTGTGTCTGCCACACTCAAAACCAGACCTTCCACCCCAGGGCAATTTCTGACATCAGTTTTTTCTCCCTTAAGAAGATGAAAATGAAAAATATAGATATTTAATTAACAGAGACACACTAGAATTCTCTTCTTTAAAAAAGAGAAACAAAAACCTACTGCAATTTCTAAAGAAAATTTTTTCTATTCCAATATTCACATTTCAAAATGCCTCCCCACAAATGCTTTTTGTTTAAATTCTCTTATCTTGAAACCAGAAGTTTTCCTCTAAAGCAGGATGCTCCTGTGATAAATACCTAACCTATCATTATGATTATTGTTCTAGGTGAAAAGGTTTTATTAAATTTTTATTCAACCTAATGTTCAACATTAGCTCCTGAACCCTAGCTAATGGCTTTCTTTTAATAAACATTTTCAAATCACTGCACAGAAGCACCTAACATGCCAGAGAAAATAAAATTCATATTTATAATGGATTTAATACCCTTAAAATGTGTTTTATTTGGTACCACACCCTCCAGTTTGTACTGATTGACAACAAACAAACATTGCAAACCTCAAAGGAAAAGGTTTTACATCGTGGAGGAGGTATCTGTTAGCTTTGTGCACGCTTTTTACCACTGAGGAGAAGCCAGAAAATGACTCACTTTATTTGTCAGAGGAAGATGATTACAACTGAGAGCCCTGAACATAGGAAAGAATGAAATGAGAAAATGAGAAACTGGGAAATACATCAGCAAACAAATGAAAACCAATGACACTGAATATTACAAGGTAGTTTCCCTCAGAATAACTTTCAGTTAGATCATCAAAAAGCTGAAACAGAAAACAGCCCAACTTTTGGAAAGGTAAAGGAAGAATTCACTGATGAATAAGCAGAAGGGAAAGCCACCCCTAAAACTATTTATTTTCCCTTTCTACTTATTTTGCATTGAGCACCAACTGTAAAGAGAAAATTTGGATTAAAACAATGAGACAAACACCACCAAAACATACAAAACCTGACAGTTGGATCAATTACAGCCTTAGCAAATTATTGATGAAGCCTCTAAAGTTGGGAGCACTTCCCCCCAGTTTTGAATGCTGATGTCAATGCCTCCTTTGACCTTTAACAAAGCACACTGCCAGCAGCCTGCTAACCTGAAGGACCACCAAGTGCCACAATCAGACTTCCTTTCTTACTTTTCATTGTGTTAATTTGAAGCCCACCCTATAGAGCTTCTCCCTGGAATGAAGCCTCTGCACAGCCATAAATAATTCCCTTGTCTCACGTTGCGTTACCCAAACCCCATTGCCTTCGGCTTGCAGAGGACACATCTCTAATTTCATCACTCCTGGCTAAGTATTCTTGCTTTGTGTGCTGCTGTGAGATGTTTCTGTGGAAGCACTGCAGGAGGAAGAGGGACCTTAGGGGAAAGCTGGGATGTTTGGGGTTTTTCGCTATTTGCTCCTCCTCTCATCTTACCTCATCAATGAGCCAGAGCTGGATGATGTGTTTATGGCTCATGAAGATAACAGCACATCTCTCAGATGGTTTTTCCTTAGTGGGTTTGCTGAGCAGGCACAACTCCTCCAGCCTCTGGTGGGTGTCACACGAAGTCAGAGCTCGCCAGGGAAGCCCAGCACCAGTAGACGTTACGGCTGGGGCCAGATGCAGGAATGGGGAAGTGGGATGTTCCAGCCAGCAATGGGCAGGAGGCCAGCCCAGGGCAAAGCAGTGGAAGTGCTGAGCTGAAACCTGACAGCAGACAGAGGAGGACTGTGTCACCACAGACTACTTTAAAAAGTGGCCTTTCATTAGAAAAAATGAAAATCTGAAATAGGGTTTCAGCAGTGCATTGAGTCACCTGACCTTAAACACCTGATGGCTAAACCCACTCACCTGAGCAGAATCAGAGCAGGAGCTGAGATCTAAACCAGGTCTGAACCCAAATATCACACAGTTGTGTGTGTCCTGTTCAAAAAACAAGGATGGCTGGGCAGATGGACAAACCTTTGCTCAGGAAATTATAACCCAGCCTTACACAAGCCAGATGTTCCCAACAGCCTCTTGCAGCAACCTAAATGCCCTTACAAGGCTCCTGACCAATTGTGCTGAAACAAAACTCATGGTGCATTTCCATCAGGGTCAAGTAAAAACAACTGCACAACTGCAATCAGATACAGAGTGTGTCTAAAGATGAAGTTGAGGTGAGAATATAAATGTGAATGCTGTTCTCAATGAAGCTCTGTCAGTGATTCAATGAAAGGAAGTCAAACCTGACAGTAGACAGAGAACAGCATCATCACAGGCTACTTCTTTAAAAAGTGGCATTTAATTTAAAAAAAATAATACAATTACAGATTTGGGTCATAACTTTAACCTGAGAAAAGACATCATGTGCTTTTTCTCTTTTTACCTTCCCCCCCTTCCAGTGAAAACAAAGCCCAAGGCACTCAGTAGGTGATCTGAGCCCTGCAGAGGACACCTATTCCAGGGTGTAGGTCCTGCACAAGGCTTTGAGCAGCACTGGACACATGCTCAGCTTGGGTTTGCTCCTGCATCTTCAGCCCAAGAAGTGACACAACACCAGAGAGGGTCCTCAGCCATGGAGCAGCACGAGCAAGCTCTCCAAGGACCACCAGAGGAAAGCTGGTGGGGAGATCTGCCTGAAAAATGCCCAGGCAGAGGAATGGAGACCTGTCCTGAGCCCCACAGAGCCCTAAGGAGGGCAGAGGGTGAACCTGTCTGCTCTCCCTTGGGGTGAGTCACTGGAGACTGAGCACATGATTTCATGGCGTGTGGCAACAGGGAACCTGTGTTGTATTTATTATTATTATTACTAATTAAGCAGTTCTTGCAGGTTTCCACTGAGTTAAATGCCACATCAAAAAAACAGAGATTATTACCCTTAAGACCTTGGAAAACCCACCATGACTTAAAGATTGTGCCAGTGCTGCATGCCAAGTCTGTGGCCCTTCTGTAGACACCTGGTTTTAACAAGCTAGATCTCCAACCCTTGCTCACTTTCAGCCACCTTTAGAGGGCCTACTGAGCTCCTTCACTATGGACTTGTTCACAGTCTAAGAAGTCAAAAAGGTAAGAAACCATCAAACCAGAAGGCAAAGCAGATGGTCACAGAACTCATCCATGCCAAAACTGGATTAGCAACGAGGCCTTTGACCTGCAGGTTTAGTTTCCAGGGCCACTTTCCAGTTCTTCAGCCTTTATAATATCCCCTGTGCTGTATTTCTGCAGCTGGTCCTGAACTCCACCATCCTCAGCAGTGAGCTGTGCTTCCCAAAGCCAATGGCCATCATGAAAAAGCAGTTGCAACAGCCTCCTAAGAAGATCTGACAGAGAATACCAAGGGCAACCAGCTTTGACCTATTTCATAAAGCTTTATTTCTTCAGGAATGTTGCAAAATACAAGCAGTTTTGGCCTAAAGCAAAGCAGCAGGGAATAAAGAAACCACATGAAAACATAGAAACATGACAATCTGTAAAGCCAATATCTCTCCCTCAGGAGCACAGAAAACAAACACAAATGTTTCCTTGACTAGGAGAAGCCAAAACCACTTCCCAACAGTCGTTCCAGAAGAGTTCGTAACACTGCGTTAAAGGAGTGATGCAAACTTGCTATTTCACTGGCAGCCCTTAGAAATAAACAGGAGAATCCTGACTGTGGTTTAAGTCTAAAGGGAACAAAGAGAAGGTTCCCTCTCTATTGTGTCTCTTGGACACCAGTTGCTGGTTCAAAATCATTTCAACAAAAATGAGTCTACCAAGAGACCGGGGAATACCACTCAGCCTTGTGTTTGTGCCTTCAGGGCTACTGAAGGATTCCAGCATCAGAATCACTTGCTCTCATGTTCTCCAGAAAGGCCACCTGGATGCACAGGGCTATGACAGCCCCCAGAGCCTGTCATCATTCTATTTCTGCTGGATACTCCATGTCAGATACAGAACAAACTCTTAAGGATGTGAGTACTTGGTCAGTCCCTTCTAATCCTTAGGGAGGATGGACCGAGTTGAATCTCCAATCTGTGGCATTCACATTGCCCAACAAAGCTAACCAAAAGCCATGGTTCTCTGTGACACAATGAAAAAGCCTCCTCAGATATCTAATTGTCTTTCATTTCTTGTAGATACCATCAAGTGATCATCAGAGCTTGTTCTTACATTTGGTCACAGACCAGACCGATAGATGATGCCCAAATGAACCTCCAGCACTTCCAGGAAGAGACTGGTTTTCCCCTCAAGTATTCTGTTAAAACTGGGAGTGGGTGACCCAATGTTCTAATTGCTAAGAAACTCAATGTAATTTTCAATTAAAATGTCAGGAAAATCAATTTCTTTCCCTCTTGGTCTCACCTGTCTCCAAAAGGACCAGCTTGCACTGCCAGCTGCTGAGTATTCTCCTGCAGAACCAACAAATGTGAATTCAGAGACACATTCACCTGCTTTAGAAACAGAATAAAAAATATATAGCATCATTTTTGCTTAGCTAAATGACCCCACTATAAATATTGCTGTGCAGGTAGCAGCAAGCACACCTTGCCCTCTGGGCCATCCTGTTTCCTCAACAGTATAAACTATTTCAGACCAACGGCACCCAGAGCACTTAAAGTGAAACATTCCCCATTCACCAGTACAATATTTACAGTCAGCAGACAACACAGCCTCTCCCTTCCTGTTGCAAAAGCATCCCACATAGGGATTAATCATTCCTCAGAAATAGTACAACTAATTGCAGAGTTATTGGCATTTCTCCCACCTCATCAAAAAACAAGGAACTCTTGACATATCCTGAGTCACCTTCCTCGTAGCTCTTTTGAAGCCTGTACTCATCAGCTTCCAGGCGAGCAGATTTCTGATTTTCAGCTAACAAGACTTCCACCTCTTCAGTTTTGGTCAAATCAAGTGGCCTGCAGAGGAAGAAAATAGCTGGTTGTAATTTAGTGCAAGCCTCACCCCAGTCTAATCAGCACAGTTGATCAGGGCACAGCAAGGCCAATTTATTTGCCTTGATGTGATTTAATAGAAAATTTTATCTGGTTTCATTTTTTCTGGAGTTTAGCAGAATTATTCAGCATTTAAGAGCAAGAATACTTAAAACAGGAACAGAACAAACAATAAAATCACATTGTTTGTTGAGCTGGCAGTCAGTTTTTTAGCACAAGATGTCCTTTCTGAGATCCCATCTATTAAATAAAATCATTTTCTGGCCCATCTGTCCATTTTGGGTACTCAGAAGGGAGGGCAGGGGCAAAAAGCCACAACTGAAGCAACAACAACATCTTGGTGCTTGAGTTGGAGCTGCCCTCCACTCTTCTCTGATGCAAGGCAGGTCAGCTCAAAAATAATCTTAAAAATAACATGTTTACAATGAAAAGGGAACCACTCCACTACCTATTTTCTTTTTTAGATGCACAATTGTGTTTGTATTTGTTTCCTAGCAAGACCTGGCTTTGTCCAAAAGACAGGAAATCATAGTCAAACAAAAGGGAGCAGTAAGGGAGTGAAATAGGGTTTCAGCAGTGCATTGAGCCATCTGACCTTAAACACCTGATGGCTAAAAGCACTCACCTGAGCAGAATCAGAGCAGGAGCTGAGATCTAAACCAGGTCTGAACCCAAATATCACACAGTTGTGTGTGTCCTGTTCAAAAAACAAGGATGGCTGGGCAGATGGACAAACCTTTGCTCAGGAAATTATAACCCAGCCTTACACAAGCCAGATGTTCCCAACAGCAACCTAAATGCCCTTACAAGGCTCCTGACCAATTGTGCTGAAACAAAACTCATGGAGCATTTCCATCAGGGTCAAGTAAAAACAACTGCACAACTGCAATCAGATACAGAGTGGGTCTAAAGATGAAGTTGAAGTGAGAATATAAATTTGAATGCTGTTCTCAACGAAGCTCTGTCAGTGATTCAATTAAAGAGAGTCAAAGGCACAAAGACCAGAAGCAGGGAGTCAGGTCAGGGGCCCAAAGGGCTCTCACACATAACCTAAACCAGGATCCATCATAAGGAAAACTCTCACTGGTGCCATTTTTAATTTCCAAGAGATGAGATAAATTTAAAACTACATTATAGAAGCAAGAAATTCTCAAAACAAGTTTGTGTCTACTCATCCCTAGCGTTCACTCATGCTAAGTAAACAATTTCTCTTGGCCTGGGCTGGCTCTTGCATTAAAGCTATGCATGAGGCAACTGCTTGAATCTCTTCCAGATGCAATTACAGAAAGCCTTGGATAATGAAACTTCTGCCAACACTGAAGCAAAGTAATTAGTTTTTACTATACTTGTAGTGACTTGAAGTTCTTTACTGAAACTTAAGGGACAGAGATAGCTAGAAGAAACCTCTGATCAATTTGAACATGTTCCTGCTTGGCATGGAAAAATGCTTGTGTCCTACTCCAGAACACACTGAGTAAAGTTCACCATTCTGAAGTAAACAGGCTTTTCTTTTAGAGCAGAATCCCAGCACTGAAAGGGGCTGCAAGGAAGGGGTTTTTTACAAGGGCCTGGAGTGACAGGATGAGGGGAAATGGCTTTAAATTGGAAGGGGAAAGATTTAGATGAGACATTAGGAAGAAATTCTTCACGATGAGGGCGGGGCGGCCCTGGCCCAGGTTGCCCAGGGAAGCTGTGGCTGCCCCATCCCTGGAGGTGTTCAAGGCCAGGTTGGATGGGGCTTTGAGCCCCCTGATCCAGTGGGAGGTGTCCATGCCCATGGCAGGGGGGTTGGAACTGGATGGATTTTGAGGTCCCTTCCAACTCAAACCATTCCATGATTCTCCAAGTCCACAGCTCAGCAGCTTTGCTTTAAGATTCTCACCTATTCTTATCTGCACGAGGTCCCATCATCTGCCTGACTCCACAATATTAGCAGAGCTCTGCAGCACCTCTTGAGTCTGTCACGTTTTAGGGTAAGGACAGCTCAGAAGACTTTTCCAATCCCAAGCTGAGAGGTTTTGTGGCTTCTTTAGTTGCATCACTAGTAACAGGGGGGTTTCACTCACACAGTATCCAAAAAAATTATGTCAGTTTATGAGGATTTCTGCCCTTTGGGTCTAACATCAGGCAAATGTTTTGTTTTAAATTCAGTGCCAAAGGTACAATTTATTTTCATAAAGCTATTAATCAAAATTGTATATATTTGAAATATCCTACAATGATGTAATGGTGGACTACAACAAAAGAACAATTAAATTGTGCAGCATTGCATGTCACATCCTTTAAGTGATCCAGCTTCATTAAATACCTGCACTGTGTTTTTAAAGGGGGAAAGGTTCTCGGTGTCAGAAGGAAGAATTGAATTCTACACTCTTTTATGAAGTTATTGGACTTTGAAAATCCAGTGGATTAAGTGTTGATTTAGAATTGTTTTCTTTGTTCAACTTCTGTTACTTTTAATCTTGCAACAATGAGTTCCATCCTACTGGAGAATTTCAAAGAAATCTGCTTTTCTTCTGTTGAAGTCTGCATGTAGCCAGAGGATTTGCTTTAACAGAAACTAGGAAATTCACTCAAAAGGAGTTGAACACCCACCCCAGGATGGAGCAGGCAGAGGACCTCTGGCTCCTGGACTCGATTCCTCGGGGAATTGCCCTGTGGCTCTTTCTCCCTGTGCTGGTTACAGGCTCGAGCTCAGTTCTGCTTTGACATAAAGATGGGAAATCACATTTCTCCTACTCCTTAGGAAACTTTTCCATCATTATGGAATGATGCTTGCAAATGAAAAGAAGCACAAAATACCCAAGCATATGTCTTGTATCGATTCTTTTGTCATTAAGACAATTGTTCCTGTTTCATTCCTGTGGTAAAAAGGAAGCCAAGAGCCACTCAGTTGTTGTTCTCTAAATGCTTTACAAATGCCAACAGAATGTGAATGAAAAGCTTTCCAGATCCTTCCTTGGGGTCCCCATTGTCAACAGCATTTGGGAGGAATTAAGACATGAAATCAGCAGCACTGGGAAACCCCACATCAGGTGAAGCCCAGTGGCGATTCCCCAGCAGAGGGGAGATGTAGCAAGGAAGGAGGGACTTGTGCCTTTGGGCTGATGGGAAGCCAGGTCCACCTTCCCAGAAATGTTCTCCAAGGAGAGGAATAAGGGGTGGCAGGGAGACAGGGCGAGGGAGGAAAGAGAGACACAAAGGGTGAACGGAGAAGCCTGCATTGGGGAAAACACTGATTATGCTGTAATCAAAAAGCTGCTTTGCCCCTTACTTTGCCCCAGTGGCATAATTTCCATGTTCCTTTCAAATCCAGCACTGCCTTAGATCTCCAGGCTTGAGTTTGCAGGAGAAAGCTCAAGAAATCTTAGGTAAAATAAGTAAAGTGAAAATAAGTAAAGTAAAATTAAGTAAAGTAAAAATAAGTGAAGGCCTATAAATAAAAAACCAGATTTGTTTAGAGAAGGAGGGTGGGAACCAGGTAATCAAGCCCAAAGCAATAAGTGATAAAGTGAATATGCAGACAAATATTTGCAGCTTCTCAAAAAAGTTCCTTAATCTTCAAAACAGGATCCTTCTAGGTACTGATGGCTACACTGGTGTTGGATGTGTGACAACAGCTTGCATCATTGTTATGGTCAAACATCCACAGCTACACAGAGCCTGGGAAGCTGGGGTTTGCAGGCACCATGGCCACATGCCTGCAGGTCTCTGGACTCCCCAGGCAGCAGGACATGAGCTGTTCCTTGCTGAGAATCTACGCTAAAACATCAAAAAACCATCTCCAGCTACCAAAGTCCAGGCTCCTGAGCTGTCCACCTGACCAAGTGAATGAAATACCTTGTCATCCTTGAAGGAAGCACCACCAAAGAACTTCCAGTAAATATTGAATGAACCAGAACTTTGCAACCAAAAATCTCCAGTTTTCTTGCCCTGTCCCTCAAAATAACTGCACAGTCTCTGGCCTTTTGAATTAACAATTGGTAGCAGAAGAATGTATGCATGAGCAGTTGGTCAAAGACCCCTTGAGTTTCCAATGAACAGCCCCAAGGGAAATACAGTCCTGGGAGATCTGGGAGATGAGGCTGTGCTCCTGACACAGGAAGGTCATCTCTCCATGCTGACCACAGAGCAAAGGGAAGTCGGACACAGTCTGTGACACAGACCTAGGTCATGGCATGATCTTATCTGCTGTCCTGTTAACCTCTCCAGATATGGGCTGGTTTTAGAGCTGAGGTGGGAAGACTTTAACAGGCATCCAGCTGCTGTAGTGTCTCTGAGTAATGAAAGCTGCAATTTTACATGTCACAGTCAGCATCTGGACACAAGAGAGGTTTCCCTGAAGAATGTTAGGAAAGGAAGACACACAGAACCACGGAAGAGATAATTCTTGTAATGGGGTCTTTACTGTAACAAGATTACAAAACAACCCATCTGGCTCTTAACCTTTAATCCTAGCTGAAGGAGAAAGACAGACCATGAAGTCTGCCTGCAGCCATGCACGTACTCTGTTTGTTCTAAGACCCTGCTGTCTGCAAAGAAAAGTGCCAGGAGATGCAGGGCTGGCTGTGGTACATCCCTCAGCACAAGGGTTCCCAGGCTGGTACCTAGCTCATAACACAGCCTGGGGTGAGAGGAGGGTGAATTGCTGCTGCCTGACACGATGGTGAATGGCCAGCAGCAGGCAGCTCCCACCTTCTTTATGGGGATGGAAACGACGAGGAGACCAGAAAGGTCCCCAAGCTTTGATGTGATTCATTCCCAGAATGGAAACACCACCTTGCTTTGGCTTGGAAGCATCAAATCAGAAGACTTCAGAAGCATCCTGAAGTTTCCAGGTGTTGTTTGTGCATCCATGGCAAAGCCCCAGCCAAGCTAAACAGTTGCTTCAGACTGAGAAAACTCAAATGTGTTTAACAGACACTTGTAAAATAACTGGTATTGGACCTGGACCATGGATTGACAGGGGAGTGAGTTTCCCAGGCCAGCCTAGGCATGACAGACAAGAGAGGAAGTGCTATGTCACCTCCTGGGCTCTTGGGGAACACCACGACGGTAGCACTGACCTTGTCGTAGGAGTCTCTGAGAGGCGTTGGCACCAACATTGGCAGGACATGCACTGGGAAGGTCCCAGTTGACTGTCAATCAGCAAATGTGACACCCACCTACAAGAAGGGCCAGAAGGAGGATCTGGGGAACTACAGGCCTGTCAGCCTGACCTCAGTGCCAGGAAAGGTTATGGAGATCATCTCGAGTGCCATCACATGGAACGCACAGGATAACCAGGTGATCAGGCCCTGTCAGCACGGGTTTAGGAAAGCCAGGTCCTGCTTAACTAATCTGATCTCCTTCTGTGACAAGGTGACATGCTCAGTAGATGAGGGAAAGGCTGTGGATGTTATTTACCTGGGCTTCAGTAAAGCCTTTGACACTGTTTCTCACAGCATTCTCCTGGAGAAGCTGGCAGCTCGTGGCTTGGGTGGCTTTACTCTTCGCTGGGTAAAAAACTGGCTGGAGGAGCGGGCTCAGAAAGTAGTGGTGAACAGAGCTCGGTCCAGCTGGTGGATGATCCCAAGCGGTGTCCCCAGAGCTCAGTGCTGGGGTTGGTCTTGTTTGATACCTTTATCAATGACATGGATGAGGAGATCGAGTGTTCCCTCAGTAAATTGCAGATGACACCAAGTTGTGTAGGAGTGTTGGTCTGCTGGAGGGAAGGAAGGCTGTCCAGAGGGATCTGGAAAGGCTGGATCCATGGGCCGAGGCCAACTGTATGGGGTTCAACAAGGCTGATTGTTGAGTCCTGCGCTTGGGCCACAACCATCCCACGCTGTGCTCCAGACTTGGAGAAGAGTGGCTGGAAATCTGCCCAGCACAAAAGGATCTGGGGTTGCTGGTCAACCGTGACTGAACATGAGACAGCGGTGGCCCAGGTGGCCAAGAAGGGCAACAGCATCCTGGCTTGGATCAACCGTGGTGTGGCAGCAGGAGCAGGGAAGGGATCATCCCCCTGCACTCAGCATTGCTGAGGCTGCACCTCAAATCCTGGGTTCAGTTTTGGGCCCCTCAATCCAAGACAGACACTGAGGGGCTGGAGCGCATCCAGAGAAGGGAACAGAGCTGGGGAAGGGGCTGGAGAACAGGGGTTCTGGGAGTGGCTGAGGGACCTGGGACTGTTTAGTCTGAAGAAGAAAGAGGAGGCCAACGGGAGACCTCAACCTTCCCTGCAGCTCCCTGAAAGGAGGCTGTGGCGAGGTGGGTGCCCGGCCCTTCAACTAAGTAACAAGACAGAGGATGAGAGGAAATGGCCTCAAGTTGCACCAGGGGAGGTTTAGATTGGATTTAAAGCACAAGTAGACGTGGTGCTTAGGGACAGAGTTTATTGGTGAACTTGGCAGTGTAAGGTTTACGGTTGGAGTTGATCTTAAAGGTCTTTTCCAACCTAAAGGATTCTGTGATTCTGAGGGGTTCAGTCCCCTTTTAAAATTAGCAAGGGGATGCTTTGTTCCTCCTCTTCTCCTGAATTTCAGTCAGTTAACTTTGGCCTGGACCTTTCAAGGCACTACTCAGCCATGTTTACATTGTTCTTCCTGAGACGTCAACAGATTCTCTGGTATTTCCACTTTGTCGGCCTTCTGAAGCTCTGAGATCTCCCACCATTTGGGCACAAATGTCCACAGTTTCGAGGAAATTGAAGAGAGTCAAGGCACGACTGCTGGAAACAACATTTCCTGCTTAGCTGAACTCAATTGCAACATCTTTCAGGAGATCAGAACAAACAAAACAAAAGCAGCATGCAATATTTTCTGCTTTTCTAGTGCTGAGAACGAAGAGAGCTCCTGCTGCAAAAGGTAACGAAAAGCTATGGCATTTTAAGGTCAGACTCCAAGATACTGCAGGTGACTACTGAATGTAAAAACAATGGTTTTCAAAGTACCATTTAAAAAGTAATTAGGGAACCTGCTTAACTCCTTTCTGTCTCCCTTGAAAATCCCAAGCACACTGTTTCATGCTCCACACACAGCTGAGCTGGTGATTTCACAGGCGGCCAAGCCATGAGTCACTTATTCACACCATGTTACTCTTGTGGTAACAGCAAGAACGTCACATGAGAAGTGGTTGGTAACTGGTGTCTGGAAGGAAACTCTGGGCAGGGCACTGGGACCTGAGCAGTAGGCCTGGGGCAGCAGTCTGGGGCAGGGTAGTATCAATACCTGTTATCAAAGATGTATGGCATAGATTATAGAGTCTTGGGTACAGCATCCTACATCTTCTGCTCTGGAATAACTAGAGGAGAAAGACTGGAGTTTGTTTAAGTAACACTGGGATTCAGAGCAGGCAAGGTGGAACACACTCAAAGCTCCCATTCCCTAGTAGCTCCAAGATTTTATTTTGATTTTGCTAAATGTTTGTATCAAGATAAGGATGGAACCAGAGGACACCTTTTAGCAACGCCAACAACTTCATGTAAACCATTTGCTGAATGGAGTGGTCCCTTTGACAGCAGGACTTAGTGGCCTCACAGACCTTTTCCAACCTTGATTCTATGATTGTACATCCTGTCAGGAAAATTTCCTGCAGTACAGGGCCAGGAATGATTGTCAGAACTATAATGTGAATCAGGGCTTACAGACCAGGATGGGTGGTGGCCACGCTTGTGGCCAGTGCTCTCACAGCAGCAGTACCTTTTCCCAGCCTGCAGGAAGGAAAGCTGAGGAGTAACTGGAACAGCCATAAGGAGCAGCTGTAAGGAGTCAGGGTTGCAAAACCTCTGAAGCAGAACTGCTCACTTCCCAAATGCATCCGCCAGGCAGCTGGCACGGAAAGGGGAACTTGGCTGCAGAACAGAGAACTGGCAACCTCAGAAATGCTGCAAAGAGGAGGAAGAGGTGAAGCTGTGCCACAGCCATCCTTATCATGATCATCTCTGCATGTTTCTAGGGGCTTGGATGGGGAAGAAAAACATAGCCTGAAAGATTTTGCAGTCCAGGAGTGGGGTGGCCTGCCCAGGACTGCTCTGGGGTTTATTGGGCTGGTCCAACACTTGATGAAACGTGGGAAACGCGGTGCCCTCACAGTTACCCACACAAAGGGACAGGAGTTGCACAGAGGGAGGTATGGCAGGAGGTGCAACTCGGCCATCCGTCAGCTCTAGGGCTAAGAGAAAGCTGATGGAGCTGGGTGCTCTGCAGATTAAGGAGAATTACATTAAATCAGCTTGTTACAGGTGAAATTACTTCCTCAGCCCTGCAGGAGAGCCTGGATGTTACAGCAGTTTTGGTCTGAACCAGGAGGAGATGCTTGCAAGAGGAAACTTCTAGCAAAAGGCTGAATAAAACCATCCCTGTGGCTAAACTACAGGTCAGGCATTCTAAGGCAGTGGTTTCCCACCCATGCTATGAAATATTTGAAATATTAATGTCAAGAGTGTTGCTTTGTGCCCTCTCTATTTGTCACACCTTGTCAGTGCCACTTGCCTGCAGGCAGCTGAGCGAGTGCAGACCCTCTTGCCAAGGACACATCCCAAGAGGAGAGCAGACTATCCTCAGTCACCATTTCTAAGAAGCCCCCTCTGCTTAGCTGAAAAGAAAATACAAAAGCAAATTTTGTAGCAAACAGCAATGCAAATCCTGTTGGTTTTCAACAGTCACCTGATAATATCCAGGCAGAAGAACATTGTGCATGGGGGTAAAGTTACCAACTCACTCATGTCCGTGTAGGACCCTCGAGACACACAGATACCTTCTGTGGGAAAGAAAGGAGCAGAAGTGAACACTGAGGTTCTTTCTTAGGAATCAAATTATACTTTATTGTTTGAGTCAATTTTATCTGAAGTCATATTACAGTTTTTTTCTTTCAGAGCTTCTTTTTGGCACAAAGGAATTGAACAAGAGCTCTCCCTCCCTGGCACATCCCTCAGAACAAAGGTGCACACATAAGGGAGACCCTCACAGTTCAAAGTGAAGGGGAATGAGAGGCCAAGCAGGGCAGCTGAAGACCAAAGGACCAAAGATAAAAGGGTTTTTTAGCAGGACAAGGAGAAATAGTTTTAAACTAAGGGAGATGAAATTTAGGCTCAATATAAGGAAGGAATTTTTTTATAATGAGGGTGGGGAAACACAGGTTGCCCAGGGAGGTAGAGGCGACCCCATCCCTGGAAACATTCAGGTTCTGATTGGATTGGGCTCTGAGCAACTTGATTGAATTAAAGATGTCCCTGTTCCTGCAGAAGGGTTGGACTGGATGCCATCTAAATGTCCCTTCCAACCCAGATTCTATGACTCTATGAAAGTGAAGTTCTTCAGTCTCTCTGCACTAAACTGGACACAGATGCACAATGCATGGGGTTATTATTTCCCACAGTACATTGCACTGGTGTATCTGGTGCTTGCCCCTGGCTTATGTGAGATGAAGTTATTCAGATCAGACCTGTGCCAGCCCCAAAAGTCCCTCTGTGTTTCTCCCAAGCCATTTCCAAGCCCTCTGGTAGCTGCTCAAGCCATAACAGCAGTAGGAGCCCTCCAAACTTTGCATCTGCTCAGCTTCCTGCTGAGAGGATGATCTTAGATCAAAGACTGATCCTTGTTGCCAGGACATCTGGGAACAAACGGGCAAGAAGCAAATTTGGATTTCCTGTAGGGAAGAGGACTGGGAAGGGCTGAGAATTAAAGTGGTGAATCTGCATACAGCCCTGGAAATATTTTAGTTCATTCTTCAAATACCAGAAAATGCATGAACCCCTCCCATTGAAATTGTAGACTGGTGAGGAGATGCGTGCAGACATGAGGAATGTGTTCAGGTGAAATAGGCCTGAATTTTGTGTCAGTTTCCCTCCCTGCAAAGGTGCCAGGGGCAGCTGTTTGGCCAGGTGTGTTCTTGCAGAGGGCAACGTGCCACCTGGAGGAAACCCCCAGTGCCCCTTGCCAACTATGCACAAACCATCCGAAGTATTTTCCTGAATGACCTCATAGGAAACACAACTTTAGATTCTGTATTTATTTATAGTATAATTTAAATAGATAATATGTCATAAAGGAGAACAATCTCAGTGAACTGCCACCTACTTGTGTGAGAGTAAATCCTTGGCCTTGATGATTAAAACTTCCCTGTCATTATTAGCAGCTGTATCTCTCCAGTCTCGACAGTTCTTTAGCATGACCATGAGATGGACAGATGCCTCTCACAAGCTCCCCTTAAAAAGACATATTTTAAGAAATAAAAAATCCATTATTTGCTCAGCTGGCCAGTTCCCTGGTAGAAGAAAACCCTTTCTGCTTCTGCTTAGATAATCAGACCAGCCTGGCTCACAGCAAAAATGTAAAAGGAAGCCCGAATTGGGAGTGCAAAGTCCAACCTGCAGACACCAAACGCTGACCTGGGAACACCTTGCTCTTGCTCAAGCTGACAAACCCAGACACTGAGCTTAGAGGTGAAAGAATCACCACTCACACTTGCTTTTGTGGGTGAGAAAGGAAAACGAAGCAGTTAACCATAGCGGCCTTAGACACTCACCTTCCAGCACCTGCTGCTGGGTAGAGCAGTCTCCACGTCTACACCCATCCTCACCACAGAGCAAGAAACAACCACAGAGCAAGAAACAACCGTGCAAAGATTTCCCAAGCCTTGCTGGGTTTCCTGCCATCACTTTGTTCACTGCTGGCTGAGTGAGAAGGTGGTGGGATGATCCATGAGAGGACAGCTCTGCTCGTTTACCAGCCTGGAGGGAGAAGTGGAGACAACCTCTGAAGAAACGTCTTCAGAAAGGAAGGCAAGATGCTGAAGGGTTGATTATATAAACAGAGATCCAGCCCTGAAGAGCTTCATCTGCCTACACAGCACCAGGAGAAACTGTAAGGAGGCTGCAGGGGTATTTCTGTTCTCATTTAACTCATGGGGTTTATGAAAACAGGGCTGCCTGAGCTTTTCAGTGTCAAGAGCCGTGGCTGGTTTTGCACCACTGCACACCCTGTGGAAGAAATGCATCTGTGCAAAACAAGTGTGAAACACTACCAAATCAGAGCTTTCCACTTCCACTGGTGGGAGTGTTCTGCATCCTCTTTCTACCACTCATGGTAGAAGGGCAAAGTGCTGGAATTGGGCTTGACTTGCACTTTGGGATGAATAATTCACCCCCAAATCTATCTAGATCACAGCTAAGCTGTTCCAAATGAGGACCTGCCTTTTGTGTGGTGTGGGTGGGTGTGTGAATAGGTGTTTCTGCTCCTCATAAGTAGCTGAAACCATGTAGAAAAGCTACACTGAAACAGATGAGAAAATAGTTGCTTATGCTAATATTTGGAAAGCATCTCGGAGCTGCAGGAATCTGCATGCCCTGTCACAGGAAACTAGGATTATCATTTCTGACAAAGCAGGTAGAGTTTGCATAGTACAAGATGATTGTACGTTCTATCCAAGCATGGAAATGAGATTGGTGTGGGAACTGAGGAATTCACTTTGTGTTATGCAGTGTGGAAAAATGTATTTTTAGGGAAGGCATCAGCAAACTTGCCCTCCACCCTCCTGCTCTACAGCTCGGGCAGAGCAAAGCCTGAGCTATTCAGTGGAGCTGTTTGAAGGGGTTGTCTTTCCTTCAGAAGAAAACTGAGAGATATATTTCTATGTATTATAGATGGACAGAGCACTCAGTAAGTGGAAACAGAGATGCACGTCTTTCCTTGGAGATATCATAGAATGGCTTGGACTGGAAGGGATCTTAAAGCCCATCCAGTCCCAACCCTCCTGCCATGGGCAGGGACACCTCCCACTGGATCAGGGGGCTCAAAGCCCCATCCAACCTGGCCTGGAACACCTCCAGGGATGGGGCAGCCACAGCTTCTCTGGGCAATCTGGGCCAGGGCCTCCCCACCCTCACAGCAAAACATTTCTCCCTAAGATCTCATCTCAATCTCCCCTCTTTCAGCTGAAAACCATTCCCCCCATCCTATCCCTGCAATCCCTGCTCAAGAGCCCCTCCCCAGCTTTCCTGGAGCCCCTTTCAGTATTGGGAAGCTGCTCTAAGGTCTCCCTGGAACTTTCTCTTCTCCAGGCTGAACAACCCCAACTCTCTCAGCCTGTCCTCATAGCAGAGGTGCTCCAGCCCTCAGATGATCTCCGTGGCCTCCTCTGGACTCACTCCAACAGATCCATGTCCTTCCTGTGCTGGGGACTCCAGAGCTGAACACAGGACTCCAGGTGAGATATATTGGTATATCCCAGTACATGGAAACAATAAGAACAGGGAATCTTGTGAAAGTTGGACAATGCAACCAAGGGCTTTATAGTTTTATACTTTGCTTACACTGCAAATTGAATTTCCAAATGCCTGCTTCCACTCAACATCTCCTATGCCCATCTGAGATACTTGCATCTATTGGGGTTCAGCCTCAATTGCTTTCCATGTGCAAAGTAGAGAGGAGGATCAACTGTAGGATGGCAAATCCTTTACATGAAGCATCACCAGAAGCATCCCAAGACAGGGTCAGTGGCACCCACACCTCCGTCTTTGAAGCCACCACCCTCTGCATGCACAATAAATGCCTGCAGAGTGGCTATTCCAGCAGCTTTCTTTTCAGTTTTGAGGCCTGCAGAGAGGTTTCCACCAACTGTACTTCTCAGAGTGACTTTGAGGTTGTTTTTACAGTAAAAAAAAAAACAAAAAACAAAGCAGCTTCACCAGGAACAGGCAGAGTGAGACGTGACAGTGTGGGAGGCTGAGGCAAACCCAGCAGAGAGGGCAGCACCAGCACCACGTGGCTGTCACTGAGACTGTGATGGTTCCATCACAGAGTGACCAAGGGTGATACCATCAAACAACCTCAGTCCTGTTCTCTGGGCTCGGATAGGCTCTTGCCTTAACACTTTCTCTGCCCAGAGATCACCTAACAGAAGATGGGGAAGCAGAAATGGTTAAAATATGGGGAGAAAAACACAGGTAGAGCTGGTTGGGTAAAGCCAACAACACTGGGCTTGACAGCTGAAGGGAAGGGCAAGAAGGGGAACAGTCAGAAAAAGTTCAGCCAAAGTTCAGAGTAATGAAGTTGAATGTCGGGAAAGGAGCTTTATCCCAGCACAACCCCAGTTCCCTTTCAGAGGTAGCATAGGAACATAACTGGTGGCTTTGGAGCTGTAGGGCAAGAAAGCAGCATCTTGGCCTCAGGCAGGTCCACCAATATGTGCACAAGGATGCCCCCAGGAGGGTCAAGCACAGAGGGTGGAAGAAGCTGTTACTTTTACAAAGATGTAGGTGAAGGAGCAGGTATGGGAAAGAAACCAAGAGAACTACAGTTTTGATTCTGCTGGTGTCGGTGTAAATCAGGGGCAGGTCCATGGTGCAAGAACAGCAGAAGACCAACAAGCTCTGAATCATGGTGGAAATCTCAAAAAAAAAAAAAGAGAGAAGTTCAAGAACTTAATAAAGAGTTTTGAGACTCACAAGGATGGGCTTTTTTCTTAGTATCCTGCTATGTGGTACCACCTGGATCATAACAGCAAAAGAGGCAGTGGTTGACAGGGATGCTCACTGAAGCAGGAAACACCCAAGGTAGTCACTGCCAGATCTGGTTGCAAACCACCAACGTCAGCAGAAGACCAAAGCAGCCTTGTTGCTGCCTACAAACAGCATCCCAACTGACATTTCACTGCCCACAGCCTCCAGGCATCTCAACTCCAAAACTAAACCTTCCTTAGCGGATGGTTGCAAAGTGGGACACGGCCACTCGGATTAAGAGAGTTCTGAGTGAAGTGAACAGTGGGTACATCATGTAATGGAAAGGATATTTCTCTAATTGAGAGAGTTTCCTGGCTCTGACGTAACTGGAAGAATTATTTCTCAATGTGTCAGCTTTACTGTCAAGCCACAGACACGAGCTCACTGTAAAGGTTCAAATTTGTCTTGCTTAAGCCATAAGCATCACAGTTATTTATAGCTGGCATTCACACAGCTGCCACTCCCAGAGTACCTGAGACTTTCCCAATTGGAGGGTGTTCCTGCATCCTGTGCTGCGGGTGCAGCTGAAGGATGCAGGGATACAAGGGCTCAGACTAAGTCCCTCACCCAGATGGTGACAAATTAATTATTTCCATGATAGCCATCTAAATCCCAAATGGCTGCTTTAGCCTTTCATTCTATTTGCTGTGGCTGGAGGTAGACAGAGGCGATGGGAAATGATGAAGAGGTGCAAAGTTTTGGGTACTTTGCATGTTTACCTGTACAGCAGAATCTTCTAGAGTTTGCAAAATAGGTCTGGAAGTTGCTCAATTACAGAATTTCTATTGCTTTCTACTTCCAGTCAGGCTAAAAATAAAATAAAACCTTATGCCAGGCTGATTTCTGCTGCAACCACACTCATCTCAGCAGAGTTAAAGGGGTGAGCATGGGCCTTTACCATGTTGTTTTTCAGCAGCACAACTTCCAGTTACAGCCAGAACAGGGAAATGGAAACCAGTGGTGAGCTGGCCAGCCCCAGCGCCGCTCCTCTGCGTTCCTCACCGGGAGGTCTTCACATCCCCAAAACAACCCCCATATCCTCTCGCTCACCATCAATGTCAAGGTCTCTCTCTGCAAGGCAGCTGTTAGAAAGGTCTCTTTGAAAGACCTCAGGCAAGACACTGTTAAATCCCACTCCTGTAAGGTCCTGGCTTTGTGGTTAGGCAGGGGATGGACACACCTTGAGGTGCTTTGCACCTGTCTTGGTTTTGCAGGGCTCTGTCCCACAGCCCTGCCCTTCACCTGTGTGCTACAAACCTGACATCTTATTTTGGGTTTGTTTGCTTGCAGGTGATTAATTTCTCCTGGAAGACCCTTGCAGCATGTGCTGCAATGGGGAAGAAACTCCATTGTTTCACCAAGGGTGAGAGGCAATGTTCATCAACACAATGGACAAAGTGCATGTTCTTCTGCCCCCAGCAGGGTTACAGCTCTAGATGTGACAGAATTAATGGTATTCCTGACCATCATGAGTGTGGTGCTGGTTAGGAACGTGGGATACCAGCCAAGATACAGGGCTTCTGGCTGGAAGCTCTTTTTTCCAGGTATTTTCCCATTCCAGTACAATGAGTTCCCTCCCAGTGGTACTTTTTGTACCTGGGATACCCATCCCAGCAGCCTCCCTCAGCAGAGCTCAGGGGAGAGGGAAAAGCCTGAGGCCATGAGCCTGAATACAGCTCTTCATTTGGAGCATCCTGTGAACCTCTTTCTAAGTACCCCAACGCTGCCTCCCCATCCTTCAAGAATGTATTTGTACATCTAAGGGGCATCAGAGAGCTACACTCAAACACAAAACCTTAAAGAGTTACTTCAAAACAGACCTTTTGGAGCCCTCATGCTCTTGCTGCATGCAGTAGAAGATGCTCCCATGGACAGGCCACTCCACTCCAGCATGGTTTGACATCCACAGCCACCACCGCACTCACAGAAACGTATCTGAGTATTGTAAAAGAGAAACCTCCACCAGCATCATAGCGGTCCAGCCTGTTTTGAACCCAAACCACTCCTCCCATCACCAGGTAAGGGATGGATTCAGCCACCTGGAGAGGGTTTTGGTCTCCCTTTGCCAGCTGTTTCATATCAGCGTGGCTCAGCTGTGTTCCTGGAGGGTGTGTGCTGAGCCTTTCCTGGGGCCAAGGACAAACACCCGACGAGACCTGGTCCAGCCAAAAAAATCAGTTGCTGACAGTTTCTAACCTGGTGGAATCTACAGCTGTAAACCTTAAATAACTGCAACCTAAATCTTATCCAGCTTCGTGGAGCCTTCCTTCTGCTTTTAAAATAAGGTGAAAGCACCACTACCCACCTGGACATGATCCTGTGCAACCTGCTTTAGCAGAGGGGTTGGATTGGATGTTCTCCAGAGGTGCCTTCCAACCCCAACCGTTCTATGATTCTGTAGTTCTCCAGTAGTGGAGCTCAGAGCTTCAGCCAAGAGGTTTAATGGTTTGGTTGGCCCCAAAGCCACAGTCACAGTATCACAAGGTTGGAAAGGACCTCTGAGATCATCAAGTCCAACCTATAACCCATCACTAACACCAACCAACCATCATCTTTCTGAGTCAAGCTCAGACATGAGCATCATCCCACCAGACTGAGCACACTTTAGTTTTGATTATGGATGTGGACTTTCTGCTCTAAGTTTAGCACAAAAAAAAAAGTGACATGCCTAAACAGGGTTGGACTTTCACTCTCTAATGAGGCTTTTGCTGAGATGCTGTTGGTCTGCACTGTGTGACAGGACAGCAGGAACTGAATTATTTAAGTGACAAGCAGATTCTTAGCAAATACATGGGAACAAGGCTACGTGGGCTGTGATGGCAGCACACTGAAAGGTGCTAAGGCTCAGCTCCTGCTGCATGAGGATTGATAACTTGAAACTTGCAATATCTAGCAGCAATAATTATATTTCACACCTCAGATGAATATAAAAGATTCTCCCATATCTTATGGTGTCTCTGCCAGGGTGAATATGGAGCTGCACATTCCCCTCAGAACAGGACGTGCAGGGCACCAATAGAGCAAACACTGGATAAGGTTAGAATGACATGCAAATGCTGACATTTTCACTGATTTTTCTAACCAGTTCTGAGCTAGGGAAGAAAAAATAATTAAAAATACATTAATCATTTGAAACAATGGGCTGGAAAGCCTCCAAAGTTAAAGCAGTCAGGTGAGGCTCCTGCCTATGTTTTACTGAAAGCATTCTACTGCAAGGTTGACTTGACAGCCCTTTGGGAAGTATCTCGGTGAGTCAACTGGCAGCAGGGCTGAGGTCTCCATCCTTCCCTTCCTGCAGAGGCTCTGCTGCTGCCTTCCACAGTGGTGCTGCTGCTGCTTCGAGACTTGCCAACACCAGTTGCAGAGAGTGGCAGTGACCAGTGGCAGAGAGTTTGTGCCAGGCCCAGAATTTCTTCTGTTTGGCCTCGAACCCACTTCCCAGCAGATGTCTTGGTGCACATCCCGTGGGCAATGCTGTATCACCACAAGGACACTTAATTTATGCATCCGAAACGATAGCGTCAGGACCTTGGGAAAGTCACAAAGTTGGATGGTTTCCGGGTCTGACGCCTCTTACTCGTTTACCGCAAATGACTTCAGCAGCCACCCATTAAATCATTTCAGAAAACACATGGAAATATTAAGCAACAACAAAAAAATCCACCCCATCTTTCCATTCAGTCAGATATACAGATATAAAGGTATTTTTTGGCTGGGAAAAAAAGCAAACAATGAGTTAAAATGTCATCTGTACCTGGTAAAAGTCCCCCATCTTTTCTTCAGCTCTCTCGGTTCCGAGTTCACTGAGAACAGGTACAGGGGCTGAAGGTTAATCAGGAAATAAAAGATTAAGTAGAGGGGAAATTCAACAAACAATACATGATTGTTGTTCTGTTCATGGCTGAGCCCTGGGACCGCTTCCCAGCACATCGCGCCATTGTGACCTTCAAGGTAACCACACAAGAACGGGCTTTTCAGCACCCTGAATCCTGAAATGACTGATTCTGCTTACTCAGGCAGCATCCTCGTGGGCTAATTACTCACTTTGTCACTCGTTCTGGTTTCTCTGCTTTCTCGTTCGCTCCGCAGCGTGACCCTGGAAGGCACCGCTGGGTCAGGCCCTGTCGCATCTTCACCACCATCGAGCTGTTCTCTGCTCGAAGGACACGTCAGTCACTTGGGTATGGAAAGGATTAAGCCCAAGACTCTGCAGGACAAGTTCATGCATCCTGGACTGTGTTTGCTCAAACAGGGGATTTCTGTGAAGATGCTGGTTTTCCCAGCCATCCTTAGCAAATCTTACCATACACCCTTTCCCAGAAATCCACGTGATCAGAGAAATTCCCTCAGGCCTTGCAATCACTGCTAATAAATTTGTCTTCTCCACACCTCTGCAAAGTGTGAATCTCTCAGATGTGGAGAAGGGAAACCAGGGTTTCGTGGCAGGGGAGAGGAATCCAAGAGCAGAAAGAAGCCTTTCACCACACAATCCATCCAGTCCATCCAGCCCATCCTTGGTATTGACCCAAAACCACTTTGTGAACTTCACTTGGGGCCCACCAGAACATTGCAGGGAGGCTCGCCCATCACAGCCTGAAGTGAGCTCCCAGCTGTTGGGCACATCTGGATTTTTACATGGATGTTGCTCTCATGCCACTCAAGCCCCAGAGCTTCAGGGCATGGACTTCTTCTACACGCCAGGAACTGCCCCCAAGATCCCTCACTGCAGGAGCCTCCAGTGCTATCCCTGCTCTGACATGCTCAGTGCTCCACTGGCCCATCCCTAGAGCCCTTGCCCTTCTCCTGACACCTCCTTTCCATGTGGCCACCATTCACCCCTGGGATGCTTCCAGGAGGCGTCTTTGTTCCAGGAAGTTGAGCCATAGTTTCCAACCAACCGTGACAGCTTCATTATATGATTCTTTTCCTTTCACAAATGGCAGGCCTGAACCTTTCCTTTGGGTTCTTGTTTTCCTTCCTGTCACTGCTCTGCCAGGACTGAGCCTCTTGCTGGAAGGGTTTCAAAAAGGTTAAAGGCATTTCTGAAGACGTATCCAAGAGGTTGTGTTCCCGTAGGTGCTCCAGGGTAACTTCTTGGTGACCTTAAAGGAATTACCTGAATTCAGTGTTGAGATCGAGAGAGACTTTGCGTCCTCCAAAACAGCATCTCTGGTGAATGCATCCCCTGAGGAGCAATGCAAACCCCTCTCCACCAGCCTTTCCCATTTCCCTGCCCCATGCAGGCCCACCTGGAGGAGGTTCCTGCCCCACGCCTGGACAGGGAGGTGAGCTTGGCCCTCCATGGGTTTCCTAACAGGTATCTCAGCTCCATCCCTGGTTCATGTTATCACCATTCTGACACTAATATCATGCAAAATCCTTATCAGCTATCACCAGGCAGCTTAAATCTACCTTGAATTTTGAATGCTCCTCATAGCCAAGGCTGCAGGGAGGGACCTGCACAAAACCTGCCCATTCAAACTCAACAGCAGCCACAGAAACTTGGTGTTCTCGTCCTTCTTTTACAGTAATATGGTTTTGCAAGTAGGGAGGGCTGGTCAGGATGATCTGGTCAGTTTACCTGTAGCCACCATTGGTAAGGACACACCTTGAGTCCTGGGTTCAGTTTTGGGCCCCTCACTACACAAAGGCCTTGAGGGGCTGGAGCACATCCGGAGAAGGGAAAGGGGCTGTGGAAGGATCTGGAGCCCAGGGGTTCTGGGAGTGGCTGAGGGACCTGAGGTGGTTTAGCCTGGAAAAAAAGGAGACATTGCTCACTACAGCTCCCTGTAAAAAGGTTGTGGTGAGGTGAGCGTGGGTTTCCTCTCCTAAGTACTGAATAATAGGACAAGAGGAAATGGCCTCACGTGGCTCCAGGGCAGGTTTAGATTGGATATTAGGAAAAATCTCTTCACAGAAAAGATTGTCAAGCACTGGCAGAGGCTGCCCAGGGAAGTGGTGGAGTCATCATCCATGGAGTGATTTAAAAGCCGTGGGAATGTGATGCTCAGGGACATGGTTTAGTAATGAACCTGGCAGTGTTAGATTAAGGGTTGGACTTGCTGATCTTAAAAGTCTTTTCCAACACAAACAATTCTCATTCTATTATTCTACCTCATCAGCCACAAGATTTTGCAAATTTTGCTGAGATTTGGAACCACTCCAAGGAAGCTGAACCACTTTTTTGTTTGGCTCTTGGTGCTGGCTCTGATTCTGCAGTCAAACACTTGCCTTAACGTGAGCCAGAAGTGCCTGAATGTTTGCACATGAGATACCTGAAAGGTTGGTACACAAACAATTACTAATCTCAACTGTGAGATATAGATCACATCTGTGTGCTTTGTTACTTGACAATGGCAACTCTATTTATCAGCAGAACAATTATGCTGATAATGCTTGTAAATAACTTCTCTGTTTATTATGATTAGATATTGGTGTGAATGTGGCTTGTCTAACATGCTGATGCACAAGACCATTCATCCGGTGTGAACTTGGGTAGAGTTCTTAAACTGGATTTTAACCTTTGGCTGGTATAAATTAGGGGTGACTCCCCCCAAGAAAATGGAACATTTTTCATCTATTTACCTTTTTTGTTCTGTATCTGTTGTAATTATCGAGAAACTTTATGAATGTCCTTTCCTTCATGTCCGTTTCGGTCTTTTCCCCATCCCCAAATGCTGCTGTATCACGTTGGACCCACATTAAAACCCCAGAACTTCTTGTTTGCCCCCAGGAATCCTACAGCTTGAAAAGCACAGGGGGTCTAAAACACAGCCTCTCACTGAGGACCAGAACTGACTGAACGGCTGTTTCCATCGTCGATTTCCTCCGTGAGCATAAACCGGTTGCTCGCTCTTGTACAACTTGTTTTACACACAGCTGTGAGAAGGACGAGTTGTTCTCACTTTGGTGATTCAGATGTGATGAATCCTCTCAGGGCAGGGACCTCTGCTTCCTGGTAGGGTGCTGTGGGCTCATCCAACCAGCCCGTGACCTGCCTGCCAGCCACAGGGAGCGGGATTGCCCGTGCTCCTTCCTGACTCATACAGACTCTCACCACCTCTGGTGGGTGAATGGCGTTGCAGAGGAACCAACTCATCCCTCGTTCTTCCCTGTCCCCTGAGAGGGCCATGGCCCTACCTGGTAGTGCCAAGAACTCAGGGGCATGGAAATGGAAAGGCAATCAGCTCAAAAGAAAGACCCTGTTAACAGCGTAGAGTGGCTACTTGAAATTGGTCGACTTGTGTGCAAACAGCAGTGAGGAGATGGCAGGCTGAGTTTTAACTTGGGTTATCATCACCAAACCAGCTCAGGGCAGAGAGTCCCAGAGCAGTCAGACCAGGACCCAGGCCGGGGACACCGGGTGCTCCCAGAACACCTGGAGACAGGGCAATAACCTCCAGACAAAAAGCTTTTCTGTGCTTGGAGTACATCACAGTATATAATAAAAAGCAGAAACTGCACGCCCTCCTTTTTGGGTTTTCAAGGTGTCAGATGCTCTGTTCCTAAGTGCTGGTCCCTCTCCCCATCCCCACCCTCAGTCATTAAATAAATACCACACAGGCCTTGTGATAAAACTCAAAGCTGACCCTCTGGGATGGAGGAAGTCTCTGCTCTTGGCCATACCCTTGCAGATACACATCTGGCCACTTCGCTGAGTGTTTTTCAGCAGCATTCTTCCTAAGGTGACTTCCAAAGGTTTGACAGGATCCACTGGCACCCCTTTCCAGTGATATTTTGTGCCACACCTTTGCACAGAGCTAACACACCTTTCTCCCACTGCATCCCCACTACCTCCCATCCTTTCAGACTGCATTTTTGCATACCCTGCTCTTTGGGACAAGTGCTATAAAGCTATGCAGAGGGTTTTTTCTTTTCCTCCAGCCTCCTGACAGTGCAGCTTTATCAGCACTGTCTTACAGTAGTCTGGACCTGTATAATGCACCTGGACATGAAAGCATCAGCGACACTCAGTGCTCTGATGATAAGACTAATAACAGATACCTCACAGGCTAAATGCACAAGGATGCATTTATCACCCATTTCCTACAGATAAGGACCTGAAACACTGATAAACCTGACGTGTGCTGGTGAGCATCACCCATCACCACGAGTGTCACTCGTTATGTTTGAGGAGTGACTGCACACACCAACTTTTACTTTCATAAAAGCATCTGTATGACTCACTGAGAGCATCCCTGAGCTTTATGCCCAGTGAAGCATCACCAGTCCCTGGAGCTATATTTCTTTTCCAATTATCCCTCAAGGCCAAGGCCCAAGGAGAAAAATGTTTAAAAGGATAGTTTTGCCCGTGGTGTGCTGAAAGATTGGTGCCTCATCTCTGATGCAGGGCATGCAGCCTGCTTACACGAGCAGATCTGGAACCAACCTCTGCTCCCACAGCACTTATTTTGCCATCAGCTGTCTCCCGTTGCAGCATCCCTTACCTGGGATTTCCATTAAATCACAAGAGCTCCATGAAACTCAGCTTGTTTGCTTTACAACTAGATAAATAAACCTCATTTCTGAGATTACTGTTTTGATTAGCCAAGTGGAAGCTGCTCTTTGAACAGTAAAGTGCTTATCTGAAAATGTAAAGCTCTTGAATAAGCTCTTCCAGAGCAATGAGCTCAGATCCAGTAGCCTGGGCTATTTTTAAGTCTTTGTTTTATTTAATGTAGCTGAATTTCCATGCTAGCCCAGGACATTGGTGCTGGATCCAGGATATAAATAGAAGTTAGTCTAGCAGGCTGCCCTCACTCTTGGCACCCAGACAAGCAGCCAGCTGGGAGGAAGGACCCAAACGTCACAGCTAACGTGACGATCCGCTCAGCCACTTCGCTTTGCTCACTGCACGAGAACCAGCTATGACCCCGTCACCTGCATATAAGGAAAAAACAGCTTATCCAGACCAAAAAGAGGCTTGAAAACTCATTCCCCACACAGTTTGGCACTCCCTTTGGGAAGAAAAGACCTATGCTTACTCCAAAATCTGCTCCTTTTCTGCCACGAGCTCTTTGGTTTCCTCAAAATGAGGGGGACTGGGCAACTCTGGGTGCTAAAATTCCCTGTTTCCTCCAGATTAGGGATACACAGAGAAAAGGATGGTACAAAATAAAATCCAAAGCATACTACACAAGCATGGGGCCAATGGCTGCAAGAGAATTACCAAATATCATCAGCTTCCCAAAAATCCAGGCTATTTCATTAAGCGTGGCTGCTCAGAGAATTTGCTTCCCTTTTCCAAAATTAGAGTAAAGGAGGGTGCTGCCAGCTGGCAACCAGGGAGAATTCTCCACAGGGATACATCCACCCAGCAGCATCCTCCAAAAAAAAAAGCTATTTTCTGGAGAGCATCATGGGAAACCACCGTGTCACACATCCTCTGGACATGTCTAACCCACAACAGCCAAGCACGTCTGCACCAGCCCTTGGCTCTGCTTCCCCAGAGCTCCCACCCTGCCCCGTGAAAGCACTTTTGGGTGGGTTTGTATTACCACTGGTTGGGTGCTCCTGGGTCACCTCCTTCTACCACGCCAGGATGCAGAGGTTTGGGGGATGAAAGGCACTCTGCTCCCTGCAGAAGGCATCCAATATCCATTGCTGGTTTGGTGTTACTCCTTCTGGACCAAATCATTTGTGCTTCCCAAGGATCTGCCTCCTTGTTGTTTCTATGAAGTTGCATCTCACAGCCCAGATTTTGGCAAGTGGTTGCAGAGAGAAGAGGCTAAAAAGGGGATGAGTACCTTAAATGTTTTTGGGGGGGAGGATGCACCTGAAACACCAAATCACAGAATCATAGAATGACCCGAGCTGGAAGGGACCCAAAAGGATCATGGAGTCCAACTCCTGTCCCTACACAGGTCACTCCCAACACTTACACTGTGTGACTGAGGGCATTGTCCAAATGCTTCTGGAATTCTGTCAGAGTGGGTGCTGTGACTGCTTCCCTGGGGAGCTGTTCCAGCCATGTCCTTGCAATCATCATGTGTGGAATAGCAAAGCCTCCAGCTCCCAAGCATTCCCAAATGTGACAAAGCCCAGATTGCCCACAAACCTGTAGCCACAGAACTCTGCACAGGACAGCAGCAGCTTCAGATCTACAGAGGGAACCCACACTGAGGAGATTTCTCTGCCTTTCGAGCATGTTACAGTAGCTTCTTGCAACAATAATTTCTAATAAAGATTTTCAATACTATCTAGGAGTTAATGCAGCCCTGTCTCTGGCACTAACAGAGGTGACACAGCAAGAGCTGCTGGGATGGATCACGTACAGAGCTTTTTACCCACAGAAATATAGATTAATGCAAATTTATAAAAGCCCTCTATCTGGCAGCCTCTCATAGGAAATGAATTCTAAAGCATCCTCCCGGAAACTACAGTGTTGGGAAAATTCATCAGAACAACAGTTAATCCACAGGGTACTTTGTCATTTTTGTATCCCATTGCTCAATTATTCTTTTTTTTGGTTGAGTTCTTACAAAAGGAGAATAAGAACAATAATCACTTAAGGCAGAAAAGGGAAAATATGAGCTAGCTTGTTCCTGTGAACAAGGGTGGTGATGGGCTTAAACATACAGTGAAAGCAGATGAGACCATAATTCTTAATGGGCACATATTTAATGATCCAAAGTCTGGAAGAAGGTGATTAATTGCCTTTGTAGGAAATTATTTATTAAGATTTATACCAAATAGGAAATAGCATTTTCCTGCCTTCAATACATCTTTACCAGCATTTTAAAGAAAAATGCAATCAATAATTTTGAGACCCCTCTTTTGACAAAATCTGTAACAGCCACATCAGTTGTTTCACTCCCAGCTGTGCCCCCTTTCCCTCTCCCACCTGACTCCTGCCATACTCGTTGCCTCTCCTAACCCAGGACCTGGTGAGGGTGTTGCAGGGATGTGCATGGAGCAGCAGCATCCCAGGGCCTCCAAGCCCCTCGTGTGATGGGATCCCCTTTGGGATTTTGCCCTGGAATTAACTGCTCCTTGCACAACAGCCCCTGGGGCAAGAGCTACAATGTGCAGTGGTTGTTTTATCCCATCAGCTTCCTCCAGGTTTTCTCACAGAGAGTGCTTTGCCCAAGAGAAATAAAACAGTCCCTGCCAAGAAAACCTCCTTAGCTAATCAGATGAGAAGGAAATGGAGAAATGCAGATGCTTGAGTAAGAGCACAGTGAGAGCAGAGTCAGGAGAGAGCTGGCATCTCCTGCCTGACCCAGGCACCTGACTGTTGTGTCTGCTCGGGAAACCTCCCATGCGATTTGTCACATCCTCCGTGTCTGGGAGGGAAGAGCGAGGGTTCGAAAGAAGGGTCAACTCTGCAGGGGTGCTGAGTGGCTCCACGAGGAAGAGAGGAGCACAGTTGGCAGGGCTGAAAAGAGCAACGAGGCTGGGGAAGGGGCTGGAGGACAAGTCCTGTGAGAAGAGGCTGAGTGAGCTGGGTTTGTTTAGCCTGGAGAAGAGGAGGCTGAGGGGAGACCTCATCGCTGTCTGCAACTGCCTGACAGGAGGTTGTAGTGAGGTGGGTGCTGGGCTCTTCTCCCAAGTGACAGGGGATGGGATGAGAGGAAATGACCTCAAGTTTTCCCAGATGAGGGTCAGATTAGATCAGGAAAAAATTCTTCACCAAAAGGGCTCTCAGAGGCTGCCCAGGGAGGTGGTGGAGTCGCCATCCCTGGAGGTGTTCAAAAGGCAGGGAGATGATTTTCTGATGGACATCGTTTAGTAAGGGGACAGGGATGGTTGGACTTGATCTCAGAGGTCTTTTCCAACCAGATGATTCTATGATTCTAGGTTACCTGCAAAGGACTGGTCTTACACCAACTTGTGCATCTCTAGAATGTGGCAGAGGCCTTTCGGCATTTTTTTTTACCCCAAGAGACACCATCTGTCCCTAATCAGGGTGACTCCTAAAGATCTTTTATCCCTCAGTTCCCTCACTCCTGTCTGGGGAAACTCATTCAGGAGAAATTATCTCTGAGGTGGAAATGAGAGGAGCAGAGAGGAGAGGTTGGTTGAAGAACTTTGCTTGGGAGGTTGAATGTGCAGGCAGTGAGAGGTGTTATCCTGTGACAGTAAAGCACAAATCCTGGGACAGACCACGTGCAGCCCAGCCTCAAAACAGACAGCACAGGCACATCCACGACACAGACCTCACTCTTCTCACTCATCTTGCCACAATTAAGTCTAGTGGAGAGCTTTAAGCTGTGCCTATCAGCCTGTTCTCTGGGTTGGACCTACACTGGTCCAGCATGGGAATATCTGCTTGTTTGTTCTTATTACCTCTCAATAGTTATTAATCCATTTTTTCCCAGGAACACTTTACTCAGAGACACTGAAGGTAGATTTCAGGGTCAGGAAGAAAGTCCTGGCCCTGTCACTCCAGCACAGAAACTACTGCAGAGATAAGCAGAGCATGATTATTGCTCAGCCCAACTTCTCTCATGAAGCAACAAGAGGTCCTGTTTTCTCAGGAACTGGGATCAATCTCACACTGCAAAGCTTCAGCTGAGATGAACATCACAAGTCATTTTGACCACCCCTTTTGCAAGGCCCAACTATACATAGCATTGCTCCCCTGGCATTGGAAAGGAAGATAATTACTGCACACAGCATGGAGCAGGCAAGTGCCAGGTCTCATCTTCTCCACGGCCACACTCAGCACCATTGCTGCTTATCAGGAGTCTACCTGAAATCTCTGCAAAAACTCCAAGTTGTGACTATTTTAGCAAATTTTCAGCACTTCCCAGATCTGGTCTGATGAGAAGCTGCTTTTCTGCAGTCAGTCTTTTGGTTTCAGGCACCACAGGATCCCCAGTGATGGGGACAATGGGGCTGAGGGCACTCTTGTGCCTCAGGTTTTCTCCACGGTGCCACATGCTGAATGTGTTGGAGCAGCTTCTGCCCCACAGCTTTCCTCATGGACCAATCTCCTGCTGCCACATCCCTGTGTGAAAAGGGATGATAACTTAGCCAGCCTAGTTTAGAAAGTGGTTTAATCAAATTAACATCCCTCTGCTAAGGGTAATGAGTCACTTGAAAGCCATTTGCCTTGGAGGGCTCAGTCAGGCCTTTGTTTGGGGTTTTAAAGCCTCACAGCCCACACCTCAGTCCCACTGGAAGTCTGTTGGGTGGTTCTGAACATCCCACTCTGTCTGCTCTGAGATTTCAATATTGCAGAAGCTTTGTTTGCCTTGGCTCTTTGTAAAGACACCAATTTCACCCTCTAATAGACAGGGAAAACTTGATTTCAGCCTCACTTACAGTGCTGCAAATCCAGGCTAACCATATTTAGAGTCAAGGGACCTGATGCTGGGGACTTTAAAAGGCTATGAGGGAAAGTCACATCAGGTCCACACAGTCAACAGCCTGGCCTGCAGCCACCCCAACCCTGGCCTGATTTGTAAAGCAGCCCAGATAAATTTTTCTATAAATGTTCCATTAATGTGAACAGCAAAATCCCTGGCTTGTTGTAAAAACCTCACCCCTTTCAAAGCACTGAACAAAATCTGATTAGAAACCACCAAAGACCTCAGGGCTAAGACTCCCTCCTCTGTTTTTCACCTAGTGGAAAATCCCCCAGGAGTATGAATTTTGGTGAAATATTTTCTTCTTCAACAAATGAATTTGAGGCTTTCTAGTATTCTCCCACCACAATAAAGAGTTGTAAGTAAAGCACACCCTGAAGCTGATGCACTGGTCCCTGTGTTATGCCCAGCACTCCCACCGTGCTGGGCAATACCCACCGAATGGTGCAGCTTATTAATAGCAAGAGAATGACCTTTTTTCCCAGATCTAAAAGCAGCAACAGAGCCAACAGCTGAGCACAGCCATGTTTCACCCTGCACTGTGTAAATCCTTTGGCTCCAATTTCCCTGGGGTGCCTTGGGACAGTGGAGGGAGCCTGGAGAGCTCCGAGATGCTGGGGCAGGGTGAAGTGGGGCTCAGCAAGGCACAGGTCACCCTGTACTTAAACTTTCCCCTGTTCCAGGCCTGACAGCCAAAGCCAAGGTTTCCCTCAGGTGTGAAGGAGGAATTAAATACCATTTCATGTCATTATATAATAACTATTTAAACACAAGGGCCTGAGCTGAGGGAATTTCTTGTCTCGGCAACAAAGCCCCTGCGTTTCCTATTCGCAGTTCAGAGGGTGCTGTCTGCCTGCCCTGTGCCCCAAGCACCAAACCACACGGCCTCAGGCATGAAAAAGAAACCCAGGAGCTTTTAAAGCCCCAAGAAAGAGTTCAGCCATTCATTGCTGCTGTCACTGATTGCTCCTGATGCAGCTTCCTCATTGTTTCCAACCACACAGCACCACGCGAGACACTTCCCTTTCCACGCCGCTGCTCTCGACTCTCTTTTATGACTGGAAGTTCTCCTGTGTGTTATGAGCCATGGTTTATCCTTGGAAACGCATCTGGGGTCACAAAACCAAAAGTCAGAACACTCACTCGTGAGCCAAACATCCTTTGCTCCTTTGGCTGCCCTGCAGTACTGCAGCATCATTTAACCACAGAGGAAATTCCTTCCTGATAAAAAGCTGCATCGCTCGAGGTCCGTTACAAACATGGCAGTAATAGCCCAGGATTGTGGAGAACTACCTTCTGCTTCAATATTTAAGGATCTTGACACTACTTTTGGCTTTAGACAAAACCAAAGTTCATCACACTCACCTGAAGCCCTGCATCCAGGTCTGGAGTCCTCAACACAGGAAGGACATGGAGCTGTTGGGGCGAGTCCAGAGGCCATGAAGATGATCCAAGGGCTGATCCAAGACCCTCCCATACAAGGACAGGCTGAGAGAGCTGGGGTTGTTCAGCCCACAGAAGAGAAGGCTGAGGGGAGACCTTAGAGCAGCCTCCCAGCATTTAAAGAGTGCCTACAGGAAAGATGGAGACATAATTTTTCACAAGACCTGTTGTGATAGGACAAGGAATAATGGTTTTAAACTAAGGGAGGGGAGACTTGGGCTGGAAATAAGGAAGAAAGTTTTACAATGAGGGTGGTGAAGCACTGGCACTCGTTACCCAGGGGTCAATGGAGGCCCTATCCCTGGAGGCATTCAAGGTCAGGTTGGGCGCTCTGAGCAACCACATCTGTTAAAGATGTCCCTCTTTCTGCATAGGGGTTGGACTGGATGACCTGTAAAGGTCCCTTCCACCCCAAACCATTCTGTGAACCATTCTCTTTAGCAGAAGGATGGGTACAGTTGGACTCGATGATCTCCAAGGTCTTTTCCAACTGGAAGATTCTATGATTCTGTGATATCTCAAAGTCAGGAGCTCTCATTCTTGGTGACAGCTGAACCCAGACAGTGGCAGGGAGGGAGGAAGAACATCTGCATCACACCCTGCCACGGTGTGCTCCAGGCAGCACCTGCTGACCCAGCTGATGGAGGGATGGACGGCTCCCTTGCTCCCCTTCCACCCACTAAATCCAGCCTGGTGACTGGCACCAGGTGTGGTTGCACTGGTGCCCACACCAAGTGAAAAACACAACCACAGCTTTCAGAGAGAAGGCAAATTTATGCTTGTGAATTGTTTCAGACCATGAGAGCCATCAGTTTTAATTTTAGCCCATGATGTGAACTGACAGAAAATCTGACACCAGAAACGAATCAAAGAGAAGCAGAAGAGTGGACAGATTGTAAAACAAAAATAAAGGCACAGGAGCAGACCCTCCTCGTGCAGAAAAATTGAAAGTGTTCTGAAGAACCAGCATAGATGCAACAAGAAGTATTACAGAAAATCAGAGTGAGCAATGCAAAGAGGATATAGGAGTAAATACTGCCCAGGAGAGGGGAGTGTTTAGTGATAACCTCAAATGCTGAGATGTAAACTGAGATGTAGATAGAAAGGGTTAAGAAAGATACCAAGGAAAATATTTCCTGCCTTCATCAGAAGAGAGGAGAAGAAAAGCAAACACCAAAAGCCACAGGGAAAACTACAGTACCAGACATCCTCCTTGTTTCAGCCTTCAGAGGGAAAAACCAGCTTGATTCTCACCAGTTGCCCAGCAATGAGGCAGGAACACAACATAAAATTAAGGCTGTATAGCTTAAAATAAATGCATCAAGTATTTGGTAGTATTGAATACTCTGGTATTTAATGGGTGAAAGAGTCTGAAGCAGCCATCCCAGACCTCCTTTTGGAGACAAAGGTGACCTGGAGGAAGAGGAGAGCTGAGCCAGTTGCCCAGAAAGGTGGAGTAAAGAGGGAAGATGTGACATCCAAAGGCTGAAGGGTCCCTACGTGAGCACTCCAAGGACAGTGCAGTGGCAAGGGACAATCAAACAGCATTTCTCAAGAGCAAACTGGGTCACACAGCAGCCTTTGTGACAAATACCTGGCTGTGTGGATAAGAAGGAGCTCTCAGCAGGGCTTTGAGCAGTGGTTTACATGTATGCCTTTTATCTATGGGTTTCTAAGCTGCCCTACACGACAGCAGAAGGTGCACACGAGTCCTTGCAGCTCTGACTTGAATGTTCCCTCATTTATGTGCATCCAGAGAAGACACAGGGGACACTGATCTTTATCCTGCACTTCGTGGGCAAATTATCTGAGAATACTGTTCCTTCAGAGGGTGCCAGTGATTGCTAGAAGCAACCAGCCAAGAATGATAACTGCAGCAGAGCCAGGGCAGGTGGTGCCTCCCATGCCATTAAAATGATTAGAATCATGGAATCATCTGGTTGGAAAAGACCTCTGACATCATCAAGTTCAACCAAATCTGTCCCCTTACTAAACCATGTCCTTAAGAAACTCATCTCCCCGCCTTTTAAACACCTCCAGGGATGGTGACTCAACCACCTCCCTGGGTGATGCTGCTGATTAGCAATCACCAGGAGATGAAACATACCCTGAGGGATCTGCTCCGCTGGCTCTGCTGTTGGGATTTGCTCTGAGTGCCTGTGGATGAGCCAAGCCGGGCTGGCATCGCTGCCACCCTTGCTCCATGGAGGACAAACCAACCCACCATCTCTCCCCAGGGGGTCTTACAAGTCCCTCATCTTCCCCAAACCCTCCCCACAATGGCTGGGCACTTCCCATGTCATAGTTATCAATTGTGCTGGTGTCTCTTTTCCTTTTCAGCAAGGCTTTTACCTTGCCAAGGGCTGGTAAAGGCACAGGTAAACAATTTTGGGCTTGTTCTGCCACAAAATACTTGTGGTCACCCTTCACCTCTCCTCAGATTTGCAAATGCCAGGACCAATTATTCAAAAATAAGTTTTTTGAAATGAGTGCATCCAGGCTGGAGAGGAAGAGCTGGGCTGGGCCAGGGACATGGACCTGCCAGCAGAAATAAGCATCATGCCACAGTGAAGAGGTCACCAAGGTGACAAGGGCCAGTCCCACCTGAGGAAATGTTTGATTCAACAGAAGTTCCCCCACCATCGAGGCCAAGAACAAAGCATCTGGAGAAATACAATGCCAACTTTGGCTTCAAAAAGGCTTTTCCTCTCTTGTTTTCCATAGTCACCAATAATTGCCATCGCAATTGTCATCTCATCAGCTCCTGTGCACCAACCCCACCCCATCCCTGCACACCAGACCTTTGGAGTTAAGCCTTGTTTGGACATTTTGCTTATGCCTTGACTCCTCTTGATGCCCATGAGGTTTGCCAACAGAGAGCATCAGTCTGCCTGTGCCTGGTTTTCAGTATTTAAATAAACAGCAGTGCCACCTTGTTTACAGAAGTGCATTTTGCCTCTTTGTTGCTCTGGAGAAGCTGCTGCAATGCTCAGTCTGTGATTATCCAGCCCCCAAGGTGCTAAATGTCATCCCTTCCTTTCTTCTGAGCTGGACCAGACCCTAAAAACCCATCTCACCCAGCTTTCCTCCTAAGCAAGCAGGTGTTCAAAGGAAGGTGCAATTCTGGAGGTAAATTGAATTGGAGTACTGGGAGAAGGGCAGGGATAGTGATGCTGAGGGTAAGATCCACCAAGAAAATCAGGAAAATAGTGGGCATTTAGCTGTGGCCAAATAGCTTCTTTTAACAGCTCTGCTTTCATTCATGCTAAAGATATCTTAGAATCACAGAATCATAGAATGGTTTGGGTTGGAAGGGACAATTACAGGTCATCCAGCCCAACCCCCTGCCATTGGCAGGGACACCTTTAACCAAATAAGGTTGCTCAGAGCCTCATCCAACCTTACCTTGGATGTTTCCAGGGATGGGGCATCCACCACCTCTCTGGGCAACCTGTGCCAGTGCCTCCCCACCCTCAGCATAAAAAATGTCCTCCTAATATGAAGCCTAAACCTCTTCTCTTTTAGTTTAAAACCATCACCCCTTGTCCTATTGCTACAGGCCCTGCTGAGAAGTTTTTCCCCATCTTTCTTCTCTTAGGTCTCTTATCAACACTCAGACAATTACCCTGCTTTTCCCAAGATCCTACAGCTAAACTGCAAAGTGCTGGGCACTTGTGCCTGTGATTTGCTGCTTACAATGGGCCTGAGCTGTTCTGAAAGCCCAACACAGATTATGGGTTTCAAATACCAGAGAATCTGTCCCTAAGCTCTTAATCCAGTTTATGGACTCATTGTGAAGGGAGCTGAGCCATTCTTGGAAGGAAAACTTGGCAAAAGCAGTCTTTCTTCACTGTCTCAGTAGAAACCATATTCAAAGCTCAGGCCAACAAATCTAGACTGAGGAGCAATTAAAACCTCTACCAGCCTCTCTCCATGATGGAGGGAAGAAGCCAGAGCTAATTGCAGAGGAACCAACACCAAAACTCACTTCTAAGGTTGCTCTCTAGGCCACACACCTGGATGGGACCTGAATGTTCCTTGACTCAAGGTGAGCTAAGCCTGTTTGTGCCAAAGAGCCACCTTCTGCCTCCACAGAGAGAACCAGCAGGTTGTGCCCTGATACCACCAGTGTGTACAAACATCTTTTCCCTTTGCAACACACAGCAGGAGGAGAGGACATCAATTCTCTCCCAGCAGCACTACATCCATACAGAGCTATTGAGGTTAATAGTTGTTCTCCCCCTATTCCTACTTAGTGGGAAGAAAAACAGGCCTGAGTGTGGCTATTCTTTTTAGAAAGTCTCTTCTAACAATAGCTCTGTTTCAATAGCTTATTTACAGCCCATCTGTGACTCCAGAGTAAAACCTGTTCAGCTGTTGAGCTAAAATACTTCCCCTTCACAGCCAATCCTCAATGGTCCGTGCTGTTCTCTGGCAGCCAGGCTGAACTGCTCTCAGTTGCCCACATCAATAAATCATATATTATGTATGTTTAAATTTGGTTTAAGATTCTGTCTAATGACTCATGAGTTACAAGAGGACTCAGCTGATTCGTTCTTGTGCTGCTCAGTAAGACTGTTTGGAGTGGAAAAAACAGTCAAGATGGATGTTTGCCACTAAAAAATCAACTTTGATTTAGGGCATGGATAGGAGCAGATGCACTAGTTAAAATAATCACACATTTGTGGAGTCTCACACGTCAGCAAGGGAAATGTGAAGTGGAAGAAGGGCCTGAGAAGTGTTGGCTGCTGATGGGCACGCTGAGCACCATGGGAGAGCACCTGTATAAATGCACAGGCACCTCGTGGGGCAAGCAGAGGTGTTCTCCTAGCCCAGGAGACCCCAAGCAGAGCCAGATGTTCTGTGCACGGAAGGACAACATCTCCCAAGCTTCTCACCACGCTCCTTTTCTCTTTAGCTTAGCACCACCTAGAGGGATGGATCTGCAAACCCAAGGCGTTGGTCTACAGCCCACACGGCACAGGGTGACACCCAGCTGAAACACACCGGGTTTGGAGAACCGTTTGCTCCTCCAGCCACCTTCACTGTTTGTCACAGCACAAGGCTGTGGTGCAATCCTTGTCCTGGAGAGCTCTTCAGTGAAATGGAAAAGCGGGTCCTCCAGAGAGGTTTGGGAGTTTTGAGGCGGGGAGGGAAGGTCTGGAAGGGGATTCTCAGAGCTTGGGGTCTTTTTTCTTGAATCTATTTCTTTACAAAACACCTACAGATCATCATGTGCTCCTGCAGACTCCAAAAACCTCTGATGATGCATTGGGAAGTCCTCCACGGTTTAGCACAGGGGTTGTTCTTTATGCCCATGGAAGCTTTTGCAATGTGTCGGGTCAGCAGCTGAGCTAAAGGTTTCTGGGCTGTGTTTTACAGCTTTCAGCTCAGTGCATCAGAGCTTACTCAAATCTCCTGACATGAAACACCACAACAAGGCCAAGGGCAGGGTGGAGTGACGTTAGCTCCTCTCTATCTCACACACTGATCTTGCACTTTCTTCTGCAGCAGCCCAAGCTGCTGACTTGCAGCACCGTGAGGCGCAAAAACCGCTCTCCATCAATCATGTATCTGGCCAACCTGGTATCATCCTAAGGCAAGGCCACCAAAACCAAAGTTCAACCTGCCTGAACCTGTGAGTGCTTGGTTTGGAGATAGGAAGAACATTACCCTGGTCAAAAGGCAAAGCAGAAGCTTTCAGAATTCACCTGACTTGGAGAGCAGGGAATAAATACCAAGTATCAACAACAGCAAGGTTTGTAGAGGATACACAAAGCCTGCATTTCCTTAGCAATTGGTTGCAGTGACCCCAAGGACAGAAATGACACAGTGACCTGGAGGTGGTATGGGGGAAGGACCCTGGAGAAACCAAGGCCAGAGATATTGCCTATACCTTGTCTCCTAGGAATGGCACCCTCACCTTCTCCTGCCTACAACAATGGGAGGTGGTGTAAGAGGGTTTAACGGTCTGGCTGGAGAGGGAAGCGCCTTCTCATCCCTGCAGTGTTCAGACAGTGACAGGAAAGGAGAGGAAACATTCCTTTCTTCACCTCTGCTACCCACAAAGAGCATGCTGCAGTGATCCTCTTCAGCTTGGCACGAGGTTCACCTCCTCACATCTCAAACCTCCATCAGCCACAAAGCACCACACCAGCAGCTCCTTCAGCCAGGGCCAAGCCACCCTTCCAGCATGGTCATCTCAAACCTCAGTGTCTGCAGCCAATGCCCTGAGTGCTTTTTCCTTTCCAGGAGGTGCAGGGATCCCACACCTGGCATGACACAACCCTGTCCTTGGGCAGTGCCGGGCTGCACGTGACTGGGTGCTACTGGAGCAACATCCTGACCTGAGGGAAGGAAGGAGGAAGCCAGGCAGTACAGAAATAAAAAGCACAGCAGAGGTGGCTGCGAGAGGAGAGAGTGGAGGAGACAGGCTGCCTGGGAAGGACAGCTCTGCTGAGCCTGGGAGAAAATGGTTTGAGTAATTATCAACGGTAAGGAAACCTCTCACTTGAGGCAAGAGGGCTTAGAGGGATTTCTACACGGTAAATATTCTGCATATTTTATGGCCTTGGCTTGTGGGGAGAGAAAGGCTGGTGCTGGAGTGGTTTGAAAAGCAGCCAGAACGCCAGAGTAACTCCCTCTTATCCCATTAAACCCAGTCCTCTCTATTTCCCCTGTTACTTTTGGCCACAACCAACCACGGGTCCAGCACAACCCCAGGCAGATCCTCTGCTGCAGGGATCCCCTGTTCACATCCAGCCCCGGGCTCTCTGGGGAGGGTTCTTCAGGGCAGCTGGTGGTTTGCATTGCTGCAGCGAGCAGACAGGTCTCCCCTTTCTCTGCAGCCTGCCGCTATGTGGCCAGGAGGATGGGGTCCCTGTGCAGCCGGGAGCACCAGGAGCCACCACCCTGCCCGGCGCAGGCAGCCCTACACAGCCAGCACCCAAGTAAGTCTGCAGCTCCCTGGGGACATCCCCACGCCTCAACCCCGATGACACTGGGGATGGAGGGGCCAGGGCTTGCCTGGGCTCACAGGCTGGGGGGGGAACCTCCTGCTGCTGCTGCCCACTGCATCCAGCAAAGTGCTACCGTGCCGACAGGGCAGATGTACTGGTTCCCCGTCCCTTTCTGCCTGTGATCCAATAATTATAGTCTTCCTCAGAGCTGGGTGCTTGGTCTGAGGAAGAAGCTCAACAGGTAGAAGTTGCAAAAGTTTATTTTCTTCCCTTCTTTCTCCCCCCCCTTGCTGGGTTTTGCCTTTAAATGTCATGGCTGCATCCCAACCCCTGGCAGAGAGGATGAGCAAATAGCAGCCTTTGGCAGGGAGCACAGCCTGATTCAGGTGGCAATCAGAGGGGTGAGTGGATGTAACCTGCTGAAATGCTGCTTCCCCAGAGCTGCATCTCCCTGGGGCAATCTTTGTTATTTCAGGCACCCTGCTAAAATATGAAAATGCATCCCCACGCAGCCCAGCTGGCAGTGAGAGATTTCTGTCCTTGCTGAAAATCCTTCCCAGCCTTTTTAAAGACATAAATCGCTATGACTCTGCAGATCACTCCTGCGACGTCCCCGGGAGCAGCTGCTCCTCCTGGCTGCCCCCAATTGAACACAGTGGGCACAGCAAGGACTTTCCTGGCTCCTTTTCCCTGCCCCAGCCCTGGAGCTGCTCCCAACCAGGAGGACTCACCGGAGAGCTGCTCCTGCATCGCCCGGCATTAAAGCTCACTGTAGAAATCATTTTTGAAGAGCAGACAGAGGAATCTCCTCATGGGAAAGGTCTGCTCCACCAGTACCAGTTTTACTGGTTCAGCTGAGTCATTCCTGGTTTCTCGTGTGCAAACATGCCCAGAGCTGCACCCAGACACCAGCACATGCCCAGGCAGATGCCACGGTGGTCAGGTTGTGCCTCCTGGTCTCCTCTGCCAGGAGCCTGGGGTTGTCTCAGGAGACTCAAGGCTGAGCCATTCCCTTTCTGCTGCTCCCACATGCTGTGTGCAGGGTGGGGGAGAGGGAGTTGCATGCCTAAGGGGGTCCTATAAAATGCCTGGAATTTCATCTTGCTCTTGAGAAGAAACAGCTGGATCTTCAATGTGGGGGGAGGAGTTGGAGGAAGAAGGATGTCTGTCTTCAATAAAGCCTTAATTAAGTGCATATGAAGGAAAAGCAGAGCCTTGATCATCTGGCCTGCAGTGGGAGTCAGGGCTTTGCAGAGGGCAGAGATGGGAAGAGCAGGGCAGGCACTTGGTTGCATTAGTGAGAAGGATCAAGCTTTGAGCTAAGAAGTGAAGCTCCTCCTCTGCAGTTCATTGCCGGGTGTTTGTGGTGATCAGGGGGCTGTGCCTGGCGCTGGCAGGTCTGGCCCAGCACCTTTCTGGCTGGTGTGGCACAGCAGCCCCTCAGCTGCTGGGGGTGTGGTGGTCTGCACCTCTCTTTAGCATTGAGCATTCCACAGCTGTGAGCTCCGCAGCACCCAGGGAAAACTGGCCCAGGACAGGGTGAGAGGGGCATAGAGCTCAGCAGAGCACAGAGCCAGCTTGGAAACGTGGATGAACTGGAGCCACTAGTGGTGTCCAGGTCACAATCTGTAAACCACAGAGCATTATCCCATCCTTGCAGCAAGGTGGGCTCTGCTGGAGAGCTTTCTGTGTTGTAAACCTGGCTTGAATCCCTCGCGCTTACTTAATGTTGCTTTGGTTCCCATCAGGAGGATTTCCAAGAGCTTTGCCTGTTCACACCCCAGCCTTGCCCTTCAACAACAACCATAGAATCATTTGCCTTGTGAAGGATCTTAAAGGCAATCCCGTTCCAACCCTCTGCCATGGGCAGGGACACCTCCCACCGGTTGCATAAAGCCCCATCCAACCTGACCTTGAACACCTCCAGGGATGGGGCAGCCACCACTTTTCAGGGCAACCTGGGCCAGGGCCTCCCCACCCTCACAGGAAAACATCTAAGATCTCATCCCAATCTCCTGTCTTTCAGCAGAAAACCGTTTCCCCTTGTCCTATCCCTGTGTTCCTTAATAAGAAGCCCCTCCCCAGTTTTCCCTTGGCTGACCCTGAATTCCTCTCTTTTCTCTGATGCTTGTCTATTTGCAGATGTAAAGGCAGAGAGATCAGAGGGATCTCCCCAGGCAAGAACCTCACTTCCCAAGAACAGTGATTCCATCCAAGACCAGCCCTGCAGGTCCTGAGGATAAAAGCCCTTGTGGTCCTTTCCTGAAGGCCATGAGCTTGCTTCCCATTCCTTAGGGAACCCATTTTCTGGGAATCCTGCAGCCCAGGAACTGGAAAATATCATCAAATCCCTTCTTCATCTGCTCTCAACATAGATAGAAAATATCCTCATCAGTCTCTTGTTACCAGAATTTTCTAGCTGGCAGAAAAAAAAGATTGCCAATGTGTGTTGGATGCTCCTGGCACTTTTGGGCCATGGAGAACCAAGGGAAGAGCCATTGTATCCTAGCAGCAAATTGGATTTTTATTCTGTGAATCCAAATTGTGCTCCTAATGATATTGGTCCCCATTCAGACCATTTCCATGAAGGCAAAATCAGCTCATGAGCTGCGTAAGGAATCTTAAGAGCTTCGGTCTGAGGAAATCCCATGGTGTTTTGTACCACCTCCTTGCCACGCCCAGTAAGGTGGTGAAGCTGTCCTTAGTGGGCAGCCAGCACCCCAGGGTGATTCACAGCACCCACAGAAGAGGGGCTGCAGGGACCACAGCTGGATCCCCCCTCTAACAACCCCAGTGCTGTCACAGAGAGCAATGACAGCAGAATCGCAAACTCCGCACATGCGGGGAGGAATCTGCCCGACCCCATCCTGTGAGAGCACAAGCTGAATCAGAAATAAAGATGGATCAAAAGAGGCTGGTTGGGAGGTTTTTCTCCTGGAAGGAGTCTGCTTTTATTATGGTGTTTGAACAGACTGATGCTCGGGATTGTAAGTTGGCAGCACCAGGGCTCTGCACGGAGGCTTGTGCCTTGCTGTTGGCATAGGAAGGGGTGGACCTTATCTCACCATTGCTGGTGAGAGAAACAACAGGGGAGGAAGCTGAGCTATCCTGTGCCCCTGGGCAGAGCTGGCACTAAGCTCAGTCCTCTTGCTGCCACCCTGAGGGATGGTTTGGCCTTGGTGCTGTAGATTTTTCATGTATGACATCACATGAGGGGGAGATGCTTGGTGACAGGGTGGGACATCCACTATTGAGGGATGCACACAAATAGGGACCATTGGCTTTAAACCCCTCCTGGCTTTGTGCAGGGCAGGTGTGCTGTGCAGAGCTTGGCTCAGGTGGGAGAGGCACAAGCAGTGTCTGGAGAGAAGGGGAAGGAGAGCAGACAGGTAGGCTGGAAGGTGCAGAACAGACCTAAATCTCCTACTCGGCCACAGCAAGGATGGAAAACACAGACCTTAATACTCTTTATTCTGACTATTGCTGCTTCCAAGGACATCTATCACCACCAGACCATGTGGTTAAGTGCTCAGGTAAACATCAGGCCACCTGAATTTAATGGAAACACCTGGCTCTGGGGCCAGAGGAGGACACCAGCAGTACCTAGACCATACAGCAGTTCTCCATCCTGAGCACACGACCTCTTGCAGGTTTACAGCACTTCATTTCTCATTCCCTTATGGGCTCCAACCAGCTGTGGAGGTCTCCTGCTCACCACTCGCTCCTCTTACACTCTGTGTGCAAACACAACAGGGGGAAAGGAGGAAAGGAAAACTTAAGGAAATCAGCCTGTCCCAAAATGGAGCAGGAAGGGGAGTCTAAAAAGAACCACTCTCCAGGATGCCCTACGGATCCCATGGATCATCGAGATGTCCATCACCCCCTCCCAGGGGAGGCAGGAGAAGCAGCAGGTACCAAGCATCCTCCTGAGCTGGTTCTTGAATGGAGAGCTTGCCAGGTCTTCAGCTGAAACATTGTCCATGTCTGTCACAGGGCAAAGCTCTCTGTCACTGACACCTACGTGCCACAAACATAACCCAGAGCAAACATCACATTCAGCACACTGCTATGCACAGATTTTCCCAGGCAGTTCATTTCAAAGGTGTGGAGCTGGCACCTACAGGTATTCCCTTGCAGCTTTCCCAGCCCCCCCAGGTAAGAGCAGTGGGAAATTACCCAAGGGAGCTCCAGTCCCTGGATTTTTTGCACCCCCAGAGCAGCTCCTTCACACCAAATCAGCGGTCAGGAAGAAGGTCTCAAAGATAAATAGCTTTCTGCTGAGCATCTTGCAAGTTTTATTAGAGTCCTATTTCCACTCGGTCATCTGGATGAGTCCAGGATGGGTGTTTACAGCCCTCTCCTCTGCTCACTGTCTTCTTCACACCCTTGTGTATGGACAACTTTTATTTCAGTGTTTTCCAGCCCCCTGTGGTCACCTGCCCACGAACCAGCTCTGGGGTGCGTTGAGCACGGTGGTCTCGATGAACTGGCACAGACAGGGCACGCAGCTCTGCTCCAGGTGTCCCCGTGCCACGGCCCGAGGGAGCCGGCCAGTGACCAGGAGCCGGACATAGCATCCACTGAAGATCACCAGGAGCCTCTGGGCCATCACCTGGAACGAACAAGGAGTGGTGTCAGAGCAGAGCATTTACCTGCAGGAAGAGTGGATGATGCTCTGAGTATCATTTGTTCCCTCACTCAAGGTCTGTCCTCGTCTGAAAGACAGAGGACAGGAGCTGATGGCATATTTAACTGTCCTACTTCTCCTTCTGGTCAGCAGTGCTGTCCCCATGGGGGAGTGACATGCAATGACCTCTCTTCAGTGGGTGGCTGGAAATCCAGGCTACTTGGGGACCTGCCTGCTCTGTGTCACAGCCTCCTGGTGCTTTGTTTGCCTGTAGATGGCCAGAGAGCTTCAATCTTGCAGGGATGTCACCTGCACCAAATCTGCTTAGTAACAGCAAGCTGAAAACTGTAAAATAAATCAAAATCATCCCTTTTGAAGCTTCTTGCTGAGCAGCAATGAGGACACATTTGTTGCTCAGCATGGCACAAGTCTTTGAAGACACACTGCACGAATGAGACAAAGGCCAAGCATGGCCATGCCTCATCTCCAGCACGGACACAGGAACCGAGCTCCTGCACAGACCCTGGGGAGAGGTTGGCTTCCAAACAGGGACCCCTGGCCACCAGAAAGGACTAATCCATTAATTCTAGCTGCTCAGTAAGCATTAAATGCTCAGCAGTGTCAGGGCTGAAGAAGGTGGGTGTGGACCTCCAGGAAGTCCTACTGGTGAAACAGGAGGTGTCCCCATGGCTGGTGGCTGCTGGGATGAGTTTTGGAGTCGAGGTGCCTGGGGAGGTGATTCAGCACCTCTGTCCATCAGGGAGGGATATTTCTCATTACCTCTGGTGGGCCCTCAGGAACGAGGCAGAGCAGCTCATTGCATGTCATGGGCTTTCTTTTTGAGTTGGATAAAAGAGGGGACTCTTCACGTGAAGCCTCCTCCTCCATCCCTGGGTCAGGCTGAACCGCCGCCTCCGTAACCACACAGATCTGGTCCAGGCTGTGCCGCAAGCCTGACTGGAAGAGAAAGACTTTGGGGTTCTCCAAAGGCAGGCAGGACTGCAACCCTGAGGACAGCCTTTAAGGGGCACCGTGGCCTCCTGCACATCTTTTGCTCCTGGGAGTTATGAAATCATAGAATGCTTTGGCTTGGAAGGGACCTTTACAGGTCAACCAGTCCAACCCCCCTGCAGGAGCAGTGACATCTTTAACTAAATCAGGTTGCTCAGAGCCCCATCCAACCTGGCCTTGAATATTTCCAGGGATGAATCTTCCACTGCCTCCCTGAACAATGTGGGCCAGCGTTTCATCACCCTCATTGTAAAAAATTTCTTTCTTATTTCCAGCCTAAATCTCCCCTCCCTTAGTTTAAAACCATTATTCCTTCTCCTATCACAACAGTCCTTGCTAGAAAGTCTGTCCCCAGCTTTCCTGGAGCCCTTTTCAGTACTGGGAGGCTGCTCTGAGGTCTTCCCAGAGCCTTCTCTGGCATGGAGAATCTTATCTTAAAAACTCTGAGTTACATCAGCCTATATGTGAATTGATGTGCTACTGCCCATCCTGCAATCCACATCTGCTGGTGCACCCAGGGACACGAACAGCCTTGAGGTCTTCAGAAGGTCATAACCCCTGACCTCTTGTCTTGTGGCTGTGGTCAGCAAGGACAATTTAATGCAGGAGAGCACTGTGTTTGTGTATTAATACACCCACGTAGAGGAAAACATTTTCTAAAGGCCAAGAGGGCAACGTTTTTATACAGTTAACCCAGAACATGGTTTACTTATTCCTCAGGCTATCCCATTTATTTCAGGAGGACAGCTCAAGGTGTCAACTATTTCAAGTTGTGACACATGCTTTTAAAACTTGCCCTTGATTCTTGATGACTTTCCTTTATTAAAGGTCTATGTTTAATTATCCAGACACACACCTACCACAGGGCCCTAAATTCCTGCTGAGCTGGGCACCAACAGATGCAGCTTATCCACCTCCCAGTCTGTCCAACTCCCAGTTTACAGCAAGAGATGCCCAGGAGGACACTCAAACACTCAGTTCTCCTTGCTCACCTCTATCCCAGCAAAGCTGGAGGGTTGGGGTGGACCTGCACGTGTCACCACGAGTGCTCAGGCTGCATCTGCCACCACTTACCTCTCGTGTCCTCTGCAGGTCCATGACGTGGGCTGACAAGGACTGGAGGCAGCGCTCCGGGCTGAAGTGCACGAACCACAGCTGGGATGGGCAGGGTTAAGGAAAGGGTCTTTCCTCATTTCCCCTCCTCAGCCCTCCTCCCCTGGGCAGATCATGGTATGGACCTCAGGGGAAGCAGAGAAAAGGCTTCAAGGTGCCCATGGGGTGCTCAGCACACAGGAACCATATTACACATTGCAGGGCTAATTTTAAGCCAAAAGAGCCAGGGCTAAGGCAAAATTTCAAGGTAAAGGGGAAGAGAAGGAGGTGGCAGGGAAGGGGGACATTTCCCCAGAGGGCAGCCAGTCCTCACACACCTCCTGCAGCCTGGGAGGCTGAAAACTGGGATAACACAGGGCCATTGCCCAGCACTTATCTCAGTGGGGCACCTTGACTCAGCCCCCCTGAACTCCTCCTTGCTTTCTTTCCTTTGTTTCTAGGAATTCCATTTATTTTATAAGAAATTTACTGTACTTGGTGCTTATCTTCAAGGTGGAGGCACTGTTTGCAAAGACTGTACCAAGAACAAAGTGTTGGGCATCTGAGTCCTACCAGCTTTGAGAGCAGCAGCTCCCAGAAGGCAGCCAGAGGTCTGCCTTTGTGTATCTACTCAAGCTGCCACCATCAAGGAGATTTGGGAACAGTGTAAAAGCTGGACAGCTAAAACAGATCTGACATTGGGGCAGACTGAGAAATCATAAATCCTTGGGTGGTTTTCTGCCCTCAGGCTGTTCTGGGACGCGTAGGTAGAGGTGAAAGCTCCTTGAATCAGTCCTCAACTTACTGAGGGGCAAAACTGTGCTGGTCTGAACAAATGTGTAGTTGAGGTTCTTAAGTGTTTCCTCCTCACTCTGCACGACTGCACCCCTGCCAGCCCTCTTGTGGTATTCCCTGCCCCTGTATTTCAGCCTTGCTTCCCTCTCCTTTTCCATTTCATGTCTCTCTTTTTATATATATATATATATATATATATGGGGAAGACCTCCACCAGCAAATCTGAGAGACCACCTCTCTGATCTTCCTTGAACATTTTCATGCCATCTTAAAACTCTCTTCTTCCCCCTAACTCTTTGCCTAGTCCAGAAAATGTATCTCTAAAAAGCAGAAAATGAGCCTCTCCCTCTACAGGGTTTCTTCACCCTGTGTTTTCAGAAGGCCATGAAAACACAAGCTCGGCTGCCAGACACATTCCCCATGAAATCAAGATCTCCAATGTGCCTGAAGGAGTGAACTCAGGGCTACAAATCACCAGCAGAGCCCAGGCACTTGGATGCTGTTGGCTTAGTTTGTCTCTGCAAGGCTGAACATGATCTCCAGGGCCAGGGACTCTGGTTTTCTCCAAGTTGGGGGGGAGGTTTTGCCATATTGCTGTCACTCTGCTTGTAATAAGAATCATTGCTGCCATGTAACACATTTTCAGGAATAACTGCCTTCCCAAAGGACTAATCCCACTTCAACCTTTTAGAATCATTATTTCCAGTTGCTTTTGGAAGTATCTCAATTCCCACTTGCAGAAGAAAAAAAATACCCAATCCCTCATGCTATTGAATAGGAGAAAAAGTGAAATCTAGAAGTCCCACCCTCTGGATATCCTCATGGATCATGATATCAATAAATATCACCCCAGGAGGGGTACAAATGGTTCCCTACAGAAAGGATACTTGTAGGAGGTTGTGTGGCCCATCCAGAACATCTGTAATCCCCAGAATTAAACTGTGTTGGATGAAGATTTCATTGACAGCAGCCAGCCTCATATCTGTATTCATATTTATCTGTTAAGGAATGCAGGAAAAATTAACACCCTCTCCAGGAAAGGTTCTGACAAGCTGCTGATAAAAACTGCCCCTGGATAACCCCAAATAGTGCATCTCTGAATGGAAAGCAGTGACAAGAGCAGTCTGCAGTCAGGGCAGAGTGTCACCAGCCATCAGTACTGGCCTGACCACTGCTGCTGGATGTCTGTGCAGGCAGAAATATCACTAAGGATTATTTCTCTTATGGACAAGATGCCTGTAGTGGAATTGACTTCCAGTATTGCTCTCTCTATTCCACCCCCCCGAGGGAAGGACTCCTCTCCCAAACCTCTGTGCACACGTTTGCCAAGTGTCCCCTTGGAAGAATGATTACACAGCTGTCATTACAGGCTTGCTCCAAAAAATGAGTGGAAAGACCCCTCTGGAGTTTTAGTCAAGCCTTTCCACTATTACCCTTCAGATCACTCCTTAGAAATTCCCAAACTCCTGTGATAAGCTGACAACAACATCCAATCGGGCTGGTTGCCTCTCATGTCAACACCACCTCCCTGCTTCCTTCTACTGCCCAGACCACCTCAGTTTTATAATTATTTTGCAACTCCTGTGGGTTAAGAGCTGCCTTTTTGTTCTGGAGCTGTTGCCTGGTGGGTGTGGTGGGGCCTGGACCGTGACTCCAGGGCACTGTAGTGCCACAAGTAAGCGATGCTATTAATGGTAACAGGCACCTGAGACTGAAGGACCTTTGTCAGAAGCAGAGCAGGAGCAGCTGGTCCTGCTGCTGAGACCCCCATGGCTTCCCACCAGCTGTGGGAGAGCAAACTGTGCTTCAGCAACAGCTGGTGCTTTGAGCAGCCTGCTTGGGCTCCAGTTAGGCACTATGACACCTAACTTGGCTGTAAACCATCCCTTGCCTCAACCTGATCACCAAGCCTGCTGTAAAAATATTCCTCTCTGGATAATTGTGTTCATCTGGGAGGTGACCTGGGCACCAGCACTTTGGTGGGAGGGAGTCCTCCTCTTACCTTCCTCTGGCGACAGTCGATAACCAGTATCACAACTACAGTGACTGCCACAGCAGCCAGGGTCACCAGCACACTGGCCCCCCAGGAGCGTCCAAAGGAGCACAGCTGGACTGTGGAGTAAATGTTTGTCCAGAGAGACAGGTAGAACACCTATAAAAACCCAGAGAGACTGATGGTACTCACAAAACCATGAAAGTGAGAAAAGTCAGGAAGAAAAATACTCCCAGTCCCTTCTCCCAGGGTAACACCTGACTGTAAATTAAGTCACATGAGATTTTTCAGAGGGTGAGAAAGGACAGAAGTTCTTTCCAATAACAAACAGGGGAAAGAAAGGACTAGAAGGAGTGAGGCTTAGTTTATTATAAAAAATTACCAGTCCTCAGAGTGTGAATTATTAATGATGATTCATATCTAGGAAGGACTCAACCGAGTTCTTCCATTTAGATAAGAAATGCACTCACTGAGGCATATTGATAATATTTCTAATAGTGCCTGTATTTAGAAATCTCTTATGTCAAATAACTCAAGGTGGTGCAGGGACTACTCAGTTACAATAATGCTCGAATGGACACTGACCCTGGGCTCCAGGACTGGCAAATTTCACCTTTGCATAAAACCAGACAAGACTGAATTCATTTGGCTTTTACTTCAGACAGCAAGCTTTTGGACAGGAAATTACCTAGAAGCAAATATGACATGTACAGCAAGAGCATATCATAGCCTCATCTTGCAATAATATAACTCATTTACACTGGATGGGCACCAAAACCCTCAAGACACTGAGCACCAGTTCCTACAGTATTGGTGAAAGGAGGAGAAGACATGCACAGTGGTTATCCAAAGAAATAAGTGCAACTAAAAGAAAGGAGTTAATTTTATCCCACCCTCAGCCCTCTGCAAAGCATCAGCCTTACAGGAGACACTGGGGTTGGGGTCTCTAGAGGAGCTCCTCTCAGCTGAAGAAGACAAGCAAGACTAGACAGTCACCTCTGTAACCAAAGTTGATTGGTCTAAATTAGCATCAGGACCAGAATATCTACAGATTTTTAAAACCAAGTTAAAAAAAAGACTGATGTAGGTACCACTATCTCAGCACGTGCTGGGTCTCCAGCCATGGACAGCCTGCTTTGGTGGGACGACCAGGAAGGGGTTGTCATCCATCTCTAGAAATTCTGTGAACTGGGATTTCCAGAGGAGCCCAATAGGATGTGTGAAAACAAATATCTCACCCCCCTCTGCAAATACCTCTCCCTCCCTCTGCACAAGGACCCCACGTACAGGTCCTGAAGCATCTTGGCAAATCCATGTCTACGGCAAGGCCTTACCACGGCGATGGCTATCTGGAACGCCCTGGAGTTGTAGAACATGTACCGCCTCACTTCAGGCTTCAGGACAGCATCCTGGATTAACCTTCTCCACTGATCTGCTGCCACCTGCTCAGGGAGAAACCAGCAAACCAGAGCCACCCTTCAGTTTTGGGCTCCTGGCCCCACCAGCACCGGCTTGGGTGGTCGTTGTGGGGCCAGGCTGGTACTGAAAGCTGTGTCCCAGAGCACCCTCACAGAGAGTGCAGCTCTGATCTCATCCACACAGCTGTCACAAACCCAAAACTTGTGTGCTTTCCTCTTTTGCAGTGAGTTCTTTCTCCCTGGAAAGTGCAGGGGAAGTCACAAGGGAAAAATCCCCTTTTTATGAGGCTAAGATTGTCCCAGGGATGTTCCATCCCATCAGAGCGACATCCAAACAATTCACCCAGACCTATGGTGAATGGGTTTCCTCCTGGAGGTTTAAGCCAAGATCATCACAGGTGACTTGCAGTCCATGGGGAATACAGTGAAGTTGAACTGAAACAAGTCACGTGTGAGATCAAAGGGATGTGATGCTAATCCAGCTCACGTTCACTCCTGTTCCCAGGGAAGATTACGCATGGGGAGCTCACCTGAACCCCAAGGGACTTCAGTTTCTCTGCACAAAGCTCCATGTCGAAGGAGGTGGCTGAGCAGTTGTTGTCCATGCTGAGCACCAAGACCACTTGGCCATTGAGAGGTTCTGCAAGAGCCCAGAGGAGTCGTGAGCGCTGCTCTGGCCTTGGTTTTCCTCCCAGCAAAGGGAAGGCTGAGGAACACAGACCACCCTGACGTGTTTTAAATAGACCCAGGATCCCCCCTTGGATATTTCTAAGAACATCACCAAGAGCTTTGGAAGCAGCACAACAGCCTGATGTCCCCTGTAGGGAAACAGCCTACAAATAGGGAGCAGACCCCAATCCCATTCCAGGACTGGGCAGCCAGAGATAACACGATGCCCAGATCTTCAGCAGGATTATGCCTTGCCTCGCTGATCCCTGACTGAAAGGGCAATGAGCTCAAGCTGCCTGGTGTTCCTGAGGCTACCTGACTCTTGGAGACATCACCCATCACCTACTCACCCCACCCACCACTAGGAAAGCATTGAGCAATCAAATTAAGGCGCTTTCCAATAATCACATTGCCTGGGACGTGGCAGGGCTGCCCTGGAGCATGAGATCCATAGGTTCTCAAGCATCCAAGGCCCCACTCTTGCAGTGCTCCTGGGCAGCACAGCTCTGCTCAAGGCTCTCAGCTTCCCAGTTGCAGCCAGGGTAGGATCAGAAATGTGATCTAGAGACCCACGGTGCAGTCAGGAGCCCAGAAAGCGTGAGGACAGCCTGCCCTAGATTTGAGGAACCTGCTGCTTGGAGCTGAGGCAGAGCAACCTTGGATTGGCACAGGAGAGCTGTGATCTCCAGGCGTCCCATCTGGCATTCCTCTAGAGTTTACACAAGCTGTGCTACATCAAGAGAAGGAGCTCGGGTCTAAGGAAACGGAGTGTTCAGATGAGATCCTGTTTCACTGAGAGTTTCACTCAGCTTTCCTTCCCCTTTGCAGATCTGGGGTCAGCCAGGGGCTGCTCCTGCTGGCACTGCCTGCTCAGTGCTCTCCCAGACTGCTGTGCTGGCTGAAACACAGCGTGGACTCACCTTTCCCTGCCCTCCCACCTATGTTCTCCATCCTCATCCTCTCTTCACTGCTCAGGAGCAGGAGATGCCACGTGAAACGAGGCCATTATATTACAACAGGGCATGACTGCATCAGCTTAAAAAGGGAGGAGCAGATGCATCTGAAATCTCCAGGATAACAAAGTCCTGTTTGCTTGCTGAGGTTTATCTCCTCCTGACACAGGGCAGTGGATAGAATGCAAGAATAAAACCAAATGGCCTCAGCCTTGGGCTCAGCTGTCCTGTTCTCCATGGCTTTGGTCAAGCTGCTCAGCACAAAGTCTAGTAAGTTGGGGGCCAAGCTCAGATCCCCAATGTTTGCAGAGGGGCTCAGCTCCCTGAGCTCTGTTGGAGCCTGCTGGAGTGACAAAAGCTGCTTTGCTCCCATAAAAACTGAGTGCTAAGGAGATACCCTGAGCTGAGCAATCTAAAAGGGTGCCCTGCTGAAGAGGGCAATGAGGCCTTGGTGAGAAGGGCAATCCACAGCACTGCCTTTGGTCTCTGCACAGAACCTCAGGCAGTTCCTGAAGAGGTGCTGCAGGATGGAACAAATTGTTGCTGGGGGAAGGGAGTAATTTTGAAAGCACAGCTCAAGGTTCCCAAATATTCCTTGGCTTTTGAAGGCTAAGAGAAGAGGACTTCCAGGGTCCTGATTTTCAATAAGTTGATGCCCATTCTTTCCTACGTATCAAGCTTTCCATAAAAGTCAAATTGTGTCTATCCCTACCCTGAAATGCTGAAACATCTCTAATGTTTGGATACGTTTGGAAATGAGGCTGTTAACAAGCATCTTGAAAAATGTCTTGTTATTTAAGGGCTCTCAGTGCTGCCTTTCTCCTTATCACCAAGTGGTTCACTTACCTTTTACCCACTGCAGGGAGTCTTCCTTTAAATCACTCTTACAATAGAGGATGGAGGAAAGTGACCCATTTTTCTCAGTTCCACCAGCTTGGCTTTCATGGGCCATGCTGAGGGTGCCTCTCCTTGAGGGATTCTGGGCTGTATTGTCAGAAATCCAGCACTTCTGTATCAGCCTTATCTCTCACTGCTCAGAATCGTCGGCTCAGCCCCAGGGCAGCCGGTTCCTTCTCCTCGCGTGGGACCAGATTGTGAAATCCTCATTCACACTCCCACAGACGACATCCCTGTGATCTTGCTTTCCACGAGCAAGGAGGCATTTTCTAGCCCTGAGAAAAAAAGGAAAAGAAAATCCCACATCTTGCAGAGGCAGCAAATACAGACCAACAGCACAAACCCCTTGGGTGTACCCTGCTCTTTGAACCCAGCTCCAGGAAGGTGCTCCCCAGCCATGAGCACAACGCGCAGCCGCTCGCCTATTGCTGCAATTACTCTATAATAGGTGGGAAAATATCTTTAACAACTCCTTAAATTATCCTGATCCTCTTAAATACTTGTATTTTGAAAAAACTTACTCAAGGAACAGGCAGGATTTCTCCTCACAAACCAACAGACTTCTTGCTATTGCTTTCAGCAGGCACTTTCAGAAGAGAGTGGAGCTGGAGTAAATGCCCTTCCCTGGACACAATTCACCCCACCCACTGATTCCCTGGATAATTCCCCACCATAGGAAGGAAAGAGTGCAGGAAAGGAAGAAAAAAACATCTACTAAAGGCAGAGGCAAGCAGAGCTCTCACCCAGCAGCAGCAAAGCCTTTGAGGGTCTCTGTTCTCCCTTCCTCTCTCCCATGGGTGGTGCCAGTAGTCAATGGGGCACTTCCTGGCAGCAGGCACTGTGCCCACAGGTTTTCCAAAGGCTGCTGACGTAGGTCTCTAACCTGCTGCCAGGACGTGTGGGTGGTTATTAAAGCAAGTGCTTGGAAGGCTCTGAAGTTTACTTTTCAATTAGGTTCCACTCATGTGGCTCAGTTGCAGCTGCCCTGGCTCTCAAAAACTGTCATTTAACTTTTAACATCAGGTGTGTCTTATTTCTGCCCCCTGAGCCTGTTGCTGTGTCTCGGTGGGAGGGTCCCTTGCAGAGCCCATCTGCTCCCCTCCCAAAGGGGATGGCTTTATGTTTGACTGATGGTTGTTGATGCAATTATCCCCTTGGACAAAGCCAGTCAGGGGTTGAAGGGCTTTCAGAAAGGAAACTGAGGCAAGAGAAACAACACAAAAGGTTCTCCTGATTGCAAGAAAACCTGCAAAGGGCTCAAACTCACCCTTCAAGGTATCAAACCATGGTGCACACTGCACAAGAGGTGTGTAGTGTGGATATGTGTACACGGGACAGGCTGCTCTTCAGCAGCACAGGTTCTGCTGTGCGTTGAGTGCAGCTCCCCAGTGCTATGTCCTTGCAGAGAACGTGTTGCAGAACTCACCTCCCAGCACCAAAAGGTGGATTCAATCCTCCTTTCCCTTTTTGCCTTCAATCCCTTCAGGTTGGCATCAAGCAGAAGTGAAAAACAAGACAGAAAAGCCCACAAAAAACCCAGCAGCAAAGCAGAGAGTGAAAAACCAGGGGACACAAAAGAAAAACCTATTTAAAACCTGTCACCCTGTTGTTGCATTAAGTTAGAGATGAATCAAGACTCTCTGGCTTAGAAGTGAAGGGTTCTAAGTCCCTGCAGGACAACCCCCAGGAGATGATAACCAACGGTGCAGCAGGGTCAGGGCAGCTCAACCTTGCCCAGCCCATCCGGGGGCTGCAGGAAGGAAACGGTTTTCCCCAGCCAGGATGAGCTCATGGCCAAAAGCAGCTTTAATTTTACCTCTTAGTGCAGTGCACCTTCGTTTGGCTCTGTTGATTTTTACTGCAGAACTATCTGATTTTGGAAATGTGTCTCCTCAAATCTTCCTGTGCCTCCTCCTGTGCTAACACCAGGGGCATCCTCTCGTCTCCTGCACTCCCCAGGCTCTGTGTCTCTCTATATCTCTTCTTTGTGCAATGCCAACATTTCTCTAATGACCTCCTTCAGACAAAAACCTTTTTAGGACACCTCCAAGCCCTCACTAAACACCACAGAAGCATTCAGCAGGTTCTTCTGCTTCGTTTCCATAGTGGCCAGCAGAGGCTTACCTGGTCCAGCTCCTGGGGAGGTGGCCCAGATCCCTCCTCCTCACTGTCCTTTATCTGCCATCCTCCCACTCTGTCCCACCACCGAGCAGAGAGGTCTCTGGTCTCCCTGGACCAGGGAAGGCTGCTCCCTTCCCTGTGTCTCCCAAGGACCATGGACCAACCAGGCACAGCTCACCCAAGGCAAGAAGGCTGCTCCCCCACGCTCCTTCTCATTACCCCAGCTGCAAGCACCAACTTGCAAAATCTCCCTTGTGCATGTGACTTTTCCCTAGGCTGGTTTCAGAACTGTGGTTTTAACCCTCTAGAGTTCCTCAAAACTGTTTCCCACTGAAGGCACAACCTTGAAAGGAGATCCCACCCCAGGAGCTTGGCTCACCTTGTGCAGGGTGGGGGTCCAGAGTTGGAGCTGGACCCTAAAGGTCATGAAGAGCTGAAGACACAGGCAGAAGCTGAAGCACAGTCAGAAGGCTGCTCTCCTCCTCCTCAATCAGCTGGGCAGGACTCACAAAGAAGTCCCAAAGTTGCATCAGATTAGCTGCTGTGAATATTAATCAAAGCCAAACATTGGCAACAGAGCTGGAGAAATGAGAAGAGGTGAATGAAGTTCTTGAGGCTGAGATACTCACTGTGTATTTAGCAAAAGGTCACGTTAAAGGACAAAGAAATGGGGATAACACACAGAGTGGGAATTGGAGCCCTCCTCAAAACAGGAGGCTGTGCTGATACAGAGGGTGGGTGCGAGTTTCCTCTCCGGCTGGTGGACGCAGAAGAAAAGCATCAGGCTCAGACACACGGCCAGACAGATCCCCAGAGCAGCTTCACATGTTGGAGAAATCATTTGCTTTCATGCAAAGAGATAAAGCTGAGAGTCACCACGGGAGAGAAGCCTCGTTAGCCTGGGAACTGTGGTTTCACAGCTCAGAAAACATCCATGAACAGAGTGACTCGAGAGACTCAGCGAGTTCGTCTTAGCAAATAGTTTAAAACAGAAAGCTTTATTGCAGTGCCTGTGTCCATTTCCTGGAGGAAATGCCGTTCCTCTCTTGGAGGGATGGATTTGTGCAACCCTGCTGGCTCCAGATATTGCTGAGCAATGTGTTCAGTACATCACGTGGCAGCACGGGGAACAGGACTGACTCCAAAACCGCTTACCCACATGGGATCTGGTTACACTGGAAACTGGCAACTCGCACAGTAACATCGTCCAGGTGTTGAGAAACCAGATGAATCCTCTTGCTGTTGTCACTAGCTCAAGCCCCAGCTCAAATCCCCACCCAAACCAGAGCTTTAGGTTCTTTTGCAAACACTCATCAAAAGCTTTGGCTGCGTTTCCACCTCTTCTCACCTATGCAAGGATCCCGACAGAGGGAGAACATGAGGAGCAAAGAGCTTGGAATGAGCACTGTCAGCTCACTGCACAAAAATGCCCCAGGCAAAGCTCTGTGGGGGCAACCAACTTGAAAGGCACCACTCATAATTACCTGCAGTGGTAGGGTACAGCCTACACCTCTTGTTTAGCAAGGTTGGGCTGATCTTGGCATCAGCACCTCATCCCATCAGCACAAGCAGAAAATTCCTGCTCATCTGGGAGAGGTGTTAGTTAAAAAAAAGAGAAAAAAGGTAATTCCAGGTTTAAAGCAATCCCAAACTTCCTGCTCTGAAGCAGCAAAAAAGGCCACAGACTACTAAGTTTTTAGAAACTTTTAGACTGACAGCCTTTCCCCCTGAAAGTTTTCAAAGCATCTGTTTCACGCCTACCTAAAGAACTGAGGAGGAAGCTCTGTAGCAGCTTAAACCAACCTAAAGGAAGGCAAGGTTTTTCAGTTATTTTTCAGAGAAGATTTTCCACCCTGAACTTGCAGATCTGGCCCAAAGACAATGGATCTGCAGGTCCAATTGTGTGGAGTCAAGGTCTCGTAGCCTGATTCTTCCTGACTTCAGCATTCCTCAAGCCACATGCTCAGAAACCTTTGGCAGGTGTCAGTTTGGTGCATAATTTAGGCACTCTTGTTAGGTGAAATCCTTCTCAATCTGACCAGGTATCCTGCAGCCACAAGTCCCACAGAACAGCCTATAAAATATTGAATGATTAAAATATTCCAATAAACATCACATTTTACCTTCTAGCTGGACAACAAGCTGCTACTGCCTTTGCAGATATGCCTTTACATCTGGGCTTGTGAACACCAATTCCAGTCCCACCTATCAATAGCTCTACCAAAACTTGAGCATTAGAAATTAAACCCTCTTAAAGCCAGCACAGACAACAGTAATTAACAGCAAATACAAAGTCAATCAGTAAACTAGAAAGAAAATTGAGAGAGGCAAAGGCTCACAATAAATAGGGAACTATTTGACTGTAAAACAGAAAGAGGACACTGGCAGGATCCCAACACAGACTGGAGGTGCTTCTGTTTGTGGAACTCAGCTGACAGGCTCTGAAATCAGCCCTATTTAAAAAGGAAGGGCTTCCAAAAACTGAAATGAGAATGAATGAAATGAAAGTGAATGCAAATGCAGACTTTCCTGCTCTGGGAAGCATCGTGTTTGCTGTACATTCAGCTTGTGCTGGCTGGCAGGGGATTTGTTGTATACAAATCAGGGCTAAGGCAGCTTGAGGTCTGTCCTGAGCTTCCTTCACTGGTATCTATGAAGAAGTAAGTCCTAATTAACACAAACCCATGGCAAATCTATTTGCAGACTCTTTCCTCACTTGCTCCTTGTCTGTTTTCTGTTTCCCAGTCTTAACTCTCTGATGGCTGGACTTGATTTTAGAGGTCTTTTCCAACCTTAACCCTAATTAACTGATGATCTCCTACTGCAGCCTTCTCTCAAAGGGATGTTTTCATCCCACAGCCGAAGGAGACCTCTCACCCTTCCTTGCAACACAATGAAACCAGATGTGGGGCCAACAGTTAGGGGACAAAATCCAGCTGCATAGACCCAGGACATGGGGACAGCAGGACTCCAGTGGTGGTCACTGGAGCCTCCAGAGCCCTTCATCCTTCCTGGTAAAGAGCAGATAAATCCTCAATCTTTCCCATCTCTAATTAAGCTGATGAATTCCCTAAACCTCAGTGAACCTGGTGAAAAATGAAACATCTCTTCTCTTTGAAACAATCCCTACTTTATTTCAAGACCTCTCCATTCTGTGGTGGAGACTGCAGACTAAACAACCTCATTCCTCCCCATCACCATCGCTCTGCGCCGCGCCTGCCCAGACCTCCCCAGGCCCTTTGATGCTCCAAGAGAGATTCGCTCTCACCTCTTTCACAGCTCAGGGACCTCACCACATCCACCAGCATAACGACTCTCTCACCTCCATCTCCCACAGGACTCACGTATCCATACGCTGTACAGCAGCAAATTCATCTCAAAACCAAACCATTTGCTGGGTTGGGGGGGTTCCCTCTCATCCTCACAGTTTCACCGGGGCTGTACAGCCGGTTATTGATTGCTTGGGGTTTGTGTATTTGATTTCTCCCTTCTTAGTTCAGCATTACACTTCTCTTCAGGGAGCCTCTCGCTATTGGTTTCAGGTCATTTCTCCCATTTATCAAAATCATTTTGAATTGCAATTCAGCCCTCTGTATTCTTTGTATTCTCCCAGCTTGGGGCCCTGGATGTATATTATAACCACACTCCCTATTCCATCGTGTTGTTTTAATGAATATATTATAGGGAACCCGATTCCAGGGAAAAATATCTGCATATGCAGTGCTTTCCCAGTCTGACAGCAACCACCAGTACCTCCTGTCCTCTGGGATACCCTCAGCCTTCACCATGTTCCCAATACCATTTCTTAGATCACTCCTCTTTACTTCAAGTCTCACTGCTTTAAATAACGAGCTTTACACTCATTAGTGCGCGTTTTCTTGTTTCGAATCCCAAGAACATATTTTCTTCATGTATTTATGTTTTATTTAGCACACATTTTGCAATACTTAAAAGGCTGAGAACACATGAGTTATTCTTGCTTTATTCAGTGGACTGCAGTCCCTGCCTACACCAACCTTGTTTGTGCCTTTGTGCTGCAGTCGCTGAGCAGCAGCCAACACGGGCACATCTCATTTTCTTTTGATGAAACTGCATTTTCAGCAAATAACTGTTCCACCTTTTTTTTTTCTCCAGTGAGCCTTAATTAGGAGAACAAAGTTGCTGAAAGCCTTGTCTTGCCCTTGCCCTTCCCTTCTTCCTGCATTCAGCCTGCACAGACTCTGCGTTGGGTTTCTCCTTCGTCAAACACCTCAGCAGAGCTGACAGATTGACAGTCATTAAATACACAAACTTTATCTCAATATATCCCTAAATCACATGTTTCAAATGAAAAATGACACTTGCTTAAAGCATAAAGTGTGGTCCTTGGGCTTCTTCCCTACTTCTGCTTTTTTCTATGAAGACTTAAAGTATTATTCTTTTTATTATGATAAAATAAAACCTCTTTCTTGCATCTCAAATTAGAAGAGGTAAAGCTTGCTATGTGCCTTGGATAATGATTCAGCTATTGATCCAGCAGATGCTTTATTAGATTATTTTGAGACAGCCAAATGTAATTTAATACCTATTTATTTTCTAGTCCTATGCAAGTCCAAGAGACAATCTTTTCCACATGAAATTAGTAATTTCTCCTTTCAACCTCAACGAAAGATTACATCATGCTTGTTTCTTGAATGAGTTTGGGGAACTTTTTCAACAAAACACTGATCTTGAGGGTTCTTCATCATCTTTTATTTTAACACTTTGAAGCCAAAACCTCAGCCAGGAACAGTGGGTTCTAGCTTTTTATTTCTTATTATGTATGAATGCAAGAACTAGTGATGTTGGATAAAAGGGAAAGAGATTCCAGATGAGGAAAACAGAGACAAAAAGAAGAAATGAGCAAGTTTCATAAGGGAAGAGAAAAGGAAGAGGAATGGCATTCTTTCTACATAGTTATCAGTAACCTAGAGCAGGGACTGTGCAATGGTTAACAGGAATGGCCAGAGAGCATTTAGGTCAGACAGACTCAGGGTGTGCTTTTATAGGACTGAGCCCAGCTATTCGAGTGCCAGGACACACCACATCTCCCAGGAGCTGCCTCAGGGGCCAGAAGCTGCTGGCAGTTCTGTAGGGTCACGTACTGCCAGGCAGCCCCACTTGCTGGGGGAGTCAGACAGGGAAAACAGCACAAGCCCGAAGCTGTGGATGGAGGGGAGGGGAGAGGGGCTGCCAGCAGCTGGATGGGTTCATATCTAGCTTTAAAAAAGCCCCAGCTTCAATAAAGACTATAGAATCATGGAATGGTTTGAGTTGGAAGGGACCTCAAAGCCCATCCAGTCCCAAACCCTGCCACGGGCAGGGACACCTCCCACTGGATCAGGGGGTTCCAAGCCCCATCCAACCTGGCCTTGAACACCTCCAGGGATGGGGCAGCCGAGTCTTCTCTGGCCAACCAGGGCCTCCCCACCCTCACAGTACAAAATTTCTTCCCAATATCCCATATAAATCTCCCATTTCAGCTGGAAACCACCCCCCTCGACCTGTCCCTGCCATTACTGCACACACCACATTTCATCCCTCCTGCCCATCACTAGCCCTGTCTCACGAGCTTTTGGATTTAACTGCAACAAATCCACAGGGGATCAAACCCACACTGGCTCTGAAATGACCAAAAAGATACCAGGCAGCATTAGACAGAGCAGAGGTGGTGGATCTGAGCAGGATGAGCTTTGATTCCTCTTTCTCCCCTCCCAGAGTGGTGCTGAGCACTTTAACTCCCTGCTTAAATGAGGGAGTTTAAGGAGACACCGACCTTCAGACCATAGGTCTGAGTGGGGAGCAAGCTCTGTCAACACAGGTGTGCCTTAAAAATTGAACTCTGGCTTCAAGCAGCACAAACTCTGTCCTAATTGTACCTCCAACTGCCCAGGTGACCCTCACATTCCAGTGCTAATAAGCCATGTGTCCATCTGGTGCTTGTGCAGACGACACCTTCCCAACGGAATTGTAAAAGCAAAAATCATTAACTCTATAAATTTATAGATAATGTCTCAAAAGAAATCCACAAAAATTAACTCCAACCCGTTGTTGCTGAACATGGATGTGACTGGAGCCAAACTGCTCTGTGTAAACCCTAAAACCCCTGCACCAAACCCAGGAAAGTGCTTCCCTGCAAGCAGCTTTAACCAGGAGGGATCAATAGGAACAGCCACACACTTGACATTGCATGAATGAACGAGGCCACTTCTTACCTCCACACAGCACTGGGACTCGGACCATCCTGGCCACCAGGTGCTTTTTCCAGGGATGAGAGCTCGAATTAAGGGAGTCAGACAGCCATAGATGTGCCCAAAGCTGCTTCTGGTCCTTTCTGTGGCACAAGAGCAACCTCCAGCTCGTATAGATGGGGCCACCTCTGCGAGGGGATTATGGATGCAGATCAGCAGGGAGAATTCCGAGACAGATTTGGACTAGCAGCTGGTGGGGTTTTTACTCTTACAAATCAAACTTGCTGCAGGAAGTGTAAGAAAATCAGATTTCAGTGGCAAGAAGTCGCATGTCCAACTCCATACCTCTGCCAGGAGAAAACTCTTCCCTGTATTGTTCCAGCACAGGCCAAGGCATGAAGACAGCAGCAGGTCTGTCTCCCTTTCCTAGAGCAGCACAGTGTAAGATGAGAGAACCTCAATTTAAAAGAAGACATCTAGACTGCAAACAAAGCCAGCCTTCCTGGAGAGCAGCAACTGGAAATACTCCTGTGCAAAGTTACAGAGTCTGGTCACTCCAAACAGTTAAATTTCAGGGGTGTATTACAGCAAATGAATGTTCTTGCAACAGAATGTTCTAAAGGGAGCATCTCCACACCACATTCTGCAAAAAGGAAATAGTCAGGCAAGGGTTCTTCTTTTCTCTTGCCTCTTACTATTCCAGAGAGCAAGGGTAGAAAGTCATTAATAAAGGGAAACTTAGGAAGCAACATGAGAAAGTGGGGCATGCACTGAGTTTTTCTTGGACAGAGCAGCATTTAGTGACAAACAGGACAAAATTGCTAATTACAGCCTGGAGCAAGGAGGGCTTCTATCAGGAATATCACACTGGAGCCTAAGCACCTGTTCTCAACAGGAAGAAACGTGTCATCTCCAAAGGACAGGCTGGAATTAGCCTGGCTGCAACCTTTTATGAGCCCATAGCACCTCTCCAGTCATTAGAACAGACTGATTAAAAACTGCTTTGATCCTGTTCTCCTTGTACTGACCTGGCTTCTCCCCAGCCCGGCACATTTGACTTCGCAGGAGGCTTTTATTTTAATTTTACAACTCATTTAATAGCTTGAATTCCTGAAGAGGTCCTCTCAGAACTACAGCACACTACCACAAAATATTACAACAGGAGACACCGTAGCAGTCTACTCTCTCATTGCCCTGTGTGACTGCAGGCAGACATTCACTCCTTTGTTATGACTTTAACCCACTCTGCTTTCCTCCCTCCCAATCCAATCAAACTCCACAGGTCTGAGAGGCTTTCCAATGCCAGGCTGAGAATTGTGGGAGTATGGGATGCTCTGTCTGAGGAACAGCATCAATCAGGTTTCTTGCACAGATCCCCAACTCTTGGGTCTCATCACATATGTGCTCACAGAGGTCTCTTTTCTGTAAAAGGTCTTAAACCAAACAAAACAAAGCAAACTGTTTTTTATATCCTGGTGGTGAGAGAGGAAGCAACCACTGAAACATGAAACCTCTTGATGTATTTGTGTGTGCTTTGATTGAAGAGCTAAAACATGCTGCACAGCCCACCCTGACACACTGTTCCCAGTGCAGTACAACAGATACAGTACAACCTTGGTATTAACAAGCAGTGACCAGGACTTGACTAAAGGAAGGACAATTACTGCCCAGTGCCTGACTATCCAACTACTCCAGTGAACTGGCAGCATCTTGTTTCCCCTAATGGTTACCAGAACATTTGTTCCTGAAGGTTTTCAGAATTATCTGGCTGGTAAAGCACCAGACTGGAGCCAAGAGGAGGAGCTCTGTAATAGGTTTTTAACTCACCTGCTGCGGCCTTCAGACATTCACTGTCTTTCTTACCCTTTCTTTTCAGAGCCCAGACTCCCACACAACACAGCAATACCTTTCAGCACTCTCAGAACAAGTTAGCAGGAACAAGACGACCGACTAGAGACTCTGGAGTTAAATAAGTGTTTTTACTTTCAAGTGTCACAGTGCCAGACTTGTAACTCAAGCTAACAGCAGAATATACAAAGGATACTCAATACAGAGAAACTCAAGCACCTGAAAATTATCAGCCAGCACTGTACAGCCAGAGAATTCTTCTTACAAGGTTTAAGCCCTGTAAGAAGGTTAATGACACACTGAAAATGCATTTTGGTCAACAAGAACACGGTTACAGAGGCCTAACAATTACTGACACAGGCTCTCCATTTAAACCTGGCCAGCATCTCTCTGCTGCTCAGAGCAAAGCCTCTTGCTGCACACTCTCCAGGTAAAAAGGGAGCATTAATGTGCCAACTTGGATATATATTTAATAACTTAGCACAGATTTGAGACGTGGTCATTTAATGTTTGAATAAGCTCTGAATCCATGTCAAGAGAGAAACAAACAGAACAAGATATTGATGGCCTACAACTCACTGAAATAACACGTTTACAAGAAGAACAGGGTATGGCTGAGAGCTGTACATTCCACCTGAAGCTCAGGCATTACTACCAGCATTTCCAGTATGCTTGTTCCTTCTTCCACTACTACCCGTTGATGCGGTAGTTCACATGGATTTCAGGTTTGATGTCACACACAAGTGACAACAGCTGGGAGAGGACCACCTCACGGTTCTTCTGGAAGTTCTGCTGGATCACACTCATCTTTTCCTGGGTCTCTTTCTCAACTTCAGTGGTGCAGCTGCCATGAGATCCAAGGGCCTACAAATACCAAAGGGCAGAGCAAGCTCACATGTGAGTAGTTTGGCAATGACAACGGCATTCCTAGCTCTGTATTTTGTTTTTCTGGGCTGCCTTGCTGCATCTCAATCATTAATCCTTGCTGAGGGAAGAACTGCACTTAGAAAACCAAAAAGAACTATTGGATTCTCTACTTAGATTTCCCAATGAGCTTGCCCAACTTTGAATTTCACCCACAGCCCACGCTAGTTCAGAGCATGGGCTTCTAAAGAATGCCTGAAATAAAAGTCCTGCTGCACTAGTGACTGGGACCAGGCACCCCTGCACTGTTAGAGAGGTAATATTCATGGCTTAGTTTAAGCACAGTCTTCCCATCATGTCATTGCTTCTGCCCTTGAAGAATCATTATAAAAATCTCTGCCTTCCTAAGAGGACTGTGGGCCATGTGATACACACAGCAAGGAGTCTCTCCCAGCTTACAACACCCTTCTTGTCCCACACACAAAGGGCAGAGAGAGAAAATTCCCATGGTAAGTGGAGGGAAAAGGCACGGAAAAAGAATGCTGAAGGAGATGAGAGCTCTGGGACTCAAATTCAAAGAGCTTCTCTCTCTAGACAAGGATAAATAAAACAGAATCAGCTGACAGGCAGTGGAGTCAACTTTATTAGACTGGAACTGCCTAGCGAACCAAGCTAAGTGATTGTAAAAAATTAATCCTGACCTACGGACATGAAGACTTTAACACAGGAGAAAAGAGGAGGTGGGTGGCATTGTGCTAACCAGGGGACAGACAGAGGGGAGGGTGGCCAGCTCATGGCCTGAAGTTTCCAGAAGTGAGAGAGGCACACGGGGGGGGGGGGGGGAACTTTCCAACTGTGCCACAGCTCTCGGCCGGTAAAAGGCCCCAATTCTGTGTCTTTTGGGAAAACCTCCTCTTGCTCAGAAGGAAAGCAAAAACACAGCAGGCCAAGCAGAACACACACCTTACGACTGCCTCAGCAGGTGAACAGCATCTACCAGGCAAGCAGTTTCTACCACGTTAGCATCATATAACCCAGCTTGCCACAAGAGGAGTGAGCTTGGTCTGGTTTTGACACTGCTCCATGAAGCAGGTTCTGGGTGGCGACCACCCATCAGGACACCAGCCAGGACACAAGGTTATTGAGCTAATGCTCTGCCAGTCAGTAGTTCTGCCTGAGGAGATGCAGTACACCACATTCTGATTCACTCCCACTGGTTTTTCCATGACATGTGGCTGTGCATCAGAGAAAGGCCATTAGGGAAGTACTCTTCCTGCAACATGTTCCACCCTGAGAGCTCCATTCAGGACAAGTAACCCCAAATGCAAGGCTAAGAGGCTGGGTAGGTGAGAATGAATGATGTAGAAAACAAACCGCTGCTTCCTTGGCTTTGAACTCCTTCTCCCTCTGCAGACGGTACTGTTCAATCTCCGCCTGGGCTTCTTCCTTTGCCTGCTTCAGCCTCCGATTCTTCCCTGTTGCCAAAGGAAACACCAAATGAAAGAAAGAAGAGAAAGTATTGGGAGTGTATTTCCCCACACCTCTCTTGCTACCTGACACAAAACAGTGAGTACAGCACTTGCTATTGCAGCGGGTCCTTCCACAGGAGGCACCAGCAGGGCTCTGCAGCCCCTCCAACCTTGTGGTCTCAGCCTGAGGTTGCCCTGCACAACACCAAACCATCACTAAGCCCATCATACAATGAGTGTCCACCAGCAAGAACTGGAGAGGTTCTCCGGATGCGTTAAGACAACCTCCAGGCCTAGTCTTGCTCATGTGAACGTGCAACTGAAAGATCTCAAAGAGCACAGCAGAAAGGACACTAAGTCCTAGTTTTGCCTCAGGCCAATTGTGCAACTGACAGAAAATCCAACTACTGCATTAAGTTCCCCTCTTGGACTTCCCACCACACCCTCTCCTCCAAGGTTATCGTAGACTCAGAGAATGGTTTGGGTTGGAAGGGACTTCAATGCCCATCCAGATCCAACAGCAGGTGTCAAGTGCTGTCAGAAAGCATGTTCTTTTCTCCAAACATCCTGCAATACAAATATGAAGAACAAAGCAGGTACAGACTGGAAATGAAAGCACACAGGGAGAGGAGATCGTTTCTTGGGGTAGGCAGTGGTTTTGGCCCAGTCATGGGACGTTTCTGGTAGACTCCCAGAAGAGAAGCAATCGAAACATAGAATCATCATAGAATCATAAAACGGTTTGGGTTGAAAGGGACCTTAAAGCCTATTCAGTCCCACCCCCCTTGCCATGGGCAGGAACACCTCCCACTGGATCAGGGGGCTCAAAGCCCCAACCTGGCCTTGAACGCCTTCAGCAATGAAGCATCCACAACTCCTCTGGGCAACCTGAGCCACAACCTCCCCACTCTCACACGAAAACATTTCTTAATATCTCATCTCAATCTCCCCTCTTACAGCCTAAAATTGCTCCCCCTCATCCTAACCCTGTGCTCCCTGATCAAGAGCCCCTCTCCAGATTTCCTGGAGCCCCTTTCTGTACTGGGAGGCCACTATATGGTCTCCCTGGAGATCTCGCTCACTATCATTAGAATGAGCTATAATAATACTTTTTGCAGCACTGTGTGGGGGCAGAACCACAACACAGTGAGGCTCCATTATAAAAATGATAAAAAATGCTTAAAGGAGGAAAAATTTGTAAAGGTGGGGATCTTTGTAACCAAAACTTCTCTGGTTTAATAAGAAAAGCAGACTTGGATCGCTAAGGAGCGGAACTTTCCGCTCTATAAAATGTCTTGTCCCCAACATGGGAACGAACAGTTTTCACCAAAGGGAACAAACAAAGGTAGGAAGAGGCAGAGGCAGCCTAGCTGAAGGCCCTGCTGCCATCAGGGTGAGTTTCCCCGATGTTCTCCTCCCGGGGAGCAGGCTAGGAGCCACCGGGCTCCTCCAAGGCCCCTCCAGCTGATGAAGCGCGGGCTCCCATCGCCCCCAGCTCGGGGCTCCGCACCCCCCACACGTCAGGCAGGGTTGCAGAGGGCCAGGCGGGCTTTACATCCCCTCCGCTCCCGCCAAGGGACCCGCAGACACCGCTGCTCGCTGCCAGCGCCCCCCGCCCCGTGCGGCCCGGCCAGGCCAGGCCAGGCCAGGCCGACCCCGCGGCCGGGCCGTACTCACGCTTGCGGGCCTCGGCCACCTTCTCGGCCGCGCGCTTCTCGGCCTGCAGCAGCTGCTGGATGCCCTGCGACTGACTCGCCATGGCCGCGACCGCCCCGTGCCCGTGACCACCGCCACCGGGAACAGCACCGGGAACAGCACCGGCCCTGCGCCGCCACAGGCCCCGCCCAGCACCGCCCCCGCCGCCATGGGCCGCGTTGGCCACGCCCCTTCCGGCAGGCTGGACGCGCCCCTTTCTGGGCCTGACCCCGCCCCTTTCTGGCTGCGCACCTGCCCGGCCCCGCCCCCTTTCATCCCTCACCACGCCCCTTCTCGACCCTTTGCCCCGCTCCTTCCCTCCTCAGCCCTAGGCCCGCCCTCACCCTCCTGGATCAGCCCCTTTCCTTCCTCCACAGCCCCCACACTGTCCTGGCCACGCCCCACTGTCCTGGCCACGCCCCTTCTGCCCCCACATCCCCCCCTTTTCACTTTCCCAGCCCCCCGGGACCTCCCCCTTCTCATCACTAGCCCCGCCCCCGCCCCTTTCTCCCTTCAATTCCTTCAGGAAGGCAGCAAATGTGATTTATATCTATTTCATGTCTTTTTAATCAATGGCCTTGGAGCAGCCGATAGTGCACAGTGCCATTGGCACCAGAGCTCCACCGCAGAAGCTTTGGCCCCCTCCTGGCAGCAGCATCTCCTCACAGCTGCCCAGGATGGGGAGTTCCAACAACACATGGAAGAATTTCTAATCATCCGTGACCATCTATGGCCTCAAGTTGCACCAGGGAGGTTCAGGCTAGATATTAGGAAAAGTTTCTTTACTGAAAGTGTTCAAGCGGTGGACCACAGGGCAGCAATGGAATCACCATCCCTGGAGGGATTAAAAAAAAACATGTAGAGGTGACACTTTGCAACGTGGTTTAGTCAGCACGGTGGGGCTGGGCTGGCGATTGGACTGGGTGAGCTTAGAGGTCTTTTCCATCCTTAATGATTCTTTGATCTTCTCTAGGGGTTCCCAGGTCTCTCTACTCCAAACAAACACACCTACTTCAACTCCAGCCCAGCCTTGGGCCATCACATCCCAGGAATGATTTAAAGCCCTGAATGTAGCTTCCCCAATGCTTCCAGAGCATAAATTACAATTTGAATTGTATGAAGCGTCAGAGCCGTGACAGTGACTCACATCACCGCAGGGAGGGATGGCGGCTGCCGCTACGCGTGACGGAAGGGACAGGAGACAATGAATCAAATGCGTATTTATAGTGCAGAATAGGAATTATGAGCACTTGACAGGGTGACCTTCATCTGGGCCCAGCGATTAACTAAATGGGCTTAGCAGGCCTGTGCATCGAGTGTTGTATTTGCTTCGGTAGCAGAAACATAAAAGGAAAGATGGGGAGAAGAGCTCTGATCATGAAGGAAGCTGAGGACACAGTGGTTCGTGTGATCGAGGGAGCAGGAACAGCTGCTGGGAGTAGAGGGGTGGCAGAAGGGAAACCCAGCAAATCCTGTCCTAATCATCTGTTACAAACTGGGCAGGTTTAGCCAAGGGGATGCAGCTCAGGTGCTGGGCTGGTTATTGGTGAGCACAGAAAGGGAAGGGATGAAAATGCAGGTCAAAATATGATTCAAAATACGTCACAGCCAAAAATCCTGTTGTGGGGTTCAGCTGGGCCAGATCAAAGCTGTTTTACAACAGTAGCAGCCCAAAAATGGAAGTTGTCTCATCTGGCTCTGAGTCTGAGCTGGCCCCTGCCCTCCTCTCACCTCAGACCTCTGCGAAAGCCATGAAATGATTAAGCTCTCCCACCAACTCGTGTAGCCCTCAGATCATGCCTGTCAGTCCTGCTCCCATCTAGAAACTCACCGTCCTCATTAGCTGCTGCTCTGTGTGCAGGGATGTTCATCTGCTCCCAATTAAAGCACAGGAGCCGAACCCACAAATTAGACCCATCGTAACACACTAAGCCAGGTTTGCAGCCTGGAATGGGCTCAGCTCTCCCCCAGGTCACAGTGGTAACCAGGATGCTATTTTCCTCCTGGATGATTGTGGTTTTCAGGCTTTGCTGCTCCCATCTGTAAGACAACCATAACTTCTCTGCCCCCAATGGTCCCAAACTGAGCACTGTAAGGCTAATTCTGCTCTCTACCATGGGAAAATAAATTGCTGGAGGCTTTCTGGCCCAAAGCTCCTCTGCCTGGGCTGGTGGATAACACGAGGCAGGTCAGTGCTGCCCACTCACCCTGCCATCCCCCAGACTCCAGTCTCTCAGGCTGCACATACACTGCAATATTTCAGCAATAAGAAAAGTTTAGCATTGTAGAAATACCATCTCTCTATCTGTAGGGTGGCAGGATCTGAAACATCCCAATGCCTGAGGAGGTGCGCTGGTCCAGGGGGTGGCTCAAAATTCATATGCTGGCTCTTGTCAGAAAGGAAGGACCATCCTTCAGAGCTTGAAGGAAACAAAAGCATTTTGGTTTTCTTCAGCTATTTCCACAGATCACATTGATAAAAATGAAATTAAACACATTTTAGTTTTCTTTGTTTTTCCAAAAACTTTATTTTTCTTACAAGCACTGAAGACTCTTGGTGACTTTCATCTTTCCTGCTTTTATTCTACACTGGGTCATAACCCCAAACATGTGTTTACACTCGTTTCTGTAAGAAGATGTTTCTGGAATCAGGAGGGGAAAAAAATAAGAACAAATATTGCCTTTCCCTTTGTTTTCCATGCTTGGGAGCTAAAAGAAAAACAGGTGCAGTGTCTTATGATCCTGCAGTCATTAAGGGTTCCAAGACACATTTCATAAGAATGAGATTTTAAACATCGTGTCTGGCTTCTTTCCAGACCAGGTAATTACATTTTTTTCCTCTCTAAATTCCCTTGCACTTTCAATTGGATTCGTTATTATTCTCCATTCCCCAACTTAGGCTGTTATGCTGTGCAATTGTCTACCCTTTTTAAAAAGGTTTTGTGTCAAACGCCTGGGAACTAAACTGGTTTCTCTCTTCTGAGGTTTAATTCATTAACACAAATCACTTCAAGGCATTGAGATGATGCAGCTGTTGGCTGTTGATAAATGATCTTTGGGTAGCCATTAAGAAGACTACCAATGAATAATTATTAATTAAAATTCATAGTTTGGAGGGATAATTTAAATTTATAAACTGAACATTAGGAATCAAAGCACAACATAGCAGTAAAATTTATGTAGTCAGCCAAACCTTGAAGTACACAAACCAGTACGGCTTTATGCACCTGACCTACACCAAGGATTTGGCTCAAACATCCCAAAATAAGGATCACAGAATGGTTTGAGTTGGAAGAGACCTTAAATATTATCTAGTTTCAACTTCCCTGCCATGGAAGGAACCTTCATTTTCACTTTGTGATCAAGGACAATCTGAAGCCTGGAGTAACCTGAGCACAGTGATGGAATTACACCAGGAGAATGGACTTCTCTTTATAGTGTAAGAGCTCATTTTTTTTTAAAGTCTTTAAGAAGCCATTCTTCTGGTGCCAGCTTTTGCTGGCTTTCTTTGGGAAAAGGGCACTGCCAGGGTAGTTTCACTGGTTTGCCAGGCAGCCTGGGGATCCCCAAGCTGCACCCACCAAGCAGGGTGCTCCCCTGGGCTCCTCTCTCCTACAGCAATGTCTTCACTGCACCAAGCTGTGGTGCAGCCCCCTCTCTGCTGGGCTCCCATGTACCAATCCCACTGATGGACACATTCCAGCTGCTTTGGGACAACACAACAGGTCTCAGTGGTACAACTGGGCTGTAGCACAGCCCTGCTGCAAGGCACCTTCTGCTAGTACCTGTCACAAACCCACCCTTGCCTCACCACCTCTAGCAACAGACAGCTCAGTTTCAGATAAATCAGGATGTTTTCATAAGAGTAAGGCAAGCTGGCAACTCTACTTCTGTATTCTTCTGTTGAGGTGAAATGTCAGTAGACCTTATTAATTCCTTATGTACCAAAAGAAATCTTCATCCATATTTCCTTGACATCTACCAGTGTCCATTCTTAATCAGAGGTCGCATCCTTTGCAAAGGATGTGCCTGGAAAGTTGAATTCATTCTTTGATGAGTGAATGCTCTCCCTGGGGCTGTTACCTCCAAGGTGCCATCTTCTGGTGTGTCCAGTGTCTGTGAAGCCACTGGAGGCCACAGCTTTATGAAGCACAGCTGTGTTTGCCATCACAGACCCAACCACAGGCTGCCTGGACCAGGATTTTAAGCAGGACAACAAAATAAAGTGAGTCTTGTCACACACTGATAAGTAGTTTCTCCCATAATAACTAACACCAAAGCTTTGACTGCTGAAGGCAACCACCAGTTCCTGATCAGCTTCCACAACAGGAGCATTACTCTGGCTCCACTGGGAAGAAACACAGTTTAATATTGCTCTCCCTATCATAAAAGGTATCACTTGGCTTTCCAGTTCAGCTTTCTCTGCCCCAAACTGATGAGTTATGTACTTGTGTGCCACAGCACAGCCTCTGCTTTCTGAATTTCAGTGATGGATGGAACAATCCTTGCATATGTAGATTGTTTGGTGCTTTGAGAGACGTTCAAATAAATGACACACCACAGCATAAGGCTCATTATCAATATTGCTTGGAAATATCAAAAATGTCTGAGGCTTCAGTTTAATTTAGATGCTTATCGTAGGCATGAGAGAAATGGGAAAATGTGACAATAACAAAGTGCTGCAGCAGTGATGCCAGCCAAGCACCAAGCAGTGGGGGAGAGCTGCTGTGTTTCCAGGCCACGAGGGAAGATGATGTGGGTGCTGGGGGGGATCCTTCTCAAACACATCTTCACTCAAACAGAAGTGATGCTGGAAAGCATCCAAGCGACAGCATCTGAGGCTCCAGCAAATATCCTGTTTGCCTCTGGGACTTGATGAGATGTACAACAAGAACTGCTGATGTGCAGGTTCCTCATGGGGCTGCTCACGTCAGTCAGCTGTAGGACTCCTGCTTGCTAAATGAAGCCCATTTTCTTCCTAAAAAGCCAGTGCAGTGACAGACCCTTCACTGCAGAAGTCCACCCAAATGCTTTGAACTGCCCCAGGAAGGGGAATTTCCCCCATTCCCAGCTCAGCAGAGTTTGGAGCCTGAAGTCAGACAACAAAAAGCTCCTCAAATAAGGTTTTGTCAGAGGTACACAAGCACTCACACACAGATAGCTACCTAGTGGAACTAATTTGTTTACAACATTCATGGAAAAATCTTAATAACCTGTTTCTATATTTAGCTTAAATGCCTTTGAAAACCTGAGCTCTGGATCCCTGTTCTTACTGGCCCCATCCACGCATGTGGGGTTGTGGGAGAAGGCCAGGAATAAACTGACAGCCAGTACAACCCTCCCGTGGTCCTGATGAACAAGGCCCAAGGAGCACTGGTCTGCTTTGGCTATGCTGTATATCCATTTCTGACTCTTAATTATCAAAGGCACAGTTCATTGCAGAATCAAGTCTACCCACTTTACCTGAATTACCCCCTCATTCTATTACTGCTCTTCCCTCCCCAGATCAAAAGTCTATTCATCCCCACCCGTTTCCATTGTGATTTTCCAGACAGCTCTTAGCTGCAGGGGAAAAAAAAAAACAAAACACAAAAATCAATCTATTTTTCCACCACCTCATCCATCAGCCTCACGCTTCTCCCAGCACTGAGCCTTTCATTGCCAAGATGAGTTCTCCAGCAGCTGGCCATCCCCACACAAGCCCAAGGCCATTTGGTCTGCTGTATTACAGAGCTGCTAGTGCAGAGCCTGCAATCATCTGCCTAATTGCATCACGGGCACGGGAGCAGAGTTTGGGCTCCATGTAATGAAATAGGTTTCAGGACATTAATAGGGTGATTAACTCGAAACAACCACAGTAACAAATTGATTATCAAGAATAATAAATCATCTTCTTACCCAGGTAAGCCTGGGGGTTCTTTTGCATCGGAAAGGTATGAGTCTGTCTACAGGATAACAGCCTCCAGCACTGAGCAATACCCAGGAAAATGCCAAAAAGCACTTGGTTAAACTATTTTGGGAATGCAGAAAACGAAGGAGAAGGCTGCTGGCTTTTACTTTAGCATGTGAACACAAGCAGTGCAACAGCTTTCATCCTCATTTCCTGCCCTTTCCCCACCCCATCTATTGGCCAGTCCTTTTCAGAAGACCTTGAGACTGACTTTACAGGGCTTGGAGCCAGCTTTGGATGTGGCTGCTCTGGGCATAAACACGGACAGGAAGGTGGTCACTCCAGTATCGAGCAATCCAGAGCCTGCAAGATCCACTGAGCAATGGGCTGAGCCCCCCCTGCATCCCAAAGCCCTGCATCCCTGCATTTGCTCGTGCAGCTTTCCATACACAACCCTTTGAATGCAGACTCTGGGCTCTTGCTAAAGGCTCAACCCAGCTGCCTTCCCACCAGCAGTAACAGGAGTCCAGCAAGGCTCACTGTGCTGTGATGTTTGAAGAGCCTTAAAGCATCAGATACCCAGGACTCACTCAGTGGAAGCCACAACTGGAAACTGAACTCATTTCCTTTGAGGCACAAGTGAATAACTTCTGTTCATGGAATACAAGTCATTTGCTCCCATTTCCTGATCCAGAAAGGAAAAGCTAAGCAAGACCCAAGAAGGGCCCTGCTCACACACAGGGGGATGAGTTATTGTCTTCCTTGGTGATGGCACCTTTTGTCCAGGGAGGTTCATTAACCATCTACTGTTGCATTGCAGTGCACATAACCACATCCCAGACAAGAGAGAACAAGTCTGTGCCTCAGCTGCCAGCTATTTATAACATCAAGGAACATTTCAGGCAATAATTCACAAATGCTATCCACAGGCATAAAAACAGTAGCAGAGAAATAACCATTTGGCTCAGGGTTGGCACCCAGAGCCCTCTGCTATACCCAGTCACCGTCCACTCACAGAGAGGCATCAGCAGGGCTTATATTACACCAGTACCAGGGCAGACCAGGGCTTATTCACTTCCAGGCATCTCCTGGGTGCTCTCAAATGCACTTCAGCTGTAGAACTTCTGTAGGAGGGTGCTCAGGTGTTGTAGCTCAGAACCCCCTCTGTCCATGTTTCTGCCATCAACTCTGATCTGTACTGGGAAACAGCAAACAGAGCCCTTCATAGCCCTTCTGCCCTGCCAAGCTTAAGGAGTTATGCAGCTGCTCTGTGCTCCTTGGACCAAGGCTAAGAGTTGAGCAGAAGTCTTCATAGAGACAGATGGGACAAGAAGTACCAACTGCTGCTGTTAATAAGTCAAAGCGAGTCAGGCCACAGCTCACTGCTTTAATTTGAGAATAATTTACAGCAAGTGGCAAGAATGAGATCCAAGCCAAGGAGATCTTTAAAGTCATCCAGGGACTGAGCCAGGGTGAGCTGGCACCACGCTGAATGTTGACCCATGTTAATATTGGCATCAGAGGACAGGCAGCTCATCACCTTTTTGGGCTTTGAGACTCATTAGGAGCTGCAGCAAGGTTCCCCTGCACCCCATTCACTACCTGTGTCTTCCCAAAAGACTTTTAGAGACATTTCTGGGCCAGGAGGACACCAGAGACTGGTAGGTTGGGCATCTCAAAGCTTCTCACACACTGCAGTGGTGGTGGAGTCAGGATACGGAAAGAACTTGTCCTCTTCCAGCAGCAACATTCCAGAGTCTGGAAGAAGAACCAATCAATCCTTTCTACAGCATCTTCTGGCAAATTAGCTTTCATTTCCTTGATAATTCAGCTCTGCTGCCACCCCCAGAGCCCCTGAGTCACTGCAGGACTCTTGTCCCATCGAAGAACTTGCAGGTTAAATGAACCAAATGCCTTGCTGTTTCTTGGACATCCTGATGCAAAAGTCATAGACTTGGATCCAGTTTATCCAACCCTTCAAGCTCTTCAAAGCGAGCCCTTCAGCCTCACTTTGCTGTCTGGAGCTGAGGATGGAGGTGGAGGGAAGAGTGATCTGTATTTCAGTCTGCCAGTGATGAGACAGGATCCCAAGAGAGACATTACAAATTCATCTTGCAGATAATAACATGATATAAGAACACAGGCAGTTACTTAGAGAAGGATGAAATCTGTTAGAGCAACACTGGGCCACTGGCACAACAAGCAGAATCCTTGTAGCTGCAGCAAAGCTCTGTTCATCCTCAGCCTGATCCAAGCCCCCACAGCATGGATCAACAAAGACTATTGATTTCAGGAGGGGGCTCATGACAATCCTAATGCCTGAGGCAGAACAATGCTCCTATAAAGACTTCTTTGCTTACTTAGAGCTTTAGAAGCATCACTTGGGTTTTGCTGGTATGCACGAGCTTGCTCTTTCCCTATTTAAGGCTTTCTGTTGGATTGACTGCAAAAGAAATGAAAAGATCAGACTGGCTGGGCTTAGAAAGAAGATAGTTCTGGGGTTCAGTGGCAGTGCTGGGGTGCTGCTCTTTGCTTGGCATCCACCTCCATCTGTGGATGCAGACCCCAAGGGTTTGCACGAGTGGGATTTTCAATGGCTTAAAGAGGGTCTCCCACTTAGCCAAAGCGATTCAATAGAAGCCTAGAATGGAAGAGACCTTTACAGGTCATCCAGTCCAACCTCCCTGCTCCTGCTTAGGTTGCTCAGACCTCCATCCAACCTGAGCTTGAATATTTCCAGGGATGTGGTCTCCACTGCCTCCCTGGGCAACCTGTGCCAACAGTATAGCATTATTTATTAGTAGTAGTATCCCTATAGTATTTCTAATGCCTTTGATAAGCCCACCTTAACTTCACAAATAGATGCTGAAATATTAAAACAATGTAAAACCAGGCTTTTCAAAGCCATTTGAGCATCTGCAGGTGACACTAAGTGCCACTTAGTGAGAAAGCTACTTCTGGGACTGAGAATAAAGTTCCTACCTCCTAATCACATACAGAAAGGCAAAGCCTAAACCCCTTAGGCTTTGCTCATACACCAGAGCTGCATATTTAACCATGCCTAAAATCAACACTCTTGCTTATACAAATACAGCTGAGATTGCTCACTCTGCTGTAGCTACTGCTGCAGAGAAGGTGGTCACTAACAGCAGAGGCACCTTCATGCAAGTGAAACTGTGTTCATTCAAGAATGGTACCTTACATCAGCATCACTAAACAACCAACCAGGACAAGCCTCAAATGATGGGCACATGAGAAGAACCCTGTAGTGCAGAACTGGGCCAAGGTGTATCTCAGCAGCTGCCTACAAATAAGAAAGTTGTGCCTGGCAGGCATTAGTAAAAAAATAAAATAAGGAAAGTGCAGTTGATTCATCCAAGGATAAATTTGCCACTCCTGGTGAAGAGATCCATCATTTTTAAGCTGACACTGTGCCTTTCCACGTATCTGCAGTGTTTTGAAGTGGCAACAGCTGAGTTTGCCAGGTGTTAATTCATGGTCTGAGTGGCTTCTGTATGAAAGCAAAGTCTGAAACACCTACACTTTGCACTTTGCCAAAAATGAGCCTTTGCAGCCTTTTACTCCTGTGCTTGGTAACCTTTATGTCCCAGACACAGCCCTGGTGAACCACCAGCGTGACAAGACAGAGGTCTCAGTAGTAAGACTGCACTGGGATTTGTATTATCAGGCAAGGATGGAGGGCTGAGTTATCCACATCTGTTTTTGTGGGAGCTTTGGGGTGATTTCTGTAACAAACCAGCACAATATAGTGGAAGTCAAACATACAGAAAGATAAGAATTCTTCCTAGTTCTTCTCACCTTCATTCTATACATTAAACATTAAATAAGGACCAATCCTGGCTGGGACCTTTGGGTGCTGCAGCAGTTAACAGGCAAAGTTCTTCTGGTACTCAACTGCAACATATTAATTCTCAGAAGACTTCTGTGGATCCATTTTTACATAAGAAAATGCTCATCAGGATTTGGCACTGTTACAGTTGACATCCCTCTAGGTCTAACTCTGCAAATTATAAACACATCCTCCCCTCTGGTTCCTGCAATGCACTAAGTGTTCATCTGAGCTGCACAGCTGCTGTCCCTCAACACTTACACTCCCCAAACATCTGGGGAGCAGCAGAAATTAGATAACAGTGGGCAACCCTCTCTTTCCTCAGGCCACACTAATTCAGCCTGGGCAGTAAACCAGCTCCACGCTGCAGAGCCAGACCCCAGTCTGAGGTCTAAGCAAGCCTTGAAATCGCTCCTAGTGATAAACAGAGGCAGAGCCCATCAATATCCTGAGCTATACAGCCTCTGCCTCTTTGTATCCAAATCACATTGATTTCGTGACCCACCTCTTGATGTAGCACAAAGTAGTCCCTTTGGAGCAATATATATCAAGCCTACCTCACAGCTCCTGCTGTGCTGCTTGTGAGGTTGGTTGTTCTGCCCAACATAAAATACAATAAAGTGAATTTGCAATAAAAAGGAAAAAAAAAAAGACATGAGAAGTTTCTCCTAGCAATCTCATTCCGCTCCTGGGTAGGAATCCAAACTCCAGCTCTGTTTCAACCAGCCCAGCAAGAGGGATTAGATCAAAGTTTTGCTTTGTTCCTACCACGCAGTGTCCACAGCTCTAGGAAACCTGATCTTGCTACTGTTATTGGTACTGAAAACACATCTGCAATGGGTAAAACCACCCCTTCAGTTCTGGTCTGAGTTTATCAATGCAGGCAGTGCAAAGCACTGGGATTTTGCTCAAGAGGAGGGCAGTTTGTCTGTCTACAGTGCTCCAGCAGATAAGATCCACTGTGACAGGAATGCAGCAATCTGCTACATCTACACTTGGAATTGTGCTTAATAATGGACAATTTCACCTCTTGGTGGTTCTGATTTCAGCTGAGGGATCCATTCCCAATCAGGTTTGCTTTCTGTGCCATTTCCACCATTTTTAGGAAATAAGTTTGCTATCAAATCCAAACATTTCATGTATGGACAAGATCTATAAACACATACATCCCTTTCCTCCTCTCTCTGATTTAGAGAGTGTGTAATTTGGGGCTGACATTCCAAATTAATTGCATGGAGTGAAGTGAATACCTTATGCAGTCAGCTACATATTTCATCACAAAAGCTCAGACATTCCTGTTTAAATCCCTTTCCCATGAATGATAACTGGCATTTAAACAAGCACATAGCATTTTCTTAAAGCATTTTATCCAATTTAATTAAAAACTAATATTGATAGAGCAAGGCAGATGTGCTAGACACCCAAAGAAAATATCAGTCCCTCCCTCTGAATTGCTGACTTTCTGCAGTTGCCAGCATATAATCACTGTTAAACTGGAATAAGAACTGTGATTGTTGTCTCTAATAGAGGATACTATTTTAAAGAACTTGCAGCACTGAACCATTCAAGCTTATTGTATTTATTGATTGAGACTACAAAGACTGTAATCACACAGGAAAACACAAGGTTATTCAAAAGGAGCATCCAATAGAGCATAAATGAAGTGAAATGAGTGCAACTGCTGCTGTGGAAGGACTTTGACACCCTCCCACAACACCAGAGTGGTGGAGAGTCCACATGCTGCTCCTGGTATTAGCAAACAGAACCAGCTTCTGACCTCTTCTGGGACAAGAGGAGGTCAGCAAAAGCTAAACCCCTTGCCTCACAAAACAGTTCACCACTAAAAACAAGAGGGGAGACAGCATCTGCCTTCTGTCTAGACTTGAAACAAAGCAACAGTCACAGCTAAGGGCTTGCTGGGCAGCATTTCATCCAGCATCAAAGGCCTAGAGTTTCTTCTTCAAAACTAAATCTGGCTGTGGGCAAACACTAAGAATATGGATTTTGCATAAGGGAGATACATGTTCAGCACTGGGAGAAGGAGGAGGAAGTTCATGGAGTAACACCTCATATATTTTTAATGCATTCTTCTAGCTTGCCTCTTCTTGTCTAATAACTACCAACGTGCTGCCCAGCCTCTCCCATGATAACAGTTTATTAGCAATTGCTCATGACTTCTTTTTACAGTATCACAGTGCCAACACAGCCACAGAAACCAGCCACAGCATCCCAGCTTCTCAGAGAGCAAGGCTGCTGCTACAGCTGTGGTAGCAACAAAAGGGGGCCCATGATGTAAGGGAAGGGGAACAGGGAGCAAAGAAGGCTGGGGTGACACATTACCTACCCAAGGAGAAGAGCTTTAGGTTGGCCAGGAAGCCACTGGTCTCCAGACAAGTCCATGCACAAACAAATATAGACATCATACACACAGCACAACTTTATTCAAGGGCTGAGCTTAAATACATCTCCAACAGGTGAAAACTGGTGGGTGGAGACCTCAGATGGAGCTGCCCCGGGGTAATCAGAGCCAGGTGGAGCACATGGAGGGAGAATACCAAAGCCTGGGAGGACACATCTGCATTGTCCTACCCTTTTACCAGAGCAATCAAAGAGTTATTCAGCAAAATGAATCCTTAAAGGAACTCCACCCTTGTGCTCCTTGCAACCAGAAGTGTCAGTGACCCCTTGTCAGTGACTGTCACCATCTCTTCTTTCACCAGAGCCTCTCTCTGTTTTCCTCCTTGTCTCTGTTTTCCTCCTTGTCTCTGTTTTCTTCGACTTCACTAAAAATTTCCTGCCACAGCCTCGTTACAGATGCTTTTACCAAAGAACACCTACGTGATTTAATGCCTTTCTGGTGCCTATTAAATCAAGCGTACTTGAAGAAGGACTAAATTAGCCTTGCATGTTCCTTGTCAGATCATTAGACATGTTGACTTTTATGCTCTTTTCCACTGAAATCTGGGCATGAAGTGTTTTCTCTCTCAAATTTGTTCTGAAGTATTGTGTGCTACATATCAAATAAAAGGCCCTTTTTGCTCTTCTTGTGTCACAATACCATAGCAATGAGGTTTTCCTCCCACTGTCCTGAAGTGACAGCTTAGAGGTGAGCTCCTATCTGCTCTGAATTGCTGTTCATAGCAACAGCAAACACTCAACCTATCGAAATGCTGGGCTTCCTGTGCCTGCAGTCAGGAGAAAGAGGTGGTAAGAGTGTGGGGGTTGGGAAAAACAGATCACCTGTGGTGCAGAAGGTTGGCGGTTGAGTGTGCAACACTACAGACAATCTCTGTTTCAGAGGATGTGTCCCTGACCCATACAACATAAAAATATGAGGAAAGAATGCTTTGTTGTGAGGGTGGAGAGGCCCTGGCACAGGTTGCCCAGGGAAGCTGTGGCTGCCCCATCCCTGGAGGTGTTCAAGGCCAGGTTGGATGGGGCTTTGAGCCCCCTGATCCAGTGGGAGGTGTCCCTGCCCATGGCAGAGGGGTTGGAATTGGATGGACTCTGAGGTCCCTTCCAACCCAACCCATTCTTTGATTCTATGGCCTGAATCAAGGAAATGATTTGGTTCTTGGAAGGCCAAAGGAAGTTCAACCATGTTTGCAATGATGGTTTTGACAAAAATAGTCCTAAACATGTCACTGCTGGCTTGGAACAGCACAGTCACCTGTATTATTATCAGACAACTCTGATAGTGTGAGAGATTTATTTTTGCCTTTCTTTTCCTAGCATTTCTTGTTATAAACCTTGCAAAGTCCCCTGTCTGACACAAAATAAATGGTAGTTCAGAATTTCCAAGGTTAACAATGCTAACAGCCTCCTGGCCTATCTGGCTACATTTTTATACGCAGCCCCAGTGGATCTAATTTACCACTTAAATGCTCTGGTTTGTACCAGGAGAAGAAAATGCTACCTGGATCAAACATTAGGAAACATCTTACAGACACGACAAGAAGCAGTCAGGCAGGGTGGGAAGCCAAGGTGGCACTGGGCACTCTACTCTTCTGTGTCCCTAATAACACACAGACTTGTAAGCTGCAGATGAGGATCACCCTATTTGAGATGCATCTGCAGCTCTTGGAGCTGCTTCTGAGCTAAATTCCTGCAATGGGAACAGGAACCATTCCCATGTCTGGCACAGGCCAGGCAGCAATGGGGCAGTGGCCATCCAGCTGCACCAACAGCTCATTTTCATGGAGTATCTCATTAAAACTATTCATAACCTGCAAGACAGCACCTTCTCCCAGTCAAATCCTATGAGGAAAAGCAAGAATGAGCTCAGGTGGAAGATTTCAACCACTGATGAGTGTTTATTGGTAAAAGGAGGGAAAGCCAAGCTGGAGGTTATAAAAAGGGAGAGCAGCCACCAGCAACACCTGGCAGAGCTCAGGTAGGAGAGTGGTGGCTGTAGGTGCCTTGGGGTTTGTTGGCTGGAAGAGGAGGAGCTCTGACTTAAGAGTAATATCTTTCTGAAGTGGTGAGAAAATGCAGCTGGTGAAAATGCACTGTTGTGTTCTGAGATTTGCTCTCCTCTTTGTCTGTGCTGGTTTTTGCATAAGGTGTTGGAATTGGGGGGAAAAGAAATCTCCTGTGTGACCCCAGAGACTGAGGAGGGGGCTGGCACTTGGGGCAGGCACACCAGAATAATGCTAGAGTAAACAGGAGCCAAGTGTTAAACGTGGACTCTGTTTGGGCTGTGGGAAGCTTAATGGGATGTGAATTCAGTGCACAAGGGCTGCCTTTACACCACACCCTGCCTGTGCCCAGGGGGAAGGAGGGTGTCGTGCACTGGCTGTCCATCTCCCAGGCTGGCAGTTGGCATCTCTTCTCCTTTATCATCCTTGCAAGTTTTATTGCCAAGTTTTTATGCAAAGCAGCAAAGCCTCATTAAATGATGCTGAAAGTGCTCCTCTGGTGATGTTGAACTGTGTAAGGGAGCAAAATGTTCTGGTCAGGGTAACACTTTGTACAGGTGCAAAATGATGCTGTAAGGTGCAGAGCAGGGGGGAATCAGGCCTGGAAAGGAAGGTGAAGGGACTGAGTTTTTGAATTGTGTCAGTCTGAGCTGGGAAACAAGCCCAGACCTCCCTGTGGTAAGTTTAATATCCAGCTGCATGAGCCAAATACCTTTTCACTTCTCTTACAGAGCTCCAAAAAGCAAATCCAGAACAACAGGGATGTCCCCTCTGGTTTGCCCTGGTTCATCAGTATTTCTTGCAGGCCATGCTTCATTAGGCCTTCAGAGCTGTACCAGATCCTTTTGGGTCTGGGCCTCAGGTCAGATCCTCAGCTGGTGTCAATCAGGCAGCTCTGTTGCAGCCAAAGGTGCTGTTGTGATTTGTACTAGGTGAGACTGTCCTGCTCTTCCTCGCTGCTGGAAGTCCCTCTCTCCATCAGCTTCAGGAGCATCTGACCCATAAATCACCAACTCGGAGCAAATCCTTGTGGAAGAGAATGAGGAGTTGTGTTCAGACCTGTTCAGCAACTGGAGCAACACTGCCCGTGGGCTGGGTACCCAGACTGTCCAAGGAGACCAAGGAAACCCTGGGAGGGATTGAAAGGATGGTGGTGAGGGGCTTTGACTTAGAGAAACCATTAAATGGAGATCATTCCTTGTGTGCCACCTCCTGCCTCTGTGTGGACTTCAGCTCAGAGCTGGGATCCAGGCCGGGGGGTTTAAGATCAGATGCTTTGATTTCTTCTCTGAAAGTGCTCTGCTGACAGTGTGATGGGAGCAGAGAGCCTGGCAGCACAGGGTGTCCTCTCTAGTAGAGAGGGAGAGCATCTCAAACTCCTACTACTCCATCAGAGGGCATCTGCAACTTCTGATTCTTCAGCTCCAAATATTAGAAAGAAAAAGCATTGAGAAGGGGAATCACATATTCAGGCTCTCAGCTTTGCAGTGGTGCTTTTAGGGGGAGCTTCACAGAAAGCTCTGGGTTCCACTGCTAAAAATCAGGACCCTTTGCCCAGGAGGAGATTCTCTTGGGCAGGAGCCTGAATGAGTCCCCAACACCTCAGAGCGGCTGTTTCCCCAAAAATGGGATTGGACACAGATTGTCCCTTCTTTTCTTTGTAATTCTTTTATTAGGAAGGTCTCCAAAGGTTACAGAAATGGCATCTCTGCAGTTGAATCTTGCAGATTTTGATTGCTTCTCCTTTGCTTATGCCATGTAAAAATTGTTTTCATCCATCTGCTGATGGGCTGCGGTGGAAGCAGAGCACAGGATGTACAACTGCAGAACTTGTCAGATAAACCAGTGCTTAAAATATCTCTCCTCACTGCATCCCATTAGATCTCTTCTCCCTGTTGCCTCTCTCATTCAGGATACCATTAACTCAACCACTCCAGTCGTTGCTCCTCTTACAGCACGGCATTAAGTCAAAACAGAGCTTGAAATGCAGCAAAATTCATCTCTGCTTTCTGTTAGCTGGAGGCTGTGGGCCCTCACACCAGGAAGAAGGTAAAAAGCAATTCATATAAGAAAGCTGGAAAATTAAATCTGTTGTACCAAAGAGGAAGATTTAGACCACATGAGAATCCATTTACCCCAGCAGTCTCTGCTGTCATTCCTGATTCCCAGCAAGGGTGTGATGACAGGGAGATGTTGGTTTGGAGGAGGCAATCTTCATTCAACTGCCCAGGTGAGCAGCTATTCCAAGCTTACCAGAAATTCAGTTATCTTAATATAGCTTGGGCTGAATGAAGATATTTTTATTCCAGGCTAAATGAGACGTTTTTAATGTCAGCTACTAAATTATCTCATGTAATCTAGTTGCTGCCTCCTGCTGAAGCAATGACTATCTGTGCTTGGGAGAGACAGAATAATTTCCCTACAAATGTCTTCAGAGCAGCAGGAATGTGACCTTACTCTGAGGCTCATTGCAAAGGTGCTGCGTAGCCACCAGGGCAGAAATCTCTTCCCCAGCCCAGGGCAGACTCCAAGAGGCAGAATAGTCCAGATGAGGGACTGGGATGTTGGGCTGAGACCTATTGTCTCTGTCATTGAGCTGTAGAGGGATCATTTCCTCCCTCACCCACTTAGCTTTTATTTAGCTCTTACCAGCTTTTATTTAGATGAGAATCTCATTAAGTAGTATTTAGGGGTAGAAACTGGATGTGGTGGGCAGCTCTAGCTCAGGTTGAGGTTGGCCATTCAGGAAATGGTCTTTAGCTGTGCCTAAAGACTGAGACCAACTTTTGCCTCCAGTGTGCCAGCTCTTGATGATAGAGGGGGAGAGGATGCTGTGTTAGCAGCAAGAGACTGAGCCTCCTTTTCTCCCCTTGCCAAGTGGCAGCATTTCTCTCTTTTCTCAGACCAAGTCACTGACTTGCTCCACGTGGAGCAGTGCTTCCTGCAAGCCCTCCATCCACACATGCCTCAGAGCAGTGGGCAGGTCCTCAGGCTGCTTGTACAGCAGTGCTGCAAAGACTTTGGATGCTTCTTGTGCCTTCAATTGGTATCACAGTGTTGTCCATGTCCTTGCAGGAAGTGGCTGAGACAAGGGGCTTGAGTTTGAGGCTGGATTTGGTGTATCTGTGCCCTATTTTGTGGTGAGGCTTGGAGTGTCCTATGTGGTAGTGGTGTGTTCAGAGGTTTGTATCTTGGGCCTCTTCCCCCTTTAGGGCTTTATTCCATGGTCCCCTACCAAGCAGATCCCTGAAGAGTCCAAAGTCTGCTCTCCTGAAGTCCAGGGTGGTGAGTTTGCTGCACTGCCTCCTTGTTTCCCTAAGGAACTTGAACTCTGACATTTCATGGTCAGGACAGCCAAGGCTTCCCTCGAGCTTCCCATTCCCCACCAGCTCTTCCTTGTCGATGAGGACAAGATCCAGCACAGCACCTTTCCTAGTTGGTTCTTCCATCACTTGGAGAAAACAGTTATCATCAATGTACTCCAGGAACCTCCTGGATTGCTTGTGTGATTAACCACGTTATGGCCCTGTAGCAGCTTTGCTGCCTGTAAACACCACTTTGAATCAGTGAGAGACAGAGCCCTTCCAGCTCCTTTTGCCTTCACAGAGCAAGGTTGCTTTTCAGGTTAGACAAAGCATGGCTGGCAAGTTGCTGAAAAAATACTGGGCAACATTTTAGCCTTTGCAAATGGCTTGGGCAGAGCAAACCTGGGCACTCCAGCATCTCAAAAGAGATTCTGACCGGGCTTACGCAAAGAGTGTTTAACATTCACAGCAGCGCCCTGGCTGCTGGGCTCACTGTGCTTTGTGCATTGCTGCTGGGAGCTCAGGGAGGGCCACAAAGCCAGCTCCTACTAAAAGAATAATATCATTCAGTATAATAATGCTGGTGGCTTTACTCTTTGCATCTAAAATGATGAGATCAGGTGCCATCTAGTGTAAACCTGTTCTCTTAATGCGGATGTGACTCTGCCCAGGTTTCTGTTATTTCTTCCTTTCCTTGCTTTGACATGCAAGATCTAAAATCCACAACTGCTGGAAGAAAGGAAATTCAGCCCTTCCCCTGGGAGATCCTGCAGTAAAAACCTCACCAAGTGCCTGCTGGTGCTGTCTGCAGTGCTAAAGGGGAGGACAGCAAACATGCAGAGTTCTCACACCTGGAACATCGTCTACTCTACAGCCCAGCTGGGGAAACAAAGCAGGAGATGGATGTGGTGAGGGCTAGTGAGGATGCTCTGGGCTGTCCCTCGTGCTCCTGGCCAGGTCTCCTCCCTCTGTAGCTTCTGCAAAATGATCACTGAAATAGCTGGCTCCTAGGAAGAGTGAATGGGCCCGATCCAGCCTGCACTGAACTCTGTAGAAGACATTCCTTAGTAGAAGCAGATGTGCTTGTGACTGATGCTGTAATTTAGAGCTCTGCTCCAGGGTTTCAAAGCCTAAAGACTTATTCTGCATCCCTCCCTATCCCTGCTCCTCTCTGAGGACACTGGTGCTGAGCAGGCACCAGCTGGTCAGAGTCCCCAGGGAGTTATAACCCCACCAACCACCCCATCACCATCAGGTCAGCAGGCAATGAGAGCAGGAAATAGGAGAAGAGAAGGCTAAAAACACCTTCTGGGGATGAGGAGGGTTGGTATAAATACAGCTGGTACTGAACAGCAAAGGATATGTCCATAAATATTTATTCTTGTCACTCCTGCTGGTTGATGTTCAAGGAAAATGGCTGTTTCTGCCTGCAAAAGTGTTTTATGCTGCTTTGACTGGAGAGGGGCTGTTGATGCACCCAGAGGCACAGCCACACACACACCCCTCCACTGGTGTGGTTCTCCCTCCTCGTGCAAAGGTGACTAAGAAATAGTTTAACTCCAATCAGAGATGTAAAGTCAGGTTGAAAATTAGGAAAGCCTGAGCTGATGCCTTCAAAGCTTGTACTGAAGGAATTCCAGTTTCCTTAGGGAAGGAGATGGTTGGGGATCAATTCACTGCTGCCACACGTGGGAGCTTTGCTTGGAGCGAATCTCCTGGGTTCAGAGCTTCCAGGGCAAGCCTCGGGGAAAGAGAATAAATATTTTTACACAGAATCAGAGTCATTGGGGAATTGTGACAGGATTTAAATGATGACATAACATGCTTGTCTTTTCTCTGCTGCCTGTGCTAATGAGTGTGAATTGAGAGCATTACAGATCTATCCACGGGCATTACTGCCTGTGAGTCACGGGATCACAGCCCTAATTAGTCTCATCCTCTATTGGCAGCCAAGCCACTTGCCTGCCCACTGCAGTCAGAAATGCCCTCTGATGCTCTGGGGTTACACAGGCTTTGTGCTGCCATCCATCACATCTTGAGGCTGGTGGTAGGGGGACTCCTTAGTCTTCATCTTCCCTAAGAGAAATTGACCACTTCTCCCTCCCTTCTGGAGCGTTTCAGGAATGTTATGACAACTCTGAATCTCTTTGTTTGTTTGTTTTTCTGTTGAACTTTTCTCACTTTAGGAGAACTTTCACCATTCAGAACAGGTTTTTTACTGAAACCAATATTTGTTCCACCAAATGCTTCATTTCTATAAAAGAATGAGGTTTTGGGCTGCAGGCAAACAAGCAAAAGCCTGCAAAGAAAGGATCCACAATTCAAGATTGCCCCGGCTTTTATTCTTGTTCCTTCATGGTTGCAAAAGACCTTTGAGATCAAGTCCAACCCTACCTGTCCTCTGTTAAACCAGATCCCTGAGCACCTCATCTACTCATCTTTTAAACACCTCCAGGGATGGCAACTCAACCCCCTCCCTGGGCAGCCTCTGACAGGGCCTGAGAACCCTTTCAGAGAAGAAATTTTTCCTGATATTTAATCTGACCCTGCCCTGGGGCAACTTGAGGCCATTTCCTCTCATCCCATCACCTGTCACTTGGGAGAAGAGACCAACACCCACCTCACCACAGCCTCCTTTCAGGCAGTGATGAGGTTTCCCCTCAGCCTCCTCTTCTCCAGGCTGAACAACCCCAGTTCCCTCAGCTGTTCCTCGTAGGACTTGTTCTCCAGCCCCTTCCCCAGCTCTGTTCCCTTCTCTGGATGCTCTCCAGCCCCTCAATGTCCTTCTTGGAGTGAGAGGCCCAGAACTGACCCCAGTACTCGAGGTGTGGCCTCACCAGTGCCCAGTACAGGGGCACAGTCCCTGCCCTGGTCCTGCTGCCCACGCTGTGTCTGACACAGCCCAAGATGCCACTGGCCTTCGTGGCCACCTGGGCCACTGCTGGCTCATGTTCAGCTGCTGCCAACCAACACCCCCAGGTCCTTCTCCTCCAGGCAGATCTCCAGCCACTCTTCCCCAAGCCTGGAACACTGCTGGGGTTGTTGTGCCCCAAGTGCAGGATTTGGCACTTGGCCTCCTTGAACCTCTCACTCCTCATTCCCCCATGTGGCCTTTCCATTGAGTGTTCATGAAGCCCCAGCAGCGAGGTTTGGCCTGGCAGCAGTGCAGCTATTGATCTGTGGTGGGTGCTGGGAGGGAATGGAGGCTGTAGCTGCTCAGCCAGCTGTGCTCCTCCACTCAGAGATGGGTCCCCTGGCATCTCTCTGCATTGCCCTGATGGCATGAGATTACTTCTGACAGAGAAAATCACATGGCAGATGTGATTGATTAGATGCCTTTGCCCTGGTGCATTTAATCGATGGCTGTGAGTATTTATTGCATTATATACTACAAATCAATAGTGATTAGTACCTCGTTAACCTTTTCTATTCTTTTGATTGTCTTCTTGTAATAACAGCACAGAGCATCCCTCTCCAGCCTGCTTGTCTTGGGGTTGAGATTGGAGAAGAAGCTGATGCTTTCCATGAGGACTATGACCCTGCAGCCCTACTGCTTCTCTGAGTAAGTGGAGTAAATGTGGGGTAAATCATCCCCTCCAGGAGAGAGATGCTGTTGGGAAGGTTCACTCACCTCCAGGCTCCCATGGCATTAACTGGCAAACATCTCAACCCAGTATCTCTGGATACAGTTGAATAGGGAGCAAAACTTCAGGTGTGGGGATTATGTCTGAGGAAGAGAGACCTGCTGGATGCTCTGGGGGTATTCCAGGGTTGTCACAGCAGGAGTGAGCTGCTCCCCGTTGACTTTTTTGCATTGCACCTTCTCCTAGGACTCAGAACAGTCTCTATTGTGACAGATGCACAGAAAAGAAGACAGCCTCAGTGAGAAGCTGTAAGAAGTGACCCCGCTTTCTCCCCAGAGGTGTTTGTTCCCCCACATCCATGCAACCTCAAAGCTGATTTTTCCTGCTTGCTGGGCTATATTCCTGATGCAGACCTGAGGGATAATGTGTCCCACTGCAGGCAGCCAGATTTCCACCACTGCAGAAAACGTGGTGGGGAGGCTGAGCCATAAATCCTGCCAGGCTGAAGGGCTTCCACAAGCCATAGACTTAGATAAATTTATTTGAATTAGATAAATATCTGCAAATGAGATAAATGTCTTCAAAACAAATTAGCTCTGTGTGAGTTTGTCAATTCTCAGTGTGAGTGAAGCCCCTGAATTTCCTACCTGCTGGGAGGCTGAACTTGTGCAAATGAGCTCTGCAGTGCTCAGGTCTGTGCTGAAATAGCCGGGTACATTAAGAGAGCTCTTCAGAAAGGGACTGTAATTCCCTCAGGTTTATTCCGTACTCTCCAGCCACAGTGATTGCTGTAGGTAAGCATAGAATGGTTTAGGTTGGAAAGGACCTTAAAGCCCATCCAGTTCCTCACCCCTGCCATGGACAGGGACACCTCCCACTGGATCAGGGGGCTCCAAGCCCCATCCAACCCGGCCTTGAACACCTCCAGGGATGGGGCAGCCACCACTGCTCTGGGCAACCTGGGCCAGGGCCTCCCCATCCTCATCCTGAAGAATTTCTTCCTAATGTCTAATCTAAATATTCCAATTTAAAGCCATCACAGCTCCTGTGCGACTGCACTGGCCTTGGTGCCTCAACTGCAGCTTCTAGAGGAGTCAAGGCTTTGGTGTGCAGACACCAAGTATGAGGCAGCACTCTCCTGGAAGTTGGAGGTGAATTAAGCTGCTGGGCTGGGGATGATGTACCCAGCAGGAGGAGAATTCAGCATTGGAGGTGTAAATTAGTACCATGGCACCTGCTGTGTGCATAAAGACATCGAGGATGAAGAGTCTGCATTCTCCTCTCTGTCAAAGCATCCTGCAACTTCCCATGCAAACCCAGCTAATCCTCCTCTGCTCATCTGGGTGAGAACATTGAACTTGCCTGACAATTCCCACAGTCAATATAACCAAGCCCAGCCCTGTGGAGTGAACTAATTGCACCACTAAGGGTGGCTTCAGCATGTGTTCCCCATGCCACCACGCTGGGGACTTCACTCAAGGACACTCAGCCCTCCGTGTCCTTTACACACCAAGACATTTTAAAGCCAGGGTGCCCAAATTGGAGACCAGGCAATGATAAAGACTGATGTTCCTCAGCAAGTCTCTGCTTTGCCTGTCCATAACAGCCAGCCCCACATTGTGACTTACAGATGATTTCTGCTGGGCACTGAAAACAAAAAAAAGCAAAGCCAGTGACGCAAGTGGCTTTTTTTCTTTCAGGCATTTCAAAAAGGAGAGGAGAGAGCATAAGTGAAAGAAAACGCCGGGGAGGAGAGGAGGATTGCAGCTTTCAAACTGCCTGGTGCTGTGATGCAGGGTTGGCACAGGGGAGAGATCACTGCAGACAAAGCTGGGCGAAACTTCTTATAACTGGAAGGGATTTTTCACCACTAAAGTAAATTCTCTCTTGAAATGTGGGGTTTTTTTAATTTGAATTGCTTTGACTCTGGGTTTTAATAAGTGTCAAGGCATTCCAATGGCATTAAAATGAAATATTTCTGGGAATATAGGTGAAACTATTGCTCTCTGTTTGATTTGATTAACTTTTAAATTCAGGCAGTATCAAAATGACTGATAAACTGCAATCCTGTGGTACCTACCCTATGGAAACTGTAGGTCTCCATGGTTTGGAGCTAAAATTCTCATCTTTGAACTCCTCTTGCACAATGGAAAAGAATGCATTCCAACCCAATTAGACCTGTTTCAGACTGGATTTGCTCAGCAGCAGTCTCAGTGTGGCGCCGAACAATATAAGAATAATGATTTGTAGATGTGAAGATGCAGGAGGATTTAGGAATTGAGTTCCCTCCCTGCTCTGCTTGCCTGAACCCTGCCCTTCAGCATCCACCCCTGGCTGTTGGCTGGGACACATCAGATTGAGCTTGGTCCAACGAAGCATGGCAGAACCCATCAATTGGAAACATTCGTGCTGCGAGTGGATTACGGTTACGCTCGTAACTCAGAGCTCAGAAAATCTCCCTTGAAATGATGATTTCTCACTGCTCCTGGGGCTTTTCTTTAAATCCAGCCTCTGCCTGTTGTACCTGGAGCTGAAGAGACGGAGCCTGCGCCTCCGCTGTCTGTGCAGCTCCCAGCACGGTGGGGAACTGGTGTCTGCGTTGGGCTGGATTCGGCTTTAGCAAAAGACAAACGATGAGGTGGTGCTGGAGCCTGCAGAGCCCAGGACTTGTGTGAGAACACCCTCACAGTGTTTTTTCCTCTGCATTAGCTTTTTTTTTGTAGATCTCTCAGCTGTGGCACTCAGCCGATTCTCGCCCATGCTGAGGAAAGCACATGTTCAAGCAGCACAAACCAACCCAGCCGGCCAGGGACAGGGGATTGGGAGCCAATCTGCTAGACAGGGATTTAGCCAAGAGGCATCCCTGAGTGCCAACCATCTCCTAATACTCCCTTAAGGAGCCCAGCAGCACAGGCAGCTGCCTCATCCTCCCTGGCCCTCCTCGCAGTTCAGCTCATTCCTTCAATTCTGCAGCGAGGCGTTTCCAAACAGAATTACGTCTCCTTGTCTTCTTGCTACAGTGCCTTTTAATTAGGAGCTCAGCTGCACTGGAGACCTGGAGCTCGCTTTTCAAAGAGCCCTCTGGAAAGCGATTACAATGGATTAAAGTGGAAAGGTTAGGCAATTTATTCATCTGGCACTTAGCAAAGGCATCGGATTATTTTGTGCTGCGAGGATGATTTAAAAAAAATACAGAATGAGTAACACCTTTTCAGCTCTTGCTAGCCTTAAGGCGTGCTGCTGCACCAGTGAGGTGTTGGGTCTGAAGTGCTGTTTGAGAGTTGAGCCTACGTGGTGTCCAACTGCTCCAACAGCTCTGTGTGAGGGTGCTGGAGTTTCATTGCTGGAGTCTGTGAAGCCCCTCTGGTCTGATTCAGCCAGGAGTTGCCCCAGGAATGAATGTGGACCCCCAAGGTTGACTAATCTCAGCCCCAAAGGACCACTTACCTGGATGTTTGCAGATCAATGCTGTTTGTATTATACTGGGCATTGACTTTGTGTCCTCAGCACGTGCTGCCAACTCCCCAGCTGGCAGAGCTCCCTTTCAGAAAGGACTATTTTGACTTACAGTAGTGAGAATCTGGCCCATTGCACCACTCAGCCACACACAGGTATTGCAAGGTGCTGGGAGGCATTTCCTCAGCAGTGGTGTTTGTGCTTTGGGAGGTTTTACTCAGGTGTGGGAATGCTCTGGTGCCCAAGAGCTGGCTGAACCCCCTCTTTCCCCTCTGGCCCAAGGCTCTTTCTCAACTTTATGGCTTAAGTGCTTAAAGTAGTAGAAAGGCTAAAGCCCCTAGAAATTAATCAGCTTCACTTCAAAGCTGAGGTTCTGTGAGAAGATCTCAAGCCCTTTTTTCTCCAAAGGAAAAGCAGTGGAGGTCCCTGGCTGGGTCAGTCTACGATGAAGATCCAACTTGTGCAATGTGTGAACAATCTAAATCTGGGGATTAGAACTTTCTGTGTGCTCTGAACAGAAACTAGAACAGGCATCACATCCAGCCCTGCTCCAGAGGGATGTCTTGGAGTCGTCCCATGGCAAGTAGGAGCTGGATGGGGCATCCCAAGGATGAATGGCCACCACTGGCAGGGTTGTAGCAGCAGCAAGAAAAGAGAATTATTCTCAAATGTGGATATTTGTGTGGAAGTTATGTACGTTTCATCCAGGTAGCATTGGATTGAACTTGTCTTAGGCTTGGGAAACTGCCTTTGTGATGGTTTCTGGAGCAGCAGTGAAACCACAGAATCATAGAATCACCCGAGCTGGAAGGGACCCAAAAGGATCATCGAGTCCAACTCCTGTCCCTACACAGGGCACTCCCAACACTCACCCCGTGTGACTGAGGGCATTGTCCAAATGCTTCTGGAATGCTGGCAGAGTGGGTGCTGTGACTGCTTCCCTGGGGAGCTGTTCCAGGGCTCCACCACCTGCTGGGGGAAGAACCTCTTCCTGATATCCAGTCTAACCCTCCCCTGGCACATCTTCCTGCCATTCCCTCAGGTCCTATCATAGGTCCCCAGAGAGAAGAGCTCAGCCCCTATTTCACCTCCCTCTCTTGTGAGAAGGCAGTTAAGGGCTCGAGATCCCCTCTCAGTCTCCTCTTCTCCAGGCTGAATCGACCAAGTGATTTCAGCCTCTCCTCATACAACTTCCTCTCTAAACTCTTCACCAGCCTCGTGCCCTCCTCTGGACACTCTCCAGTAGTTTGATGTCCTTTTTATACTGTGGTGCCTAAAACTGCTCCCAGTGCTCGAGGTGGGGCCTCCCCAGTGCAGAGCAGAGCAGGACAATCCCCTCCCTCGCCCGACCAGCAATGCCATGCTGGATGCACCCCAGGACACGGTTGGCCCTCTTGGCTGCCAGGGCTCACTGTTGGCTCAGTGTTGGGACCAAATGCCACTGCTGGGCAGCTCTGGTCACGGAACACCCATGGTGGCTGCATTTTGGACACTTCCATGCTCTGCTAAAGTGGAAGAACCATCTGAGCTGCTCCAGGCTGGAGCTAGCACAGAGCAGGGGTGGCTCCATCTCGATCTGCCTGCGTTAACACACTTGGTGTCGTCTGGTAGGATAAAAAAATGTTGGAGATGCTCAGTTACTGCACTCGTGGGAATTGCAGTGCTTTAAATAGAGGAGTCTTTCAGCAGGGTACTAAACATTAAAAATCATGTTTGAGTGCGATTCAAAGACATGCGATACCTTGTTTGCCCTTATTTTGTTTGGCTGATGTAGGAGTATTTTTGTTTTTACTCACTTTTCTGTCCTATATTGTCCCTTTTTTCCAGTAATGTTGACGGTTCCATCTGCTTATTTATCACCCGCAGTTAGAACCCGAATTTCAATTAGCAATCTGCTTTGTTGAGTTTTGGTTTAAACAAGGCATTGAAAGCTTCAACAAAGCTTTAATACATAAAACTACTTGTAATGCAGCTGTTAAAGCCCTTCCATCATATCCACGAGCAAAATGAATTCTATAGCTATCAAGATGCATCTGATAAATTAGGTTTAATCCTCTGCTGCAGCGGATAGGAGGCACTTCAGCGAAGACAAAGATCTCAAATGAATGAGACAGAATATGGTCTTTGCTTGGTGCTTCAGAGATGTAAAAGAAATTAAAAACCCATGCAGTGAGAAAGAATTCATCCAGCAACTGGAAAAGCAGTCCCTGGGTTTCTGCACTGAGTTTTTATCCCGACAGCTCATTTTTGGATCTCAATCACACGTCTGGGGTGCGGAAGCAGGAAAGAGGGTGGCTGGACATGTAGCACCGACCCAGGTGAGAATGTGCCCCTCTGAATCCCACCGATCCCAATTGCAATTCCAGCTGCCTGCAGCCCTGCCAGCTTCTGGATCACTGGATCTAAATCACTGGGATCTCTCATTGGAAGGGCTTCTCTGGGGTGGCTCTATTTGCTGAACGTTCATCGCAGTGAGTTGGGCTTTGACTCTGAGCCCAAGGACATAAATTGCTTCAACATCCTGTTAGAAATGCACATGCCTGAATCTCTTGGATTTTGGATTAAAGTGAAGCCTGCACTAAAGCTCTGTGCTGGATTTTGGCTGAGGGAACAAATTACCAGTACTGTAATTTACCAGTGATGATTCCCAGCACTACAGTTTACCAGTACTGTAACTTACTGTCCCCACCTCCTGGCACACTGGGCAATGGAAAACCAGCCCAGAAGGTTGCTGGGCTGTGAGCTTTCCTGCCCATTCCACAGTCTGTGCCAAACCCTGGGTGGCTGTGGAATCCCTTGTGTGGGATGGGAAGGATCAGGAGAAGTGATCTCCCTGTGCTGCTGTTCTATGGGTGAGGAGGAGTGGAATCATAGAATAGCCTGGTTGGAAAAGACCTTTGAGATCATTGAGTCCACTAGTAAGCCACATCCCTGAGCACCTCATCTACTGGTCTTCTCAACACTCTGAGGATGGTGACTCCAGTGCCTCTCTGGGGAGCCTCTGCCAGTGCCTGAGAGCCCTTCTGATGAAGAAACTTTTCCCTAATGCCTAAAGGAAGGGCTTGATGTCATTTCACTTTTCTCTTGGAAAAAGGTCTGGGAAACGACACGAGTTGCTGTTTGTCCATGCTGGCCCACGCGAGGATGCATCGGTTGAATCAGTTGGAGACTTTGTTATTTAGAATCACAGAATGCTTTGGGTTGGAAGCGACCTCAGAGCCCATTCAGTTCCACCCCCCTGCCACAGGCAGGGACACCTCTCACTGGATCAAGTTGCTCAAAGCCCCATCCAACCTGGCCTTGAACACTTCCAGGGATGGGGCAGCCACAGCTTCTCTGGGCAACCTGGGCCAGGGCCTCCCCACCCTCATCCTGAAGAATTTCTTCCTAATGTTTCATCTAAATCTTCCCCCTTCCAATTTAAAGCCATTCCCCCTCATCCTATCCCTGCACTCCCTGATCAAGAGCCCCTCCCCAGCTTTCCTGGAGCCCCTTTCAGTACTGGTCTCGGTGGCCTCCTCTGGACCTGTTCCAACAGTTGCATCTCCTTCTTATGTTGGGGATTCCAGAACCGGACACAGGACTCCAAGTGGGGTCTCACGAGAGGAGCAGAAGGACAGAACCCCCTCCCTCTCCCACGCTGCTGGGGATGCAGCCCAGGACACGGGTGGTTTCTGGGCTGGGAGCGCACGCTGCCCGCTCTATAAATTATATAAAGTATAATTCTGCCAAGAAAGGTTGGACCAGATGGTCCTCGAGGTCCCGTCCAGCCTGGTATTTACGAACCAATGGCAGCGACAGGGCTGAGCGGGGCGGCTGCGGCTCGGCCCCGCCCGGTGCCCGGTGCCGCGGGGCGGGGCGCGGTCCCGCGGGGCCGCTCGGTATAACCGGTCTCCCGGCAACCGCGGGCGCGTCACTTCCTGGGGAGGCAGCGGGCACGGTGCGAGCGGGGGGACCGGACGGGACGGGTCCGAGCCCGCCGGGGCCGCTCGGGTCTGATCCCATTCGGGTCCGGTCCCGCCGGGTCCGGTCGGGTCGGATTAGATCCGGTTTGGGTCTGAACCGGTTCGGGTCCGATCCCGCCGGGTCCTATCCTGTTCGGATCTGATGCGGGTCGGGTCGGATCCGGTCGGATCTGATCTGCTTCGGGTCTGATCCCGCCGGCTCCGGTCCAGTCCGGGTCTGATCGGATTCAGGTCCGATCCGATTGGGTTTGATCCCTTCGAGTCCGGACCGGTCCTACCGAGTCTGATCCGGTTCTACCGGCTCCAGACAAATCTGATCCCGTTCGGGTCTGATTCCACCGGGTCCGGTCCAGTCGGATCAGATCCTCTTCGGGTCTGATCCCACTGTGTCCGATCCAGTTCGGAGCTGAGCCAGTTCGGCTCCGGTTCGGGTCTGATCCCACCGGGTCCCATCCCACCGGCTCCGCTCCGCTCTGGTTCCGCCGTTCCTCACGGCGCGATGAGCGCGGCTCCGGACGGGGTTTCGCTGCGCTCCTCCTCCTCCTCGTCGGGCTCGCTGTGCTCGGTGTCGCCGGCTCCGGGCTCGCTGTGCTCGGTGTCGCCGGCCCCGGGCTCGCTGTGCTCGGTGACACCGGCCCCGCGCCCGCTCTCCGCCAACGTGCGGCGGCTGCACCAGGCGCTCACAACGCTGCTGAGCGAGCCGGAACGGGAGCGTTTCCTCCTCTGCCTCAACGCCTACCACGGCCGCCGCAACGTCTGCGACCTCGTGCGCTCCCTTCGGGCTCTCCTCGACGGCCCCCGGTGCCGGCAGCTCCTGCCGCTGCTCCGACTCGTCCTGCCGCGCTCCGACCAGCTCCTCTTCGACCAGTACACGGCCGAGGGGCCCTGCCTGCCGCCCCCCGTCCCCCCGGGGGTGCCCGGTGAGCTGCGGCAGGTGACCCTGCGCCGGAGCAAGGCTCACGAGGGGCTGGGCTTCAGCATCCGCGGCGGCGCCGAGCATGGCGTGGGCATCTACGTGTCTCTCGTGGAACCGGGCTCTCTGGCCGAGCGCGAGGGGCTGCGGGTCGGGGACCACATCCTGGGGGTCAACGGAAAGGCCTTGGACAGGGTGACGCACGCCGAGGCTGTCAAGGTAAAGACGGATTCGGAGACGGTTCGGGTTGGCCCCGTCCCACAACCTCTGTACTGTCTCAGGCTCTGCAGCATCCCCTGTCCCGCAGCCTCTGTCCCATTCCGAGCTCAGTTTCATCCCCATCCTGAACTTGGGTTGCTATGTCCCCCATCCCGCCGCCTCCGCTCCATCCCAAGCTTCGTTGCATCCCCATCCCCATCCCGATCTCGGCTGCTGTGTCCCCATCCCACCACCTCCGCATCCTCGTCCCGCTCGACTCCGCTGCATCCCCGTCCTGGAGTTGAACTGCTGTATCCTCCATCCCCCCACCTCCGCTCCGTGCCACTCGGCTCTGGATGCATCACCATCCAGCTCGAATGCGCTGCATCCCCATCCCACTCGGGCTCGGCTGCTATGTCCCCCGTCCCGCTCCGCTCCGGCTGCATCCCAGTTCCACTCGGGCTTGGCTGCATCCCCGTCCTGGGCTCGGGCTGCTCTGTCCCTCTCCCTGTCACCTCCGCTCTGTCCCGAGCGTCCCCGTTCCGGGCTGTGGCTGCTGTGTTCCCCATCCCACCACCTCTGCCCACGTCCCTGTCCCTCTCGTCTCCGCTGCGTCCAGCTCCAGGACTTGGGCTTGGCTGCATCCCCCATTCCACCACCTCCGCTGCATCCCTGTCCCCATCCCGCTCGGCTGCACTGCATCCCCATCCTGCTGCCCCGCCGGAGCCGGTGGCTATGCGTGTGTCCCCCCCGCTCCCTCCGTTCCTTCCAGGATGTTGTGATTGTGCGCCCCGATCATTCACATCCCGGGCTCGGGCTGCTGTGTTCCCCATCCCGCCACCTCATCCATCCCCCTCGGGCTCTGGCTGCATCCCAGTCCCGCTCCGGCTCCGGCTGCACCCCGGTCCCGCTCCGGCTGCACCCCAGTCCCACTCCGGCATCCCGGTCCCGCTCCGGCTGCATCCCGGTCCCGCTCCGGCTGCATCCCGGTCCCGCTCGGGCTCTGGCTGCACCCCAGTCCCACTTGGCTCCGCTACATCCCGGTCCCGCTTTGCCCCGCCAGAGCTGGTGGCTGTGCCCGTCCCCTGCTCCCTCCCTCTGTTCCCGGGTGTTGTGGCTGTGCACCCCATCCAGCCTCGCTCCCTCCGGCTTCGGTCGCTGCTCCACTCCGGGATTTAGCGGTGGAAACCTGCAGCCTCTTCGGCTCTGGGTTTGCACCGTGCTGGAGAGATCGGGGTGGGCAGCAGCAGTGCCTGCGGCCGAGCCGGAGAGCTCCCGGTGAGGATAACGGTACATGGGTGGTACCGGGCAGCCGGAGTCCCCCCCCCGGCACCACCCGCAGACACGGCAGGTTCGTCCCCTCGGGGCCAAGCGGTGCTTTTTTATCACAGCGTTTCTGAAACACAGCGGTGCTGCTTGTGTCTGCCTCGCAGCCTGGGAGTGCTGGGGAAGTTGGGAATCTGTTTGAGCCGGGTTTTAAGGCATGTACTCCAGCCGCTATAGCATCTTTTCTCCTCCCAAAGGTGAAGAAACTGAGGCACAGAGAAGCAGAACCCCCTCCCTCCTAGGACTGCATAGTGCCCAAAGCAGGAGCAGATCTCACATCCCCTTTCTGACCAGGCAGATAATTGACTTTTAGGGCAGCAGTTTGTAGGAATTGCGTGGAGAGCAAGGATCTGGGGTGATTTGCAGCTATCTGTGCTTTAATTCTTCCATAATAAGCTGAAGAACTTGTGTTCACAGCTCTGTGGCTCGTTCCTCCAGCAGCACATTCATCTCACACACCTCTGAACTGCGTTTTCACTGCCAGCCTGCACACTCCCTGCCCCCTCTCTAAATCTGTGCCCCAGGTGAGGGGATGGAGAATGATTCCCCAGCCATCTTGAGACCAGAGAAAAGATTTGTAAGAATTCCTTTTGGTTTTCTTCCTAACGATAGGGTAACACTGGTGTAAGCTTTCCAAACTTAGCCTGCACTTTTGTGCCCTGAAGGTTTCAAAACCCAATATTTTTGGGGTAGGTAGAAACCAGGTGTCAGGAATTCTCTGGTCTTTTAAATAACTTCAACTCACTCTGCTGGGTAGATCACATCACTCTCTGTTCTCTAATCTAACGTATCTAATGTCTTTTAGACACTATTAATGCTGAGTGAAACTGTTTCCTGCACAGAAATAAATCCTGTAGGATGGAGTTTGCCAAGGGGCTGTTCTGTGACAAAAGCTCTATTTTGTTAATGTGATCCTGAGAGGAAAGAGAAGCTTAGAAATTGTCTGCTTGTGAGATGAACTTCTTTAACCAACAGTTTCATCACACACCCGGCTGTGCTGGCATCTCCTAGAGCTGCTGCACTCCTTTTACATCAGGGAAGGGTTTATGACCCACACAGTGGTGGTAGAAACACTTTCCTTAGGAAGAGTCAAGGAGTGATTGACAGTACAGTTGTAATTGTTCCTTTGAAGGTTTTAAAGTTAAACAAGTGCTAATTTGTCCTTACATGTTGCATTTGGGGGGGGGGGGGTGAAGAGGAGATTGTGTTCAGTGATGCTAAAGGGCAGCCTGTGGAGCATTTCCTTGAGGTTAAGATACCTCAGGATATCTTTTGGACTCATGCAGGGTGTCAGAGCTGCTGAGACAAGAGGTGTGTGTGTACAGGGTGGCTTGACTGTGTTTTCTACTTCCCCTGGAAACCTGGGATCTCGGGCTCAGCTTTGAAGTAAGCATTAACAGCTCTGCAAAGGCCTCTGGCTGTGGCCTGGTGTCCTCAAGCAGAGCAAACCTCGCTCTGTCCTGATGTCCTCGCTGATGTCTGCAGGTCTGTCCATAGTGGATCAATGGAGAAGGAAACACTGGATAAACAGACTTGTGCTGGAGCTAGTTTTGGTCCTCAAATTTATTCATACCCTATACCCAAGGTCAAAGACAGAGAGAGGGAAAAGGTGATCAGAGAGAGACTTTCTTAGTGCGAAGCCACGGCTGCATAGCTCAATTTCCCAAATGCTTTTGGATGAGTAGGTGTGATGAAGTCTCTTCCAGAAGCTGTCTGATGGAAGCACAGCTCCCGTTCCCGTGCGTGCAGCGATGGCCTGGTTCTCCATCTGTCTCAGAAGGAGCTCATTCCTGTGCTGTGCTTCCATCTTCACTGTCCTGCAGCAAGAAACTGTCTGTCTAGGACAGCGTTGTTATTCATAATATGCAGAACGTGTTGTTGTCAGAGAAGTTGTCAAAGCTTGTTCTTCAGGGCATAAGACGATGGCAGAGATGAGGAAGGTTCTGGCCTGCTCCCAGGCACGTCGTTCTCTCCAGGGTGAGCATGACAAACTTACTTACTGAACCAGAAATCAACTTTCTGCCCATCAGGGTGCTTGGAGATGCAATATGGGCAGTGAGGCAGCTGTTCTGATGGAGCAGTGAATGAATAGGTAGTCTTAACTTGTTTGTGCAGTCTTGTAAGAGCATTCACACAGTTATTGCATCTGTTTCACAACTGGTGGTAGCTCCATTGCTTTCTTTTCATGCCTGTCTGGCAATGGAAGGGGAACCCCAGCCCCCTGGAGTAGAGAGGCATCGCCTGTGGGGTAGGAGCGAGTCCTGTCTTCTGCCTTGCATTTTTAGGCATCACTCAGAGCCATGGTGTACCAAAAGTGGGATCATGGCACCAAATGAAACTGCCACGACACTGGGCAAAGGAGGTAAAAGTCATTGTGGAATCATAGACCTTAAAACCCATCCAGTTTCAACCCCTGCCATGGGCAGGGACACCTCCCACTGGATCAGGGGGCTCAAAGCCCCATCCAACCTGGCCTTGAACACCTCCAGGGATGGGGCAGCCACCACTGCTCTGGGAAACCTGGGCCAGGGCCTCCCCACCCTCACAGCAAAACATTTCTTCCTAAGATCTCATCTCAATCTCCCCTCTTGCAGCTGAAAACCATTCCCGCTCATCCTATCCCTGCACTCCCTGATCAAGAGCCCCTCCCCAGCTTTCCTGGAGCCCCTTTCAGTCCTGGGAGGCTGCTCCAAGGCCTCCCCGGAGCCTTCTCTTCTCCAGGCTGAACAACCCCAACTCTCTCAGCCTGTCCTCATACAGGAGGTGCTCCAGCCCTCGGATCATCTCAGTGGCCTCCTCTGGACTCACTCCAACCGTTCCATGTCCTTCCTGTGCTGAGGACTCCAGAACTGAACGTGGGATCTCACCAGAGCAGCTGCACGATGTCCCAGCTGAGAACTGACATGTTGCCTGTGACTGGGGCAAGGGGATTTGTAGATATTTTGGTATAAACTAGGTAAAAGAGGAATTCTGACTTAAATGGCAATATTACCTAAGCATTCCAAATCAATTCACTTAATGACCAGCTTCTTAACATTTATGAGTAGCGGTATTTTATGCCTTGTCTCCTTCGTGCTCTCTATTTCATCCAAATCAAAATTAAATGACTCCATTACAATTATAGCTCTATCATTCCAGCATTCAAGAGTGCACTTTAGCAAAAGATCACTGTAATTTGAGTTATGGTGCAAGTGGAGAAGTTTGTATTGTCTGTCACATTTTTAAAGCTCGCTTGGCTTTCACCAGCCTTGCTGTCCAGGACACAGTTAATATTGTAGAAGTTGTGCTGAAAGTTTGTATTGATCAGCTGTAATATTTTGTCCAGAGTAGTTAAAATTGAGCTGCTCGTGGTTTTAGACCATCAAAACATTTTACAGGGAGGTATTTCCCCTCTACTGCGGGGTTTGCATTAAACTCGCACTCCCGTTCTCCCCTACCCCTTAATTTGTTGCTTTCCAGTAGGTTTTTCTACCTTTTCAAATAATTCAGGGCAGAAAGGGAGAAGAGGAAGTGTTAAGTATCATGATACTGATCATTCTTGATTGAGGATTTGGTTTAATGAGCTACACCAGCCTCAGAAATGCTGCACGGATTCAATCATTTACCCTGCTGTGTCTTCCTCTTCATGCTGACGGCTGGGTAAATCCATATGAGCTTGATCAAAGCCACCAAAACTGGACTAATTTATATGCATCAGTCTTGGGGACTGTGATTCTTTCCTGTTGGTGTAACTCTGCTGTCGCTTTGCCAAAGTCAATGGACTCCTGAAGGAGCCAGGGCAGTGCAAGTCCACTGCCTTGTGTTCTTTGGTGTCTTTGGAGAGGAGCTGCAGGGGTGGGGCTGCGGGAAGGCTTGTGATGAGGCAGATCTGTTAGAGTCGAGGCAAAGGTCTCTGGCTGGTGATTTAATCCCGGCTGCAGCCCTGCCTGGGAAGGCTCCCCTGCGATGCACAGGATCGCATCGCCGGCCACCACCAGCTCCGTGCTCAGGCAGAGGTTCCCCTCCTTCCCCTCTTCTCTGTCTCCTGCTCTGATGGTGTCAAGCAGGCTTTTAGAAAGAATTAAAAGAAGATTAAAATTCTTTTTATGTTTTATTCATAGAATCGTAAGGTTGGAAGAGACCTCTGAGATCATCGAGTCCAACCGTGCCTGTCTCCCTACTAAACCATATCCCTAAGAAACTCATCTACTCATCTTTTAAACACCTCCAGGGATGGAGACTCCACCACCTCCCTGGGCAATCTGTTCCAGTCCCTGACCACTCTCTCAGTGAAGATATTCTTCCTGATGTCCAGTCTAAACCTGCCCTGGTGCAACTTGAGGACGTTCCCCCTCATCCTATCGCTCCTCACTTGTGAGAAGAGAGCAGCACCCACCCTGTCACAACCTCCTCTCAGGCAGTTGTAGATAGGGATGAGGTCTCCCCTCAGCCTCCTCTAAGCTAAATAACCTCAATTCCCCCAGTCTCTCCTCATAGGACTTATTCTCCAGCCCCCTCACCAGCCTCACTTGGGCTTTCAAATGGCAAAAAAGGGTGAGCTCTTCAGTGGCCATAATATTTCATGCGAGGTAGAAGGGGCTCAGCTGGTTGTGTTCAGAGTGCTTGTGGTATTGCTAAAAAAATGCTGAGGAATGACAGGAGAGCTGTGCAGCCCTGAGCCTTGGAAGCATATTTAGAGCAATTTTACTTTCGAGGCAGCTTACAAGAAAGCAAATCTCATTTCATTGTTTCTTGTGATGCCCAATTAATTGATTATCATTATCTGAGACTGCTTATTTCCTGTGGTCAGTAGTCAGCACTGTACTAGGTGGCATGGTAACAGCTGGTAGGAATGGATGTGTCTTGGTTTCTCTGGCTGGTTTTTAACCATTCCAAGTGCTTGGAGCTGTGGACAATCACACACAGTCATGGTTGGGATGAAAGGGAGAGAAAGGACTGTATCAGTCCCCTGATTCTGTGAAGATATCAGGCTTGTTCCTTTTAATGCTTGCTTGCTCACCTATCTCTGTGTTGCTGTATTTTTAGAAGTCACTGGCTGATCCAGAGTTAGAAGTCTCTCCTCTTCCCAAGGGATCTCAGGTAGCTGGAGCATGGAAAAGAAGGATGTGACTAGCATCCTCCTCGATAGTTAGAGCAGTAACCTATTCCTTCATCTCTACTTAGAAACCAAAAACCCAGAAACTGCATACAAAAAAAAAAACACCTAAAATGCAGGTGCTGTGCAGTGCCCCAGGCTTGGGCTCTGCTTTTGTGTCCTGCAGACCTTTTCTGCTTTAATTTCTGTAGCCAGCTGAGGTCAGAAGGACAGGATGGAAAGTTTAAAGTCACCAGGATCTCCCTCTAGGAAAAAAAAGGGGGAGGGAAATAGTTCACTCTTGAACTTGGAGGCATTTTAAATTAGTTTTAAGGCTCCTTAAGGGGAAGGGCTCGTGGCAGAGCGTAGATCTGGCGAGTGATGCTCTTGGTTTCACAGATCCGATGGCACGTGGTGAAGCCTGACTGGAGAGCTGCACCTCACCCAGGCCTGTGGGCTGAGAGGTGATGCTCTGCTGCCAGTGTGAGCTGCTTGGAGCTGATCAAATCCATGTCACGTGCATCTCAGAGAGGGGTGAACTTGCACATACAGAGAGCATCTGTGGGAATGTGGGTTTAGCTGTTGAACCGGCGTTAGGAGTTGGTTGTATTTGCTGCTCTGCCACTGATTTCCCTCAGTGGGCAAGTTACTTAGTCACCTGTTTCCCTTCATTAAACCAGCAAATCACAATCATCCCTAATGAAATCAAATGACATTATACTGATGTGAAAGATTAGAATGAGGTCCCTAATCTCTCCTTACAATGCACGGATGATAGTGCTCGGCATTGGTGTTGGCTTGTTCATCAGGGCTGGTATTGTTAGGGCATCCTTGAGTTCTTGGAGCATAAATGTTATTTAGTGGGCTCCTTGTAAATAAATAGTTTTGGCTCAGTAGAGAAATTGATAAAACAACCCAAAGGATAAATCCTGTCTTTCCTTCCAGTGTCTATTAGAAGAAAACAGAAGTGTTAATGTGCAGCACAACTGGTGAGTTAAAATATATTTTACTCTCTTCTTCTGTCCTCAGGGAAGACGATGGATTTTCTTGACTCCTTCCTTAATGCCACATCTGCTCAGAGAATTATTTGGCTCTAAATCCCCTCACCTAAACTGAACAGTGTGTCTGCTGAAATGAGTTGGGTTAGTTTCTTTTAACTGGGTGCTCTGTGAATTCTCCCAGTCACGGACAACCAAGTGCTTAATAAATACAGGTGAAGCAGGGCCCTGAGCAGCCTGGAGGATCGCTCTTCCTGCTGGCCTCTTCTTGCTGGGCTCAGAAACTGCCTCTGATTCTCTTGAGGTGGGATGTGCCTGCAGGGAAGGCTGGAAGGGCTCTGTGAAGGCTCTGTTGGGTATCCTTAGTCAAGTGTCTGGCTTATCTCCCCCCACTGATTCTTTCCAACTTAGTTTTTCCACCAAGTAAATAACAATATCTAGGCAATTTGAATTTGTTGGTGGTTCTCGTGGCATTTTTCAGCATTGTTTGGTGCAGAGGGGAAAGAGAAGACAAGGAAGGGAGGGGGGTGCTTTGATTTCAATTCCCCTCCTGCACCCCCACCCCAGAAAGCATCTAAACAGCTTTCCATTGGAATAAGGTTTTGTGGAGTCTTCTGCTCTCCTAAAAATTGTCCAGGGCTTGCCTGAGGAAGCACTGGGCAGTGAGGTGGGAGGTGACAGAGCTGTTGCCTTGAAGAGGGGACAGGGACACAGGGGCAGGGGATTTAAGGGGTGTCAGCAGTTGGAGAGATTAGGGAGAAGGCCCTGTAGCTAAGATTTCATTTGACCTTCCCAGGTGAAAGGGACATGGGCTTCTTGATGCCTTGGGGCTAAATGTGTGCAGTCACCATAATTATGCATCGATTTGCATTTATTTGCATAAATGCAGCTACTTGAAAGCCAAACTGCTCTCACCTTTGCCTTGGGAGAAGGGGGAGAGGTTGGACTGTGCGTTTTGCTGTTCCTGTTTGTCTTCCTGATGGGGGGGATCATTCTGCACCCTCCATCCTCTGCACTGCGTTACCCACCGCTTCCCTCTCTCCTTCCTCTCACTCCATCTGGAGCGCCCCCGCTTCCCCTTCATCCCTCCCTCTCTCCACCTGCCTCTGTGTCACCTTGTTCTTGTACCAGTTCTCTTCGTTCCTGCCTGCCCCAGCCACACGTCCTCCCCACGCAGGGACGAGCTCTGCGTCAATCCAGGCGACCCTCCCGGTCCCTCTGCACAGTTCCTTGGTGGTTGTCAGGCAGGGTGGGGAGGGGATGCACTTAATCCTAAACATCCTGTTTACAGCTACAGGCTGCAGTCTGGGGCAGGGGACGAGGTCTCCCAGTGCATTTTGTGCATCACCCAGCAAACTTGGCCTTAAACAAGGTGTGTAGTGGGACCTGTAACAGCCTCGTGGTTGTCCCTCTTGCAGAGCATCCCTTCAGCAAGCTTCTGGGTGCAGGTAGGCAGGTAATGCCCCTGCCTGCTGCCTTCTGCTCTGTCCTTTCTGCCAGTAGAGAAACCATTTAGCCAATACAGCTCAGACAATCTCCCTATCAAAGGTCTCACAGCCCTCTCCACAGCTCACACGGAGAGCTTCATCCTTCCCACTGCCACTCAGATGGTTTTGCTCAGTCTAGCTGAGCCCACACACTTAAAACAACCTGAAGCCAGCAGGAAAACCCCAGGATAGTGCAGGAAACAACAGTTAGACAAACTTATTCCCTCCACAGTGTTGTAAAAGCTCCCTCTGCCTCCCTCCTGTGGCATCCCTGCCTTTCTTTCCCCTTTGCAGCTTGTTTTTTTTCCCTGTCTGTGCCTTGCTTTTGGGGCACTTGGTGCAAAATCGAGTGGTGCTTCAGGGGTTGAGAACCTCCACGCTGACCTTTGCGAGCGGAGCGAGTGCTTGGATGCCCATTATCCCAGCAGCCCGGGAAGCCAAAAGAGCTCTGTTACTGCAGGAAGAAAGCAGCTTGAATCTTCAGCAAAGGGGGAGGATGGCTCATAGTTAATGCTTCTTGTAGCAAACTGGGATCTGCCCACTAACGGAAGGAATTGGAATAGATTGCTCATTTCATTAGCGGCGAAGGTAAGTGAGTGGGCTGCATCCGTACCAGACACAGGCTTTGTTCAGGCTGCCAGAAGAATGCTGGTGATTAATTGCCATTGATTTCTGACACCTGAGCTCCTACTGAGGGGATTTGTTGAAAGCCTGGAAGATGCTTTTACACAGCCTTCAACCTTTCGGCGCCCTCGGAGTGGAAAGAACAAAGGGAAAATTCTGAAGGTGGGAGAGGAAAGGGTTTGGTAATGGTGGATGTGCTGGGCAAGGGTGGCCTGGCACACGCAGGTGGGCGTCAGGAAAGGTGGGGCTGTCAGTCTTGATGTGAACAAAGGATGTGCTGCATTCCTAGAATCACAGAATGGTTTAGGTGGGAAGGGACCTCAAAGCCCATCCAGTTCTACACCCCTGCCATGGGCAGGGACACCTCCCACTGGATCAGGGGGCTCAAAGCCCCATCCAGCCTGGCCTTGAACACCTCCAGGGATGGGGCAGCCACCACTGCTCTGGGCAACCTGGGCTAGGGCCTCCCCATCCTCACAGCAAAACATTCCTTCCCAAGATCTCATCTGTCTTCCCTCTTTCAGCTGAAAACAATTCCCCCTCATCCTATCCCTGCACTCCCTGATCAAGAGCCCCTCCCCAGCTTTCCTGGAGTCCCTTTCATTACTGAGAGGCTGCTCTAAGCTCTCCCCAGAGCCTTCTCTTCTCCAGGCTGAACAACCCCAACTCTCTCAGCCTGTCCTCATACAGGAGGTGCTCCAGTCCTCGGATCATCTCTGTGGCCTCCTCTGGACCCACTCCTACAGTTCCATGTTCTTCCTGCACTGAGGACTCCAGAACTGGAAGTAAGGCTCCAGGTGAGGTCTCACCAGAGCAGAGCAGAGGGGCAGAATCCCCTCCCTTCCCCTGCTGGCCCCACTGCTTTGCATGCTCCATTCTGTGTTGGGTTTGGTCTTTTCTACAGGTAATAGTTGTGGGTACATGAGATATATGTCTCCTTTCTTGATTATTTTCAGCAACCTACTTCCCTCTCAGAGGACTTGATAGATAATTAAATAATGTGTTGTCAGGGTATTGGTGGCCCCATGAAATCATTCTGCCCTTTTCTCTGGCACTTTCTTCTTCTAATAACATTTCTAGGCAATCAGTGACTGTTTTCCTGCTGAATGCTTTGGCACTGCTCCCCAGATTCAACTAAATTATTTCCTTAAGCTTGTCTTCAGGTGTGCTTGCACGCTGTGGTGCCAGCATTAAAACTTTCTCCACGGTCTTCAGACACATTAAAGATGGGGCAAAGCCAAATTTTATCCGAGTCTGGAGTGAAACACAGCAGCACTGAACGACACGTAGTGAGTCCCTGCAATGGCTTGAGAAAGGAAAGGGAGATGCAGTCTGTGTGATGCTGCAGAGGGGATTAAGAAATGGAATTATTTTATTTAATAGTCCACTGCAAACGGGTGAGGTTCAGTATAGCTGACAAATAACACACTTTCCCAAAGCCTGCAGTCTGAATTATGCTGTGGAACTATCTCTGCTGTCACGAGACACAAGACAACCTCTGCATCTGTGTCCCTTTTAGTATTCCCATCTTCATCCTTTCTCTCCAAGCTTTTCTCTTAGGTGAAAAATCTGTCCTGAATAGCTTTTCCTTTCATCCCAGGGAGCTGAGGTGACCTGTTTCGTGGGAAGTGTGTTGTTTGTGTGGGCAGGTGCCGGCCCTCTCACTTGTTGTTGTTCTAGAAGTAGGGTTGACAGCAAAATCGAGGGCGGTGGACTTGTGCCAGCTCACTGGGAGTGGGGAAAGGCAAAGTGCTCAGTGTTCAAGAACAGGGACCTCCAGCCTGAGGGCTCACAATGCTCACGACCCCCCCCCTTGCACCAAGAGGCCAGTGCAGTTGGTCAAAATCCCATGCTCAGGTGTTGGATGCTCTGCAAACACATTCCAAGAGGCCAGGGTGGATGCACAGTGTGGTGGATGGCAATGCGATAGGGCTGGAAAATTCCTGCTGGTTGCTTGATGTTGAGGGAGATCAGCTGGAAAAGGGGTCCTGCCCTCTGCTGTAGATATGGTCCCTGCTGGCCAAAGTGCCTGTGGCAGGGAAAGATGGGTTGAAGAAGCTGCCTGTGTGGATCCCTGGCCTGTCCATAGTCTCTGATCCTTGGATTGTCACTTGGCTCCTTCTCACCAGCCTGAGGAACTAAATTAAACTGAAATAGAGGAGAGAATAATCTTGCTTGATGGGAGAGCTGGACAAAGATGAGGAGCCTTAGGGCTGGATCTGCCCTTGCATACTGGTCTGAGTCTGCCCACCCATGTCCTGGGGCTCCCAGTTGGCTCAGGAGCTACCCCTGATGGGAGAGGGGAGTGAAGCCTGATGGTGCAGGCAGTGATGAGCTCCAGCCAGGGACTGTACCCGGGCTCTGTCCCTCAGCACAAACTCTGCCGAGGCTGCTGGCTGCTCCCAGGTGATGCCAGGACTCCTCTTCACACCGTGTCCCTGGAGAAAAGCCTCTCTGCCCTTGGCTGAGGAGGGGGCTGAGGTGAACAGAGCTGGTTCTGATGGGCAGCAGTGGCTGTTGTGTCAGATGCCCTGACATTGACCACCTCCTCTCTGTGTGATGAACGGCTTTATTGCTGCATCCTTGGCTGAAAAACCTTCCACCCCACCTGAGCTGCTGAGTCACCCATTTGTAATGCAGCTGTCATTGTCCCCTAGCACCAGTGTGTCCCCAAGGGCTTCCAGAGGCTCCCACTGCCTCTCCACCTCAGCCCATTACCCTTTGCTCTGGCCTCATTGGGTGGCTATTAATGAATTCTATTTTTGCAGCACCTCTACACTCACTTTCTTTTATTAGAGGCAAGACTTCCACCTCAGGTCTTATTCTGAGGGTGTTTCCTCGGGTCCTCTCGCCCTGGTTACAGCTGGATACAACACTGGAGAGGAGCTGGCTCAAGCCTGAAGGTCTCAGCCAGACCTACACTTGCTCCCATCATAAAGTGGGTGGCAAGATCCCAGCCCAGTGGCAGCACAGCTGCACCTTGTTACCTAATTAGCAGGCATAATTGGCCCCATTAAATGTACTCTGTGCTGTAGCAATAAAAGTTATCAGGACCAAGGTGGTATTAAACTTACAGCAAACGCTCCGCTGTGGTGGAGCTTGGATTCCTCATTGAGAAATTAGAGGGAGGATTCTCCCAAAGCACTTTATAACAGCCTGAAAGCAGCTGGCAGGACAGACTTGTTATCGTGTGCTGCTGCCTTCCCAGGGTGCTGGGTAATTGTGCTCAGTGGATGAGAAAATTACCTGCAGGCTTCTCTGGGATGTCAAATCAACCTTGTTTCCTCTAGACTTGGAAAGCAGCTGAGAGCCAGATAGAAATGGGTATTAGTTGGGATGAAGTGGGGTGGAGCAGGGGAGGAGCTGTTTGAGGGTGTCTGTCTCTTGTGTGCCCCCAGCTTGGTGAGAAAGCTTTCCTGGGTCTGTCTCCAATCCAGATGAACCAGTCTGGAGGGGACTCACTGTTGGGGTTCCCTCAGTGTTCTTTCCAAAAGCAGATGATTTTTCAGCCTCGATATAGGGAAACTGAGGCACTAAAATATGGGAAAGCATGGGAGGCAGTGGCAGGGTCTGAGAACCCTTTCTGTGGAGAAATTTTTCCTGATGTCTAATCTGAGCCTCCCCTGGTGCAACTTGAGGCCATTTCCTCTCATCCCATCACCTGTCACTTGGGAGAAGAGCCCAGCACCCACCTGGATACAACCTCCTTTCAGGCAGTGATAAGGTCTCCCCTCAACCTCCTCTTCTCCAGGCTGAACAACCTCAGTTCCCTCATAGGCCTTGTTCTCCAGCCCCTTCCCCACTCTGTTCCCTTCTCTGGACACACTCCAGCCTCTCAATATCCTTCTTGTAACGAAGGATTTGAGGCACATCCCCTGCTGTTGATTCCCTTGAATCAGGTGGGATGGGGTGGGAGCAGGTGTGGGCTGACTTGTGAAAGGCAGGGCAGGAAAGCAGGTCAGACTTGCAGTGGGAAGCAGGGAGACTCAGCCACGTGCAGAGGCAGTGCCACCTGAAAAGGTGTGACACCACGCCGAGAGAAGGGTTCTCACCGGCTTTCTCCACGAGTTGTGGTGTCACTTTGGACAAGGTGTTTCCTGCCTCACCTCTCCCCTTTCTGCTTGCTCTTTCTCACTTGTTTCTTGAGGCAAGCACCATCCTTTTGGTTGTATTTAGCACCCAGAACAAGGGCAGGTAACTGGAATCCCCACCTACTGGGGTCCATGTCAGTTGCTTACCAGCCTTGAGCTGCCTGGATGGTTCATCTGTGCCTCACAGCTGTAAGGTAGGTCCTTTGTGGGTGCCACTGTCCTCCTACACTTGTGATCACCCAAAAGGTGCAGTCTGCATCTCTCAGTGCAGGTGGCTTGAAGACCAGTGGAGGCTGAAGGGTTCCTTAGTGCAGGGAAGGCCCTTGGTGTGGTACCTTTACAGTCTTGCCCGTGCCATTAGTGCTGGGGGAGAAACACTGTGCTGGGCAGGAAACTGCTGCCTTCACAAAGTCCTTGAGAAGCCTTGGCAAATGCATGAAGGACTACCCAGTGTCCCCAGTTTGCTTTCTGCAGCCCTGCCTTCTGCTGGGAGTGACTGTGACCGATGGGCACCACCAGCTTCTGTTCTGTCCCTCCCCTCCTGCCTCCTCTTGCACTGGGGCTGCAGGGGAGCCCTGGCCCAGCCCTGCTGCCTCGAGCCAGGGGGCTGTTCTGCTCTCCCCACCACTCTCTGCTGTCACCTTCATGCATAAAACATCTCCCTGTTGGCTGAGATCCCTTCTCCTGGTGGCCTTGTCACGGGAGCTGCGGGGGGGACATAAAAAGTCCCTCGTAAATCTCTGGCCTCTCATCTCTAGAAGCTTTGCTGTGCCTCCAGAGAGCAGCCCTGCTGCTCTTCCAAGGGATGGCATTTAGCCAAGGCAGGATGGGAAGAGCCAGTGCTGTGCCTGCTGCCAGCCTGTGGCAACAACCACTGCCCCATCCTCCAGCCAGGCTGTGAATGCTCCCCAGAGTGGAGCTGGGGACCCTGCCAGCACTTGCTCACTTCTCCTGTGTCTTGTGCCTCTCCTGGGTGGCAGCATCCCCAGAGGGTTACCTTTGGATCCCTCTCCTCTGCCAGGATGGTTTGCTCCAAGGAAGGGAGGATATGGCATCCCTGCATGGAATGTGGTGGCAGTGAGTGCAAGAAGAAGGGGGTGAGTTTGTTTCTGGGGGCTGTACCCCATCTCACAGGGGTCACTCTGCACAGGTAGCTGTAGAATGGAGGAGAAGCCTCCCTGTCACCCCCAACTCATTGCCATGGAGTTTGGATCATCCTTAGGGAGGGGCTTTGGTTCAAGAAGCTGAACAGTGCTCTGAAGCGTGGATGGGAGCCTGTGCCATGGTGCCCGTTCAAGAGTGGTACCCACAGGTGGGCAGGGGGCTCAATTAGCTCCATCATCGTGGTGGGACTTGGGATGATGTTGACAAGGCTGGAGCAAGGTGAGCAACTGTGTCTTTCTGCCAGCCAGGCTGGGGTCCACGAGCAGAGATCGTGGCAGGAGATGTGTTTGACAGACCCGAGGAGCTGAGGGGATGGGGGCTGGACTTAGTGAGCAGCACAGGAAGTGCTCTTCAATTGTTCTGATGGGGCTGTTGGTTTGAGGTCCTTGTTTAAGCTCTCCAGGCACGTGATGATCTCGGGAGCACGTGGGAGCTTTGCAGCCAAATTGCTCTATGTGATGGAGATGCTGAACTGGGATTTGGTGAGCTGGGTTCTCTCTGGCTCTGTCAGGGGGGAACAGGAGCGTTGCCAGGTCAGAACTGGGATCCAGCCAGCCCCAAATTACTGATGATATTACCCATTGCCAAAATGCTGCTGGTCACGAGCTTTGCTCAGCACCTTCTCTGCTGAGTGGGGAGAGGAGACCCTGCAGGAGCAGCTCATCAAAAGGATGGATGTATATGGGGGGGGGAAAACCAACAATGCACCTCCTTTCTTGAGAGCATATCTGGAATGTTGATGTTCCTGAGGCCTCAGGAGGGATCAGCATTTACAGCTGTCCCCAGGGACATCTCCTATGTGTTAATTTAAGTTTACTGAAAAACCTGTGTCAGCTTCTGACAGTGGAAGCTGGAGGAGCAGAGGAGCAATTGCAGATGGGTTTGTCTGAATCTCAAGGTCATCTTGGTAGGTGCTGTTTTAAATATAGGTGTATATTTATTAATGATTGTACTCATTAATTGACTGTTTGTGCTGAGGAGGCAGCTGGCAATGAAACAGCAACAGAGGCTGAATTTCTGGGAGAATTGTTGATGTCCTCTGAAGGCACGAAGAGCCTTTCCAATAGCAGAGTTTGGGGCTGAGCTTAGGGCACCAACAGTGCTGCTCTTCTCCAGCATCAATCCCTATCCTGCTCTGCCTCTTCTCCAGAGCTGCAGAACTGCTCAGTCTTAGGTCCAGCACACACTGGGGTTCCTCCTGGGCCTGTCACTGCCCACCTTGTCTCCTGTACTCAGCTTCACTCTGTTCTTTCCCTGGCTGATGGGGAGAGTGTAATATTTTCTCTGGCAGCAGCAGCAGCTGTGCCTGAACACTGCTCAGGAGAGAACAGAATTCCACCTCTTTCACCAGCTTTTTATGTAGTCCAGTCATTCAGCTGGTGGTTGCAGAGTAGCTTGAGAACTTTCAGCCTCAAGGAAGAGCAAACCCGTGTCACCCTGAAGTCCAAAGACTGATTGTCCTTCCCCCTCCACGGGCATTAACTCCCTCCTCTCCTTGGCTTGTCCTCCAGGTACTGAAAGGCTGCAAGAAGCTCAACCTGTCTGTCCACTCTGTGGGACGCATCCCGGGGGGCTATGTCACCAACCACATCTACACCTGGGTGGACCCACAGGGCCGGAGCGTGTCCCCACCGATGGGGCTGCTGCACCACCAGAACAGCTCCCTGCGCAAGGACAGCGAGAAGAGGAGCCACCTCCAGCTCCTGCAAGAGGGAGATGAGAAAAAGGTGAGCAAGGGGGACCTGCTGAACTTCCCTTTGACCATGTAGGTACCAACCCTCTTGGTTCCTCTTATGCTTTTGCTTTGTGTGGTCCCTGCTCAGTGCCCCATCTGGGCCCAGACACCCCCTGCCATCCCTAGAGAGATGTGGTTACAGGTGCCCTGGTGGTCTCTGAGCTGCTCAACTGCACCATGGGCTGGTCACCAGACCAAAGCACCCTCCTCTGTGCTGCTCCTGCTCCCAAACTCCTCAGGATTGGCTCCCAGGGGGTGCCCAGGGAAAAGAATCCAACCGAACTATGCAAGTTAAAAGAGCTTTAATTACCGCAGCTTAATCTGCTTTGGAAGGGAATGGAGCCAAGTTGAATGAAGGCCACATTAAACTTCAAAGCACATCCTTGCTGGGCTTTGCTGCTGTTGGATTTGCTCACTCCCAAGGTGTGAGAAGCCCCAGTTCCCAGCTGCCCACTTTGACACCCTTCTAGCAGAGCTGGGGTGCAGGATCTTGGCACAGAAGTGTCTGAGCTGTGCTTCTGACACACTATTTCTGTGATGCCTCTGTGGCAATGCTGTACTTGCAGAGCACTGGGAAGATCTGCCAGCCTCACATGGGATGCCCAGTCTTCATGGTGCTACCAGTTTGAGCCTTGCTGGCTTTGGGACCAGGTGTGAGGAGTGGTGGTGAGCTTCATGCTCCACCTGGCTCTTCCAAGATCTGAGCTTGTTCTTCCACTCCTTGGTGCTGCTTGACGTGGTCAGACAGCCCTTTGACTTCTTGTAGTGGAGGATCTTGCTTTGACCTCAGGGCAGGGGATGAAGCCCCTTTGTTTTCCTACAAAGAGTCAATGGCAGTTGCAGGAAATATTTGAAACTCACAGAAATGGATTTGCAAAGAGCTGATGCAGAGGGCAGAGCTGGCATCATGAGAATGGGCAGTATTCAGCCTCCTCCCAGCACTGCTCCTCCACGGCACATCAGCAGCAATGTTGGTGGCTCTGCTGTTCCCATCTTGCCCCTCAGTGCCTCGCTGGCCTTGTACCTCACTTCTAACAGAATTATAGGATCATTAAGGTTGGAAAAGACCTCTAAGCTCACCCAGTCCCACCGTCAGCCCAACCCCACTGTGCTGACTGAACCACGTCACAATGTGCCACGGCCACATGCTTTTTGAATCCCTCCAGGGATGGAGACTCCACCACTGCCCTGGGCAGCCTCTGCCACTGCTTGACAACCCTTTCAGTGAAGCAATTTTTCCTAATATCCAATCTAAACCTCCCCTGGCACAACCTGAGACCATTTCCCCTCACCCTAGCTGTCAGCCGTGTGTTGTTCCAGTCCTGGGATCCCCACTCAGCGCGTCGCCCTTGGCTCCCTCTGCCACTCCAGACCCGATGTCGTGTGTCAGACTCCAGCATGACCCCTGCTCTGCTGTAGCACAGCTCTCTCAGTGCTGGAGGCCTTCTCCTCACCCCATTACTGGGCCTCCATCCTTGCCAATGGTGACCTTCCTCCCCAGCCTGCTGGCTCAGTGGTTCAGAAGCACCTTCAGCTGTAGCTGTTTGCACCGATGGGACCCGATGTTGCTCACAACAGCACCCTGACCCCTCCAGTCCTTCTGCTGCCCTGAGTCTGCCTCCAAACCCAGCTCCCCCTTACTGCCCTGCTCACTGGTGTCAGTGTGCAAGGTGTGCTATGCATGTTGCAATAACCTCCACTCCTGAATTCCCATCTGTAAGACCAGCAAAAGCAAATCACTGGATGCTACAACTTTTAAATGACCCAGGGCACTCTGACACTTCTGTATCCAGAGGTGCCTTGCTTTGCCAGCCAATGATGAAGGAATCCCCACCATGATCAAAGACTGGTGGCACTGAGGAGAGCCTGACCTGGCTGGTGGATTTGGGGCAGTTATTTGATGTGACTGCCTGTGTTGTTTGTCTGAACATACGCTTCGGGGCATGGATTAGCTGAGGTGCTTTGTCCTGACTTCCTGTGCACCACTGAGAGGGGAAAACGTGTCCCAGAACAGTAGAAGAGTTTGCCTCTAGTTCTTTTTCTTTTTATTTGTGCATATATATATATTTAACTGTTGAAAGTGGGGGTTATTCTGTCATAAATATCATGCAAATAAATGCAACATAGCCTGGGTTGTTTCATCCCAGTCAACTGGAATTGACAGGTACCCCCGAGGGCTATTTGATTTCTGGATGGTTTTACATTCCAAGGGAAGGGCTTCTTTATTCCACCCCCACCTTTCTAATCGATCTGAACCTCCTGGAATACATATGCAAAAAAAAGCTTTCAACCAGGCACTCTGGGAAAGCACAGTAGAGCTCAGACTCAGCCCTACAGCGGGAGGCTGAGGTGATGTGAACCAGCAGGTTCATTAATACATTGCTACAGCTCAGTCAGCCCTGCAGTGCTGCTGTAGTTGAGGTGACATTTCCAGCTTTCACAAGGTTAAACTCAAGGTTGGTGGAAGCATCCTGCATTCATCAGGCAATAGAGATATCCCTGTCTGGCTACCTTTCCCTCCAGCACATCTGCTCTGTGCACCTGAAAGGATGGGGTTTGTAGCAGAGTCCAACAAGTTTGCTTATCTGTAGGCAGAAGCATTCATTATCAAAGGGCTTGAAATGGAAACTGCTGCTGCTGGCGTGTGTGAGGGTGTAACCGATCCGTCTGCTGGAGGGAGGGAGGATCTGGCACGTGGCTGCTTGGGCTGTGGGATGGAGGGGTGCTATGAATGGGCTGTGGGCAGCCAGGGGGGTTGCACTGCCAGCTGGTGGGTCAGAAGGCAGCCAGTGTTGCTGGCCTAGGACTAGAACGTTCCTTTCCCTTGGCTGTCCATCAGGTTTTTGTGTGGATATGGGTTCCTTCACCATCAGCTGCGCAAGAAGCCGTTATGGGGCTTTGGGAAGACAGTTTTGCTTTCACCTTCTTCAGACTGGATATTAGGAAGGATTTCTTTACCAAAAGGGTGGTCAGGCCCTGGCCAGAGGCTGCCCAGGGAGGTGGTTGGGTCACCATCCCTGGAGGGGTTTAAAAAACAGGTGGATGAGTTTTTGAAGGACATGGTTTAGCACAACATGGGTGCAGTTGGACTCAGTGATCTCAAAGGTCTTTTCCAACCAGAAGATTCTATGATTCTTGTCCCAGTCACTGGTTCTGAGCCAAAATCCAGCTTGCTCCAAGCTTGGGTCAGAAGGTGTTCCATGTGGATGAGCAGGAGGTGAATGCTAAGATCTGGGGCAGTTTTTCAGTGCAGACCTGAGCTGATTCAAATGATATTTCACAAGAAGGTACAAGAAGGGGTGTGAGAATTAGAGGAAATGGAGAGGTGGAGGAGGTGCTGGCATTTGTAGTTGTGAAAATTATTGCAAATCTTTGCACTTCCCATGTCTGTGTTGTCTGTGGCAGTTGCAGAGGGCTGTATTTCCCTGGTTTTGCTGGTACTGGTTTCCTGCAGTAAGGGCAGCCCTCCCTGGAGCCATAATCACTGGATCCAGTGTTTCACCAGAGCCTGGTGCCCATCTTCCCTGTAGGTGAAGTAGCCAGTGATGGTGATAAAGCATGAAATGAAAGGCTTGCACTAGTGCCAAGCTCTGGTGAAGCCTTCTTGGAGCTGCCTGTCTCCAGAACAGACCCAGGAGCAGGTCACACTCCCCCAACAGAGGGTGTAACCTCCCTGCTGGAAAGATGGGGCCTCCAGTGGTCACCTTGTGCTTCAGAGCAGTTTGGGTTTTATGATCTGTTCAGGCTTAAGTCCTCTAGTTTTTTCACAACAGCAGGGGCCATTTGTGCTGGCAATTGGCATTGATGGACTTCTGGGGTCAAGAGCTTCTGTCATTAAAAGCAGTTTGGAAACCATCAGCCAGCAAAAGCTCCTCGGTGCTCTTGAGCTGGGAGGAAGATGAACTGTGCAAAACACTGAGTGTTGGGCTGCTGGATCTCTGAGAAATGCCATTTCATCAGCTGAATCCTTGCTCTAATGTGCTTATTGCCAGGGGAGCTGCTTAGTCCTTTAAGCTTTTGGTGCAGCAGGAGAAAGAAAACACACGTAAAGAAGAGAGTGCAAACATCTCCTTGCCTTCAGGCAGTTCTGTGTTCAAAAGTGGCTATAATTATTGTATCTTTGCCTTTTTTATAGATCTGTAATAACATTGCATGGCCTGAATGTTTGAGTCACTAATGGTGCCTGCTTGAGCATGAAGGATAAGAGATGCAGGAGGGATAAGGAAGGATTTCTTTCTATTAGATTGTAATGACATTTTTCAGTGTGAGGTGGTCCAGCTCCCCACGGCTCTCATTGCTTGCTCTGACCTTGCTGGAGTTTGTTTTGCTTTACACCTTGAAGCCTGTCCAGCCTATGGGGGGTGTGGGCAGCTCCCCACCTGCCTGCAGCTTCCCTGGGGTGACTGGGGTACAGGACAAGAGCCACTGGCCCCCAGTTCCCTGGGGATAAAAGCTATCCCTAGGGTGGTCTGTACCACTGTCCCAACAAACTTACCCCAGAGTGTCCCTTGAATCAGGTCTCAGCTCACCTCGCCCCCGTGGTGGCAAGCAGCAGTGCCACCTCTTCATTATTCAGGTGCTTTAAGCAGAAAAAGCACTCAGAAGTGATAATTTTGCCCCCAGAGCACAGGTCAGAGGCAGCCATTGACTTCTCAGCAGCGGGAGATGCTCACGGCCCCACGAGAACCTGTCTGCACATCGATGCCCCACCCGTGCCCGTTGGGTAGCCAGAGGCAGCACTCTCTCTGCACCAATGTTAACCACACTCAGAGGTGGCTGCCAGCGTAGCTGGGACAGCCAAGTCCCCAGCCTGGCCCTCCAGAGCCTGCACTGGAGGGTGGGTTGGTGCTGTGGCAGCTCTGCTGGATCCGGCTCCCCTGGCAGCGGTGGCTCTGCCGCTCCCAGCCCCTCACTCCTGGCTCTGTGTTCCTGGGAGCTGTGGTTGGAGGGTGTCTAGGCAGGATCCAGTGGGGTTTCCTTGGTAAGCAGGAGGATGAGCCCTGAGAGCCACTTTAGGTGTTGTTTCTGTTGTTGGGTAGCAGGAATGGCATGGAAATAGCTGTTGGCATGGGTGAAATGTACTCAGCAGCTGCGCGCTGAATCGCACTGATGCAGAGTAATCCTGGTCCAAAAGTGCTTTATCTAATGGTAAAATTGAATCTGTCAACAGGTAATTTCATAAGCCCAGAGTAAAGAAATCCCATGTGTGAATCAACTCCGAGCAAATGCCTGAGGATGATGGCATTTTTTCCCTTCGTTTATTGCTACAGAGGGTGGCAGATGGCTCGGTGTTGAAATTGAAATTAAAATTGTGACTCTGATCTTCCAAATGCTTCTGTGTTGTACATGAGGAGTACCCTGGGGCTGGACACAGCCTTAGTACAGCACAGGGGAGGAGATGGGGACTGCCTGGGAATACCTGGCCCTGCTCAGCAAGGTGTGAAGTGTTTACCTTGCCTGGATGTCCTCGGTTTCCCCCACAGAAGAGCTGGGCTCCTGCACAGCTTTCTTTGCTGCTGCTCTTTCAGGACAGGGGGTGTTTAGCAGCTTGGAGCCATCCCAGCTCTCCCTGGGATCAGTCCCTGAGGTAGGTTCCAGCTTCTGACTCTCAGCCTGGCAGAAGGAGAGGGGGAGAGATGAGGAGGGAGGAAACGAAGTGGAAATGTAACCAGAATGCTTCTTTCTGGGATAAGGCTTGCACGGAAACATTAATCATAGAATCATAGGATGACCTGAGCTGGAAGAGACCCAAAAGGGTCATCGAGTCCAATCCCTGTCCCTGCACAGGACACTCCCAACACTCACCCTGTGTGACTGAGGGCATTGTCCAAATGCTTCTGGAATGCTGGCAGAGCAGGTGCCATGACTGCTTCCCTGGGGAGCTGTTCTAGGGCTCCACCACCCACTGGGGGAAGAACCTCTTCCTAATATCCAGTCTAACCCTCCCCTGGCACATCTTCCTGCCATTCCCTCAGGTCCTATCATAGGTTGCAAGAGAGAAGAGCTCAGCCCCTATTTCACCTCCCTCCCTTGTGAGAAGGCAGCAAACAGCTCTGAGATCCCTTCTCAGTCTTCTTCAGGCTGAACAGACCAAGTGACTTCAGCCACTCCTCATATGCCTTCCCCTCCAGACCCTTCACCAGCTTCATGGACACTCTGCAGTAATTTTATGTCATACCCGTACAAACCTGCTTATCTGAGTGGCAAAACCCCAGAAGGGATTGGTCCATGAAATGGTGTATTGGGGGGTCTTTTTCCCAGTGGGGCCCAGGATCAGAGCTTTCCATTGTGGTCGTGGTGGTGGAAGCCACTGGAAACAACACCCTGGGCACCGTGGGCATGTGTAGCTCCCTCCTCCAAGACAGCTTGGCTTGTGCTTCTCTGTCATCCTGCAGCCTCCCTCCCATCCCACGGCTGGGTCTGGAGCGTGGGCATGGAGGAGGTGCCAGCCTGATGGTGCCCACCCCACCAGACACCATCTCTGTGATGTCCCCATCGTTGGGGAGAGCCTCAGAGGCAGCCAGCCCCTGGGAGACAGCGTGCAAACCAGTCTCCACTCTTATCCCTAAGCCCTTAACACCGAGTGACTCAGCCTTTGCTTCATCCTGGCAATCAGCTTATCTCTCCCTTTGGCTCTTCCACGCTTTCTCTCCCCTCTCACCCTCCCCACTCTGATCAAACCAAGCCCCCTGCCTGCCAATGCTCATTTGATTTCTCAGCTATTCCCTAAATCTGCAGTTTGTCAAGAAGCCCAATGCTCCAAGAGTGTTTATTTCCTCTGGCCCCTGCTGCTGCCGCGCTTTTCCCGGCAGCCTGAGCATCTACTGTGGTTTCCAGAGGGTTTATTCAGAGAGGCGTAAGTATTACTTGATTAAGAAATGCAATTAAGCCCTTGGCAACCCAACTTTCTGGGATTGCCAGCAGTGATGTATTTTTACGTAGCACTTTGGGGTTTTCATGCAGCTCGGGTTGAGGGTTTTCGCCTCGTTATCGCTCGGGGCTGCTTCCATTGCTTTGTGCTTCTTGAAGGTGAGGTTTGCCTCATCTGAGCGTAAACAAAGCAGCTCAGGCAGCAGCACGGAGGGTTTACAGGGAGAAGGGAGTATCTTTTACTCCATCTGATGATACCAGAGTGGGGAGAGCAGCTTCTCACCTTACCAGTCAGGACAACGTTAAAGGGCAATGTAAATGCCTTGGTGTGGAGCTGTTGGGGTGCTACCACGTATATTTGCTGTTCAGGGACTCGTAGAGAGGGAATCTTGCCATTCCCACTCTCTTTTGACCCTGGTCTGTGGTTGCACGTGCTGTGCTGCATTTCTGCTGCTTGTGTTTTCCTCAGAGTTGGGGAATTATTGAAAGGCAAGGCCACACTGTGGTGAAGGAGTTACAGAAGGGAAACGCTGAATGTCGTTAAACAAATGGGGAGAAAAGAGAAGGATTTTGGAAATGTGATTTTTCTGGTATTATTCAATATTTTTCTGGTTTTAATAAAACCCAATGAGCTATAAATTAATCCTTTTATATCCAGGGTAACGTTTTAATGTAAAGAGAAAGTTCAGCTGCCCTTGGTTTTGACAGGCAAATGCTCTGCCAGTTGTGTACAATGCCCGGCTCTCCTCGCCAGCCTGGAGCATGAAGGTCTCTTTATGGTTCCTGTAGGATCCTTCAATCCTAAAATTATTCCCAACACTTTGTGCACTTTAAAGCAGGGGAGGGACTATTGCAGGGAAGGTTGGGTTTGTGCAGACCTAGACAGGGACCCTGATACAGGTGATTAATGTCTTGTAGTTCTCTGCTCTCTGAGGAGCAGAGGGCAGTGGCACCGTGCGGAGAACCTACCCGAGGTGGTGTGTTCATGGGATCATCCCTGCTTCAGCTTGGAGATCCATAAAACACATGTGGCTAATGAGGCATTAATGGAGTTGCCAGCCAGCTGGGATACCAGTATGGAAAAGTAGGAATCATAGAATCATTAAGGTTGGAAGAGATCTCTCAGTCCAGCTGTCCCACTAAACCATGTCCCCAGGTGCCACGTCTACACCTTTTTTTGAACCCCTTCAGGGATGGAGGTTCCACCACTCTTTTGGTGAAGAATTTTTTCCTAATATCCAATCTGAACCTCCCATGGCACAAATTGAGGCCTTTTCCTCTCATCCCATCACTTGTTACTTGGGAGAAGAGCCCAGCACCCACCTCACCACAACCTCTTTTCCAGGAGTTGCAGAGAGCAATGAGGTCTCCCCTCAGCCTCTTTTTCTCTGGGCTAAACAGCCCCAGGTCCCTCAGCCACTCCCAGGACCCCTGGGCCCCAGCCCCTTTCCCCAGCTCCGTTCCCTTCTCTGGATGTGTTCCAGCTCCTCAAGGTCTTTCTTGGAGTGAGGGGCCCAAAACTGAACCCAGGATTTGAGGTGTGGAATCACCAGCACCAAGTGCAGGGGGACAATCCCTTCCCTGCTCCTGCAGCCCACCCCATGGCTGATCCCAGTCAAGATGCTGTTGGCCTTTGGGCCTCTGTTGGCTTATGTTCAGCTGCTGGTTTGGCATCTATTTCTTAAAGTACCAAATTTTGCTGTGTATTGTCCTTAGCTTTATGTCCTGCTGCTGATTTCTGTCTTGCCGCTGCACCAACACCAAAATAGAAAATGAGGGTTCAATACCAGCCCCTCTGAGGCTGGGCTAAATTCCCTGTGTGATGCTGTGTCCTCCACAAAGGCAGGTTAATTAGTGGCTTGAAGCTGGAAATGACTTTTCCATCCAGGTGAGCGTGCAAGCTTTCTTCATTTGAATGCAGTAAAGAGTTTTAAATATAAAAGCCATTCACAACCAGTCTGTTTCTATCAGTGGGAAGCACATTTTGGCTTTTCTCATTTGTTTTTATTCCTGCTGTCTGCTTTTCTCCAGAATTGACTTAAAACCTGGGACAAAAGCAAAAAAAAAGAAAAGCCAACCTGGAGTTATTCATTTAGAAAATGTCCTGCAGCAGGTGAAGGAAGAGCATCTTAAATGGAGAGCCCTTGAGGGGGCTGGACACAGCCTTGCTCAATCACTCTGAGTTCTCAGGCTCTCATCTGAACTTTCATATATCATCGAGCCCTGTGAGTAGGAGAGGCTGGAAGAAAGCAGATGGGAAGCTGGTTAATGGCTTAGCTTGCAAAATTAACCTTGTGACCAGCATTTTTGGTGGGAAAACAGCTGTCCAGGTGCCACGTGCTCCTCCAGCCCCTCAGGAGAACATTAAGCATCTGTTGCAGTGTTGTGGTGGCTGTTCTGGACAGGATGGGTGGAAAATCTGCCCTGGTGTTGTTAATTAGAGATAATCAGACAATCATAGAGCCACTTGGTTGGAAAAGACCTTTGAGATCAATTGAGTCCAACTGTACCTGACCACTACTAAACCACATCCCTGAGCACCTCATCTACCTGTGTTTTAAACACCTCCAGGGATGGGGGCTCCACCACCTGCCTGGGCAACCTCTGCCAGTGCCTGAGAGCCCTTGCAGTGCTGACAGGGAGCTGACACTGCTTTTGTGCAGCTCTGACACCACAGAAATGACTCTTCCTCCTCCTCTACAGGTGAATCTGGTCCTGAATGAAGGGAAATCCCTGGGCCTCATGATTCGAGGAGGGGCTGAATATTCCCTGGGCATTTACATCACCGGTGTGGATAAAGGCTCCGAGGCAGAGAGCACTGGCTTAAAGGTAAGAGTGGGTGGGGAGGGAGAGCTTGACAGGCTGTGGCTGCAGGGCTGCTGCTGTTCCTGCCACTCTGCCCCCACCAAGCAAGGCTCTCAAAGCAGAGATGAGTGTTGCATTTCCAGAGATGGCTTTTCAGGGCACGTTCTTTGGACAGTTTGCATGATAAGCGTGGAGGGAACAAGGTAGTTGAACAGAGAGAAGTGCAGCCTCACAGCTTCTGCTTTGGATTGTACTTAGTGCACCCCACACCTCATTTCTCCCCATCAGGTTATCCTGGAGATGGCTTTGGTGTGGGGGTCTGAGAGTGCAGCACAGACCTGGCTGGTGAAGAAAGTCCCTCTCACCTCCCTGAGCTGGCAGGGATGAGTTTTCTCTTGAAGCTGCCGGTCCTGTGCCCTCTCCCTGCATCTCCCATCCAAACCCATTATGTTTGGAGCTGGTGTTTTGCACAAGGTGTTCTTTCCCTGCCTGCAGGGAATGTGTTTGGCTGCAGTGGGAGCAGGCGCGTGCTGGGCTCCTCCTGCAGCGCTGGCATCCGCAAGGATCTTGCCTTAACAAGCAGGAACAGCAGGATGAGCCTCAGGGCTAGAGCAGAGCTGATCCATCAGCAGCATAGCTTGGTGTGACCTCCAGCTACATCAGGCTCATCAATAGTCAAACAGATTCCTAAAGGATGCTCTGTGGGTTGGCTGTGGTGGTCCAGAGTTGGACCAGTTTTGCTGCGGTCCTTTCCTCCCACCAGGTACACATGCACACGCATCATCTGAGCTTCTCCAGCCTTCCTGCTGGATCTCAGAATAGTATAGGACATCCTGGGACCTCAGCTCTTCCTGGAAGTGGCACTTGGGGTTAAAATTTTATGTGCTTTAGGGCATTCACCAGTGGATTTTGGGTGAAGCATCTCTGTGCCCAAGCAGGGCACACAGCCATCTGCCAGGGGCGTTGGCATGTTCTTGTTCATCAGCACAAGGTGGAGGTGAGGAGCAGCAGGAACAGTGCTCTGGGATGTGAGGATTTCAAGAACAGAGATGATCAGAGCCACAGCACAACTTGTTTCTTCCTGAAAGTAGAGGAACTGGCTGGAGCTGCCCTGGACATCAGGGTGACTGTTGAGTCAGAGGACCAGCCACCAGAAGAAAATCTGTTTATCCCCAGCATCTGCTGACCGTGTTCCAGAGTGTCAGACACCATCTCAAACATCAGAAGCTTGGAAGATTAAAGGCAGGAAGAGAAAAAATAGTTCCATTGTTTTCCTGAGGTTTTTTTCTGTTTCATGTTCAGTGCTTCCCTCTTGCTCCAAACCCCTCTCTTCACTGCACGAGGATAATTGCTGCTTTTCCCCACTCAGTCCCCTGCCAAGTGAGCTCAGCACTGCTGACTGTGAACTCGCACACCCAGGAAACCTCACAGCAGCAGAACACATGGCTTTATGCCCCCACCTCTTGTTTCATGTCGTTGACATCATGAGGTCATTGCTGCCCCATCCCTGGAGGTGTTCAAGGCCAGGTTGGATGAGGCTTTGAGCCCCCCGATCCAGTGGGAGGTGTCCCTGCCCATGGCAGGGGGTGGAACTGGATGGGCTTTGAGGGCCCTTCCAACCCAACCCATTCCACAATTCTGTGATTTTCAGATAATCTGTTGCTCTCTAAAATAGAAGAATTGTGGGTTTGTTCATTGTGGGCTCAGCCCAGCCTGGCTGGAGTCAGTGGGAGGGTTTGTGGCAGCTTCCCAGGGAGCAGCTACTTCTTTGGGTTTTGCTGCTTCTGCTGAATTCACTGCCAGAGTTGGTTTTGAGTTGGTACTGCCTGACTTCTCATTTTAGGGAAAACCTCTTGCATCCATAGTGCCAAATCAGCACTTTGGAATGTTTTAATTTCCATTTCCTTAAATTTTGGAGAAAGGATGAACAAAGGGGTGTCGAAAGCCAGTCAGCCCCAAGGAAGTTTCTCTCAGGCCTCAGAGCTAAGCTGGCTTTTGCCTGCTAAAGAAATGAGGGTCGTGGTGCTGAGGAGGGGATCCCAGAGGAGATCCAGTCCCGCTGCTGCCAGTTTGGATACAACCACTCTGCTCCTTTTGGCTTTGTGACCACGAGGCCGTGCACTCTGCAAGGTGCCAGCAGAAACCAGGGTGGATTGCTGCAGTCACTCAAGAATTAAATATTCACACGCTTGGCCTTGGCCACCTTTATGTTTATTCACTCATGAAACTTCTGACAATGCATTCTCTGGGCATGTTTTAAAATCTGCTGCCTCGATATAAGTTCTGGGACTGAAAAAGTGCAGGTGAGCAGGAGACTGTGAAGGAGGAACATCAGCAAGTCTTGCTTGCTTTCAGCTTCTGTCCTTCCTGACGTTCGCAGCGATGCTGTACAGGAGCTTGTTCTGCTGGCATTTGTGGCTCTGCTCATCCCTGTTTGTTCCTTGTTCATTTTTTTCTGGTGCAGTATTTCATCAAGATTTTTTATTTTGAGCCATGTTTGGTTTTTTTTTCTCTCCTTGACCTTTACATTAGAAATAGCAGGTTTCAGGTAGCTTACTGTGAACAAACAACTCCAAACTGAGTTCCCAGCACAAGAGCTGGGGTTAAAAGAGGCTTTCACAATCCATGTATATCCATAGAGAAGAGAAGAGAAAAGCAGAGACTCTAAATAGGAAGAGTTGAGTGATTTTACATCATCAGTGGCAGGCACAAAATGCCTCTTGAAAACTGACTTGTATTTTGAGGTCTGCACGTAGACAAAGAGAGCGAAAAAGAGAAGATAAAAAAATAGCCTCGTGGCTGCTTGGGAGCCTGGGGAATAATCTGTGCAGTGAGAAATTCAGTGAGGAGTGTGTACACAAGATGTAAACTTTCCCCTGAAGGCAGCGTGGAGTGGTCTTTCAATGATGACAACTTTATGGGGACAGACAGGAGGGACACAGAGCTGTTGGAGTGAGTCCAGATTGGATCACGAAGATGATCCGAGGGCTGGAGCACCTCCTGTATGAGGACAGGCTGAGAGAGTTGGGGTTGTTCAGCCTGGAGAAGAGAAGGCTCCAGGGAGACCTTAGAGCAGCCTCCCAGTGCTAAAAGGGTCTCCAGGAAAGCTGGGGAGGGGCTCTTGATCAGGGAGTGCAGGGACAGGATGAGGGGGAATGGTTTTCAGCTGCAAGAGGGGAGATTGAGATGAGATCTTAGGAAGAAATGTTTTGCTGTGAGGGTGGGGAGGCCCTGGCCCAGGTTGCCCAGAGCAGTGGTGGCTCCCCCATCCCTGGAGGTGTTCAAGGCCAGGTTGGATGGGGCTTTGAGCCCCCTGATCCCGTGGGAGGTGTCCCTGCCCATGGCGGGGTTTGGGACTGGATGGACTTTAAGATCCCTTCTGACCCAACCTATTCTGTGATTCTATTGATGGGTCTCTCATTCAGTTGCTCCTCTTCTGGGAGGCCTCCAGAAGCCTGCTGTGGCCGTGCTGAAACCTCTCCCTGTATGGTTTAATTTCCAGTCTGTGTCTCCTTTGTTCCTCCTATTTGTATTGCAAGGTGTTTGGGGAAAAGAACATGTTTTCAGACAGCACTTGACACCCAGTGTTCCCATACCTTGCTCCCAAATCTGTCTTGAATCCTTCAAACAGGCTGCATTGGCTTCCTTTGACCTGGTTATCTGCCTCCACCTCTCTCTGTCCTGGGGAAGCTGAATACCTCTGTATTTTTCTGAGAGTCATAATTTCCCAATCAATTCATACTTTTCCCTGCCCACATTTTCAGTTTCCTAAGGTCTGCTTTTGGTGGTTATTTGTGCTAAAGAAACTCCTCCTACTTCAGTGGCATCCACAAGTGTAATTTAACCTCTCTTCTAGCACATCAGTGGCATTAAATAAGACCAGTGCTACTGCCAAACCATTTGGCATCCTATTAGCCCTGTTATTCCCAGCTCAATTTGGTGTCATTGAACATTAACTCATGTTTAAAACCTCTCACCGATTTTGCTGCCTGTGTGACTGAATTTCTCCCAGAGCTGATTTTGATTATTTTCAAGAGACTTTAGGTGATCAGAACCCTTGTCTTAAGCCCATTAAGTTTCTCTTGACTGCACCTTCCTTTCTCGTGTTAATCTGTCTCCAGAAAGAGAAGGAGCCAAGGCTGTCACCAAGCTGTGTTATTTCTTGTCTGTGGTCTGTCACCTTTTGCATTTCATGTTCAGCCCCTGCATTCCAGGTTAGATTTCTCCCTAGGAAATGAGAACAAACCCATTTTCAGAAGCAGTCAGGCACTCATCAGGCCCTGTTGTGTCCACCCACTGTTAGCTGAGCCCAGCTGAAAATTCTTCTTGAAATATTCAGGGCAATTGTTTTTCTGGGTTTTCTTACACCTTTTTTGTGTCTTAGTATTACTTAGAATCATGGAATGGTCTGAATTGTAAGGGAGCTTAAAGCCCATCCAGTTCCATCCCCCCTGCCATGGGCAGGGACACCTCCCACTGGATCAGGGAGTTCAAAGCCCCATCCAACCTGGCCTTCAACACCTCCAGGGATGGGGCATCCAGAATTTCCCTGGGCAACCTGGGCCAGGGCCTTCCCACCCTCACAGCAAAACATTTCTCCCCAAGCTCTCATCTCAATCTCCCCTCTTTCAGCTCAAAACCATTCCCACTCATCCTATCCCTGCACTCCCTGATCAAGAGCCCCTCCCCAGCTTTCCTGGAGCCCCTTTCATTACGGGGAGGCTGCTCTGAGGTCTCTCTGGAGCCTTCTCTTCTCCAGGCTGAAGAACCCCAACTCTCTCAGCCTGTCCTCACATGGGAGGTGCTCCAGCCCTCGGATCATCTCCATGGCCTCCTCTGGACCCACTCCTACAGTTCCATGTCCTTCCTGTGCTGAGGACTCCAGAACTGGATGCAAGGCTCCAGATGGGGTCTCACCAGAGTGAAGCAGAGGGGCAGAATCCCCCCCCTTGCCCTGCTGCCCACACTTCTTCTGATACAGCCCAGGATGCTTCTTTCATCTGTACTGATTTAGAGCTCTGATTTGGAGCTGGACATACAGCAAATAACTTGCCAGGGTCAGTGTTTCATTTCATACATGGTTCATTTGCCTCTCTGGAGTTTTTTGTTACCTTACCAGTTGTCCTTGACTTTGGGGGGCAAAAAGTAATTATTATCTATGTTAATTAGCAAAAAATCCTTTCCAACTCTAATAGGAGTCTCTCATCAAGATAGGCTGATTTGCAGGCATTTGGGCTGTCCAAGAATTCCCTTATCTGCCCTTCACCAGCAATTATTTTCACAAGGTCTTTTTTTTTCCCCCTGCATGAGATGCTTGAAGTTATCTGAGTATTTTGAGGCTCATTGTTCTCACCCAGTGTTAATATTCCAGCAGCATCAGATAGAGAGGGTCTTGTGCTGGACACCACCCTGATGGAGCACAAGGGACCAGAGAGCTCTGAAGGGCTTGGATTAAATGGTGAGGCAGTGATGGAGGATGAACGCAGAGAGGTGAAGCAGCTTGTCCAGGACCCATGGGGTCCCTCTGACACAGAGAGGACTTGCCAGGTTCCTTTTGGTCCACTCTTGAAAGGAGAAACTAAAGAAAGGTTATTAAATCTGGATAGCTGTCTTGAAAATCTCATGAAAGCTTAATCCTTGGTATGGAATACTATTAAAGATTCATAATTGCAATAAAACCACCTAATAGGATCTGGGTGTTCTTTGTTGCAGTGCTGCAGTGAGCCTGGTGCTCCTCATTTCAGCAGCAAAATCCACTCCAGTGGCTTGGCCAGGAGTTAGAAAGATCTGAGAGATGATCCTCATTACACCTGAACGTGTGTTTCTCTTGGCACTTGCATGGTTTTCCCTCCCTGCCTGTTGGTGGTCGGCAACTTTCTCGTTGTTGGTTTAAAGCTGACAGAGCCCGAAGGGAACCTGAGATATTTGTGGAGTTTGATGTTTGGGAATGTGGTCATTTGTGTCATTTACCTTCCCTTGAGCTCCTTCCCTTCCTGTTTCTTGGTCTCTGTGGATCAGCTTTTTCTGCAGCAGGGGTGAGGTTGGCTCCAAGCTGTCTTGCTTTCAAACCAGGGAAGTTTCACATCCCTCACGTGGGATCTTGGCAGCAGATCCGTGCTCTGCAGTCTGCTGGGGTAGGTGTGAGAATCCCAGCCTGCCTCAGCTCTGCTCTGTCCTCACTCCCCTCCAGCCAGGGGGTGTGAAGAGCCACCATCCCCTGGTCATTGCCTGCCACATGCCCAACGCTGTCTCTTGCCCTTCCACAGGGAAACTGAGGGAAGAGGAAGGCCAGCCAAGAGCAGGTGGCTCTCTTTGCAGGACCTGCTGCTTTGAGCATCGTAGTGGAGCCAAAGAACCTTTGAGCATCATTCTAGAGCCAAAGCCAAAGGTGGTGCAGCAGGACCTGGCCTGAGCCAACATCTCCCAGCATCTGCCACCTGCTCCCTCTTCTCTTTGAGCTGCAGACTTGCATCAGCCCAGCTCTGGCTCCCTTCTTGGCTGGCTCTAGGGCTGTGGATTTGTCTCTTGACTGCTCTTTTGCCCTGTTAGCTGTGCAGCTGCCCTGTTAACAGTGGTTATGAAGACACCAAGCAGTGGGCATCAGCTGACCCACGTGAGGACAAAGGTCAGGGCCCGTGACAGTGGTGGTGGTAGGGACTGGGCTCTCCTGTGCTGCCACAGCCCTTGCTTTCTGCCAGCCCCTCTGAGTGATGCAAGCTGTTCCCAAAAGAATAAAGCAAATCAAGGTCACTGGACAGAGCTGAGTTCATCTGAGATGCATCTGGACTCGATGACCTTAATGATCTTTCCCAACCTAAATGATTCTATGATTCTGTGGTGCTCTTGCTCCAGGTCCCTTTCTCCTCTCAGTGCCACTCGAACCCCCCTTCCAGCCTCAGAGAGCATCCTCTGTCCTTTCATCAGGGGGAAGTGTAAACAGGAGCCCTTCTTGGGCTCCTTGTTATTGCCAGCATTATTTTGTACAGCTCCATTGAGCTCCCCACATGTCATCTCTTCTCTAAATTTAACAAGCCTAATCTTTTCGATCTCTCCTTTCACAGGCACCTTCATCTGCCACTGATCATTCTTGTTTCCCTTCTCTAGAACTTGCTGGGCAGGCACAGACGTAACCAGGGAATGCACCCACTCCAAGGTCACACATTCACTTGGATGTTGCCATTACAGTTGGGTTAGAACTCTTCTTGATATGTTTCTTACCACTGTTTTTCTTGCAGGCTTACTTGATCATTCTCACAGCTGCACCCTGAGCACTGTGCTCCATGAGTTGTTGGCTGTAGTCTTTCCCCTGTGTCTTCTCTGGTCATTCAGGAGGCATCAGTCACATCCTGGCCAGTGCCAAAGTCCTTCCTGGTTCTGGAATGCTGGCAGAGCAGGTGCCATGACTGCTTCCCTGGGGAGCTGTTCCAGGGCTCCACCACCTGCTGGGGGAAGAACCTCTTCCTGATATCCAGTCTAAACCTCCCTGACACATCTTCCTGCCATTCCCTTGGTCATTGGTGACCAGAGAGAAGAGCTCAGCATTCCAACCATTCTGTATCCTTCGTATGTTGTGGATTCTAGAACTATTATCTTAAATTTGGAAATTCCCCCCCCCTCCTTCTTTTCTCCTCTTCTCCTCCAAGGTTGAGGTGAGTTATTTAAAGGAGTGTCACATTCTGCTTGCACTGAGGCACGAAGAAAGTCAGACTGTGTTTTGACAGAGCTGAGCAGAAGCCTATGGTTACACAAAGATATGGAAGAGCAGTTTCAAAGAGGTGGCTTATCAGAAACAGGGTGAATTGTGATACAGGAGTGAGGAGGAGCGGCGCTGAACGCCTGAGAAGAGGCCTTTGAGAACAAACAAAGGGCCTGGGATGAAGGGGGAAATGCCAGATGAGAGCTGTGTCCTGAACATGGCCAGGATTTCAGGGAAGCTCCTGCTCACTGCAAAGGCTCTGGCCACAAAATGAAAGCTCTTGGGAGCAGCTGGAGAGGAAATAGGAGGAGAGGAGAGATGGAATCCAGCTGTCCCAGCTTACAGGGCACTGGGGACTGTGGTGAGACACTCCAGTTGAACCCTCCCTGCTCCACGCAGAGATCTGAGGGCTGGGGCTGCCACAGATGGTTTGTGGCCTCCCAGATCCGTGGAGGGGATTGAGGCTGGAAGTTTTGGTATTCTTTGGGGGCTGTTTTAACCAAACTGGTCTGCAGAGCGAGTTAATGGAGAAGACTGTGGGTCCTTCAGGCTTCACAGCCTGGCCCTTTGCTGGCTTGAGTGCTTGGTTGCCACCCCCAGCACTTGTCCCCTCTCTCTCATTTTCCTTTGTCCCTCCAATTGCTGTGACACTATTTTAGGGTGGGGTAGACTGAGATGCTCTTCCCTAGTAGGAGAGGAAGGCACATTCCTAACATGAAAGCCCCCCCCCCCCCCCCCCCAGGGCCTGCCAGGCTCATCCCATCCTGACTCTGCAGGTAGGAGACCAGATCCTGGAGGTGAACGGCAGGAGCTTCCTCAGCATCCCCCACGACGAGGCGGTGAAGCTGCTCAAGTCTTCCCGCCACCTCATCATGACGGTGAAGGACATCGGGAGGCTGCCCCACGCCCGCACCACCGTGGACGAGACCAGGTGGATCGCAAGCTCCCAGATCGGAGAGACCCTCGTCAGCTCGGCGGGGTACGTGCTCGGTACGGCCCGTGTCCACTCAGAGCTCCTGTGGGGTGCAGACATCACCCAGGTTGGGTGTGGAGCCCCCAGCACGTGGAATCGAGGCAGCCTGGTGGACAACCCGTTGGGAGGAACACCCGTGGTGCTGGGGGGGGGGGGGGGGTGGCCCCAATATCCAGTGCTTAGGAGGCAGCATCTCTGGGCTGTAAGGGGGGTCAGGAGGGGACAACATCCTGCTGCCCCTTCCTTGCTCTCTCAGGCCAGAAGCTTTTAGCTTACGGGCACGGAGAGGAGAGAGTGTAACAGATGTGGTGTCAGATCTCAGGTGAGGAGCGATGGGCACGTGGGGCTCGGTGCTAACTGATCTTCTCCCTCCTCACAGGGCAGTGGGCAACCATGCTGCGGAGGCGATGGCCAGGGTAAGAGATACCCCACCCTCCTGATGCCTTCTGACAAAAAATCACCATCATTGTCTCTTGTTTTCCGTGGGAGGGAGGACTTTGTGCTCCTGATCATAAAATGATGCTTCTTTTATGAGGACCGGTGGGTTTTAACCAGCTTTAGACTTTCTCCTCATCTTGCCACCTCTGTCTCTGCAACAGTGGCACAATGGGTACCCCCTCTCCTGTGCCAATGGTGGGTCAGTTCTCCAGCACATCTGGTGCCTCCTGGCCAGGGATTGATCCTGTTAATAGGCAAGGGGCAATGATCACACACAAGCAAGGACCACGGGGTCCTCTCCACCCTGCAGAGGTGTCCATGACACCTTCCACGTGTCTCTGGGCCCTGGGATCTCTCCACCCTCTCCAGCACACCAGCCAGTGGCAGGCTGCAGCAGCAGCAGGGATGTACCCACTGCTGTGTGCCAGCCTGGCTTCTCCAAACGCCCCTTCGCAGAGCACATTCCTTTTAAAATGGAAATGAAACAGTGAGGTTTCACAGGTGGCTTCCACTGATAACAGCTTTGCACTGTTTGCTGGCAAATCATGCTCTCCAACCTCAGCTCCTCCCAGTGTCTCCAGGATAGTCAGGGTCTTGCCTGGCTCCATATCCTCGCACTGACTGTGCCAACACTGCCTGGGAGGGGAACAGCAAGGACCTCCTCTTAGAAATCCCTGAAAGAAAGAGCCTTTCATCTGCAGCCAGACATGTCTCTCCCTGGGACTCCTTTGGTTACCAGTGGCTCTTTCTTCACCAGGCTCTGCTTTAAGCTTGTGGCAGGAGTAAATGTGCCTTTTATACAAGATGGGAAGCTTTTATCTCTCTCGTGGCCCCAGTTCCCCCAGCCTCCTCTTAAATTAAGGGACAGCATCCACTCCTGCTCAACAGAGCTGGGGAGCTTTGTTTATTCAACTGGTGCTGCATAAACTCTTGGCTCTGGAGTTATGCAGACAAGTAGTGGCACTAAGTGAGTGGCCCCACTGGTGAATCCTTGGGGTTATCTGCCTCCAGTCCTTCTCAGCATCCCCCATCCAGTCTTGCTTTCCAGCTTTACAACTGGATGAAAGGGTAAGTGGTAAGTGGATGGGAGTGATCCAGCAGTGGTCCAAGTGGCCAAGAAGGCCAATGGCATCTTGGCCTGTGTCAGACACAGCGTGGGCAGCAGGAGCAGGACAGTGACTGTGCCCCTGTACTCAGCACTGGTGAGGCCACACCTCGAGTGCTGGGTTCAATTCTGGGCCCCTCAGTACAAGAAGGACATTGAGGGGCTGGAGAGCAACCAGAGAAGGGCAATGAGGCTGGGGAAGAGGCTGGAGAACAAGTCCTGTGAGGAGAGGCTGAGGGACCTGGGGTTGTTCAGCCTGGAGAAGAGGAGGCTGAGGGGAGACCTCTTCACTATATACAGCTGCCTGAAAGGAGATTGAAGTGGGGTGGCTGCTGGGCTCTTCTCCCAAATGACAGGAGATAGGATGAGAGGAAATGGCCTCAAGTTGCACCAAGGCAGGTTCAGATTGGATATCAGGAGAAATTTCTGCACCAAAAAGATTCTCATGCACTGGCAGAGGCTGCCCAGGAAGGGGGTTGAGTCCCCATCCCTGGAGGTGTTTAAAAGACAGGTAGATGAGGTGCTCAGGGATGTGGTTTAGTAGTGGACAGGTGTGGTTGGACATGATGATCTCAAAGGTCTATTCCAACCAAGCCATTCTCTGATTCTATGAGAGCTGCAGCCTGAAACCCACAGATGGGCTGGTAGGCAGAGCCCAGGGCAAGGGGGCAGTGCGTGATCCTGCCTGTGCTTCCCAGCTGTCTCAGCAGAGAGAGAGCTGCCCTCCTTTCAGCAGCTGATTCCTCACCATCCCAGGCCAAATCCCATCTCCTGTCTCCTTCTGCAGCCTGTCTTTTACCGGGGCCTGGCGGGCTCGCAGGTGACGCTGAGCAGCATGGTGAACCAGACCCGAGTGATGCTGGAGGAGCAAGCGCGGCACCTCCTGAACGAACAGGAGCGAGCGACCATGGGGTACTACCTCGATGAGTACAAGGAAGGCAACATCTCCGTGGATGCTCTGGTCATGGCACTCTTCGAGCTGCTCAACACCCACGCTAAGGTGAGGCCCACACCAAGGTTTCTTGTACCCAGTGGAGCAGAGCCACTGTCGTGGGGTGACCCTGCCCACAGGGTTATCTGCTCAGGGTCCAGGGTGAGGGTATGAAAGCAAAATCCAGATGTAAGGCATGAGGGGGATACAGGCTGGTGTTTGGTGGCCAAGGATCTTCTGGTAAAGCTTAGTGCCAAACCTCCTTGTGCTGCCCTGCCTGTACATCTCATTACCTCTGTTGAGCAGTGTGGGAGGATGGGTCTTCACCTACCCAGGAGTACGGTCACGCTCCAACCTCTCTTTGGTTGTCTGTCTGCCTGGCCCAGTTCTCACTGCTTTCAGAGGTGCGGGGTGTGATCTCCCCGCAAGACCTCGACCGCTTCGACAACCTGGTGCTGAAGAGAGAGATCGAGTCCATGAAGGCTCGACAGCCCTCAGGGCCCAGCGTCGGCACCGACTCCTACTCCATGATGTCCTACAGCGACACCGTCTCTTCCTCAAGCAGCCACTTCACTGCCACAACCGTCAGCTCGGCCCGGGTGAGTCCCTCCTGCCTGTTCCTTTTTCTTTCCACACCTGCTCCTGGCAGCCCTGCAACAAATTCATGTCCCTGGAATGCTATAGAGGCTTTATTCCCAACATAAAAAGGAGATGGAACTGTTGGAATAGGTAAAGAGAAGGGCTATGAAGATGATCTGAGGGCTGGAGCACCTCTGCTATGAGGTGTTCAGTCTGGAGAAAAGAAGGCTCTGGAGAGAGCTTAGAGCAGAATCCCAGTACTGAAAGGGGCTCCAGGAAAGCTGGGGAGGGGCTTTTTACAAGAGCCTGGAGTTATAGGTTGAGGGGGAATGGATTTAAATTGGAAGGGGGAAGATTTAGATGAGACATTAGGAAGAAATTCTTCACAATGAGGGTGGGGAGGCCCTGGCCCAGGTTGCCCAGAGCAGTGGTGGCTGCCCCATCCCTGGAAGAGTTCAAGGCCAGGTTGGATGGGGCTTTGAGCCCCCTGATCCAGTGGGAGGTGTCCCTGCCTATGGCAGGGGTTTGGAACTGGATGGGCTTTTAAGTCCCTTCCAACCCAAACCCTTCTGTGATTCTATGATTCTATGACTCATTTCACCCTGCAGGACACCCCGTTCCATCAGCTTCCCTGATGGATTCCCCCAAAGCTTGTTTTTTCCCAGGTGGGCTGGGTGCAGTGGTGTGGTTTGAGGTGCAGTAGGGTGACACATGCTTGTATCTCTGTGCCCCTGAGATCGAGATGCCCGGGGACTGAGCCTGGTGCTCTCACTTTGTCCCCAGTGAGGGAAAAAATCCACCTCCCTTCCAGGACAGAGCAACGTGAGCTGCATCCCCACAGGAACCTCAGCAACTCCACGCTGCTCTCCACCAGCTCTGCTGTCGCTTTTAAATCACCTCAGAGGACCACAGAGGCTGGGTCACCTGCATCCTCTCCCACCCCTGCCCACTCTTTGGCATTAATTGCAGCTCTCCCACATCTCCTGCCAGCCCTTCCTTGCACTCATGGTCTAATTAAGTTATCGTAATCACCTCAGAGTGTACAGGCACAGAGCCCCGAAATTAATTTCCCAGCCGTAAAATGCCTTTCATATAAATGCATTTGAATCCTTGGAAATTAAAACCTTCATGAAGAGAACAATGGGTTTGCTGCTAGTTTGACAGCAAGGAAAGCAAACCAGCTCACAGCCAGAGAGAGATGGATTGTGCTCTGGAAAGCTCAGGCAGCACAGCCAGCAGGGGAGAGTGGAGGGGGCTTTCCTGCCTACGCTGTGTCACGGTTTAGCCCTGAGCTGGCTAATTTCAGCAGCTAAAACCATGCAGTGGGGCTCCCAGTTCCCTTCCTCCTCGCCCCCAGGGAAAGGAAAGCAAGAGGAAAAAGGATTGCAGGTTGGGAACTAAAACTACAGCTTTAATGAAATAATAATATAGTAATAATCATGATGGTGATGATGAAAATCATTAGAAAGCAATAAAATATATACCAATATGTGAGATTGTGCCCCTGTCCCACCCCTCAATGACTCTACATCACCACGAATGCTGTAGAGTAGACACAGGGAATGGGTCTATGGATAAGAGGGAGCTGAGCTCAGGAATTGGATTCAGGAAGGCATGGATCAGACAGATGAAGTCCTCACTGGACATCGGCCATCATAGAAAAATGAGACCCTTGTGCTCTCTCAGGTTTACACCATATGATGTGTATGGGATGGGATCCTCTGTTGGTCAGTTCGGGGTCACCTGTCCTGTCTGCCCCCCCCTGCAGGTGTGGCCTTTGTCACCAGCTCAAGGATGGCCCTGGTTACCAGAGGAATAAGTATAAACATTGGCCCTTCTGCACCCCAGTGCCCCGTGTTATCACTTTGAGAGAGAAACTGTCTGAAATACAGGCAGTCGGCTTTCAGAAAATGAATTTACTTAGACAAGACTGAGTTAGAGTCAGGAAACTGACTCTAATTTAGCTCAAAACACAACATGCAGCTTGGTCCAGCCTCCCAAGAGGCCTCAGAGAGCTTTAGGGCATCAGAGCTGAGTTTTTGTCCCATTGACTTCACAAATACCCACAGGAAAGCCATCTGCTCTGTTCAGGATGGATTATGGTGAGATCCTTTTTGGACTGTGATGAACAAAGCGAGTTTTGCACAGCTCTCAGGAGGCCTGGGAAGACCTTTCTGAAGTGGAAGAGGGCTGACACAGGTCTGCCAGGACTCGTGACACCATATTCTCATCCCTGTGACTGGGGCTGGACCACTCTTTGGGTGCGCCATGCTCTCCCTCCTGCTTCATGACCCCATGTGCCAAGCGTGGCCTCTTAGAACCAGAGAATCATAGAATCTCTTAGTTGGAAAAGGCCTTTGAGATCAAGTCCAACTACTAAACCAGATCCCTGAGCACCTCATCTGCCTGGATTTTAAACCTCTCTGGGGATGGGGACTCCACCACCTCCCTGGGCAGCCTCTGCCAGTGTCTGAGAACCCTTTTGGTGCAAAAGTTTTTCCTAATGTCCAATCTAAACCTCCCCTGGTGCAATCTGAGGCCATTTCCTCTCACCCTATCACCTGATGCACCAACGATGGCCCAGCCCCACCTGGCACACGAGCCCAGAGGTTGAGGAGGGAGGCCAGGGTGCTGTTATTGCAGAGGGTGGACCACACTCTTTTAAGAGCTTCCTTCGAGAAGATGTGTCCCTTGGTGACACTGCAGGTCCTCCCTGGCAGTGTGGCACCCCTTTCCCTGGTCATGAGAACGTAGACCCCTCAGGTGCTGGGGCCACTGATGCTTGAGGTGGTTGTCACCACTGCTCGCTAAAGCAGAGAGCACCAGCTCGTGGTGCTTTATCTCAGCCGGCAGCAGAGAGAAGAGGAGCAGAGCTCCGGGTCTCTGTGCTCTGCCCCGCTCTGCCCCTGCTGCTGTTGCCCTCCCCAGCACCTCTGGCAGGATGGGGCTCATCGCAGCCTCCCCGTTCAGCCCGGGGCTCAGCGGGATGCGGGTTCTGCAGGGGGGGTTTGCGGGAGGAGGGATGCCTTGTGCTGGCATTTGCTTGTCTCGCTCGTGTGTTCTGCATCCTCCCTGACCTTATGTTTTCGCTTCCACGCCTGTTTCAATCTGCTTTTCCCCTCGCACGTTCCCCAGGAGCGGCTCCTGTGGCTGATAGACCTGATGGAGGTAGGGGCTGTCGGCCAGGGGGGAGCTCGAGTGCTGCGGTTGCGGGTGGAGACTGCGCGGGGATGTGCGGGAGGAGGGGGGACGAACCGGCCAGGGGCCAGTGCGTGGCTCAGCCTCGTGAAGAGCCACCTCCTTTCACCCATCTCTGCCCTCTCTTGGCTCTCCCGGGCCATTGCAGAGTCCCTTGTCCCAGCAACCAGACCCAACCTTGAACCAGACCCGGCTGAACCAGTGTCCTGCGTGCACCGAAGTTCTCGATGCCACTGACAGCTCAGGGCTGGGGGTGGAAGGACCAACAGCATCAACACCTGACTGACCAAAGACTGCCCTTCGTGCTCCACCTGCTGCTGTGCTGTCTCGCTCTGTGGGCACCCTGGCTGAACACCACCAGGCTGGTCTCATTATAGAAGAGCTTGGGTTGGAAGGGATCTTAAAAACCATCCAGCTCCACCCCCCTGCCATGGGCAGGGACACCTCCCACTGGATCAGGATGCTAAGCCCCATCCAATGTGGCCTTGAAGACCTCCAGGGATGGGGCAGCCACCACTTCTCTGGGCACCCTCACACTAAACAATTTCTTCCTAAACTCTCTTCTCAATCTTCCCTCTTTCAACCTAAAAGCATTCCCCCCTCGCTGTATCCCTTCATTCCCTGATCAAGAGCTCCTCCTCAGCTTTCCTGTAGGCCACATCATCCATCCTCAGGGATGGGGAGAATTTTCCTTACAGATCTTGGGTCTGCAAAACTCTGGGCTCAGTGCAGGAGGAGTCAGTGGATTCGTGTTGTGCATGTCCAGCCTTGGCAAAATCCTCGTGCAGACTTCAGAGAGGCTGGACATGGAGAGGCTCAGAAATCATGACAGAGCTCTTGGTTGGGAGAAGGCTGAGAAGAGGTGCAGGCTTGTGCCCTACAGTGCATCTCCACGGAATGGAGCTCATTCCCTTCTCCTTGTCTGGGAGGAAATGGCAGGGTCAGCAGGTTGAGCACCTGCAGCAAGTGGTGGGGCTGAGAGCTGCTGGTACTGTTTAGGCCCAGAAGCCACATCCCTCTGGGAATGACACCTAGTTAGAGAGGATAGGTAGGGTTCCCAGATGGATTTTATCACAGGCACCCAGAACAGTGAGACACTGATTTCTTTGGCAGTGACACTGGACCATCTCCTCATCCCATCAGCTCTCCGTGGGTCACCAAAAACAACCAGCATGAGGCTGATCAGGGCCTGCCATGTGAAAAGTGATGCCATTATGGGATGCTTGAAGGGTACTCAGAGATGAGACAAAGCCATGTTTGGTGGTGCCACCCACAGAGGACGTGTGCCTGCCTGTTCAAGTGTCACCAGCACCTCTTGTAAATCTTGGATCTGGAGATGAATCCTGCAAAGCAGAGGGTAACTGTCAACTGCAGTAACCAGATGCCACTTGTGGATCAGAGCAGTGTGAATTTCTGATTTCTTACAAGCAAGGCAGTCAAGCATTTCCTTTGTCCCTGCCTCCTGCCCCAGCCCTCATTGTTTGGATTAAGGAATCCAAATCCCTGTTGTTTTCAGTTTTCTTCTCCACTGCCTCCTAGCAAAGACACTCCATCCAGAGGTGCATTCTCCTCTCAGGGCTTGATTCCACAGCACTGACTTTCTCCCAGCTCCCTGAAGCTGGGAAGGATTGAATCCTCATTGAATCCCTGAATCCTGTAGCTGCAGGATTGGGCCCAGCACAGTAGGGAATAGTTTTGGTGCTGCCCCCCACCCTGCCATGTCTTTGGTCTCTGTTTCACGAGAAGTATAAGCAAGGAGAGGATGGCACTGAGCTGTTCCTCTCTCTGGGAAGTAAATCTCAAGCACAAGATGATCTCTGTTTCCCCAGAGGGAGAGCAGAGGAACATTCCTAACCTATGTCCCCCATTACAGAGCTGCTCCAGCTCCCAGCTGGCCTCTGACCCATTCCAGGACAGGCACACACATCCCGTGTGGAGGGTTCCCATGTGCTTGGAGGGTGGAGAGAGAGTGAAGTCACTGTGTCAGTGTCATCACATCAACCTCAGAGCCCCTGAAGTCAGAGGTCTGTGCAGGGCCAGGGACTCTGGGGCTCTTCCAGACTCATGGATGCATTCTGGGATGGGAAAAGGAAGGGGACAAAAGAGGAAATGGGCTTATCCTTGGACTGACACAGTTGTTCAAAATTTAAACCTTGTGGGAGTCAAACTGAATAGCTCTGCAAAGCCCTCGTTAGCAGTAACTGGGAAATAAGGGACTCATTTGGAGCTGTGAGGTTAATTAAAGGTTGGGTTGTGTTCTCTGGGGAGGTGGCAGTTTCTCCACCACTTAATTTGCGGATTCCAACTGGCTGCCTGTCTGAAAGATGCTCTCCAGCCCTGTCGCTCCTGCTGTGGAGTCCGTGCAGGGCAGGAAGGACAAAAGTTTTCCAGCTGCACCCTGCCTGGCCTCCAGTTTCTATAACTAGAAAATAGATGAGGTAAAGGAGCAGGGAGTCAGTAGGGAGCAGCCTCCTCAATACCTGCTCCTATTTCAGAGCTGTAGCACGTGGCTTCGACGGGACTTTCAAGGGAAATCCAGGAAAGCACAGTCTTAAAATAGCCAATTCCTGAAAGCAAATGTGCTCAGCTTAAAAGCCATTATATTTTATTGCCCAGAGCAATTTTGGTTTAATTGCTTTTGCCCCCAAAGTTTTAAGCTTGGGGAAAGGCAAATCTCCTGCTTTGCACACTTCAGCAGAATGGAGAAGATGAGCTGTGCGAGTGTCCCTGGCTGCTCAGGGAGAGCACAGCCAGGGCTGTGGGATTGGGACCATCTCACTGGGCTGGCAGGGAGGGTGCAGGGTGCAGCTTGCTGTGCCCACCCTCTGTTTGCCAGGAGGATTCAAGTCTCTGGGCAGACTGGTCCTAGCTATGAGGCTGGGATGTGGCACGTGGTGTGCTCTGGGATGGGCTCGATGTCATGGTGATGGGCATAGAATTCATTGGCAGGGCTGGGGGAGGTGCCATTGGCAGGTTTTAGGGGGAGAACTGAAAATGCAGCAAATAAATTCTCTAAGACTCATATTTTGTATGAGAACAGGCAGATTCTTCTCTTTTTAGTAGCGATGTGACTGCTGATGGCAATCTGCTCCTGGTCACATCCCGGGGATCTGCTCCTCACACAGTTGCCAACAGCTCAGTGAACTCCTGGAGACAGGTTGAGGCTGGCAAAGGCAGGGCTGGAGAGGGAAGGGTTAGGGACACAGCTGAGATCCTTTTGGACGTGGCCAGGCTGGTGCTGAAATGCCACCATCTCTGCCTTGGCTCCTTTCCTTGTGCTCGCAGGCGTTTGGCTGGATAAAAGGCTCTGGGCAGCGTCCAGGCTGGTGCAGGGGGAGGTGGTACTTGGGCAGCTTTCTGCAGAACAGCTTTCTCATTGGAAGAAATGATGGCAAGAAGAGGGAGCTCTGCAGCAAACAGAGTGTTGTTCAGTGCAGTTTCCCCAGCGCTGTGTCGTGTCCAGCTGAGCATCTCTGCTCTTGGCATCACGCAGGGACGTGGTGGCAGTGGAACTTTTTAAACTCATTGGCACTGCAATCAAACCTGAAATCTTACGTGCAAAGCCCAGAGCAATTCTTGATCATTTTAACCAATATGAAGTCAAGTTGCTTTTGAAATAGCCCTACCTGCCTCTTCCTGCGCCCTCAGATGTGTGATATCACCTTGTTCTTCGTGCCAGTGCTTGGACCTGCACAGTCCTGTGGCCCATCAGGTGTAGCTCAAGCTGTTATTCCTGTTGCTGGTGCCATGTGTTTCACCAAATCAATCTTCTGCCCAGCTTGGCTGCACGGTCAGTAACCCAAGAAGGGGTAGGGGTACACATCCAACAGCCTTTATATTGGATTAACTGGTGATGTCCCAAGTGCAATTACACTCTAGGTAAAGAATGGATTGAGAACAGCCCTGAAGAGAAGAACTTTGGGTGCTGGGGGATGAGAAGCTCAACATGAGCTGGGAATGTGCGCTCACGGCCCAGAAACCAGCGGTGTCCTGGGCTGCATCCATAGCAGTGGCACCAGCAGGGCCAGGGAGGGGATTCTGCCCCTCTGGTGAGACCTCATGCAGGGTCCTGCTTTGAGTTCTGGAGTCCTCAGCACATGAAGGACATGGATCTGTTGGACTGAGTCCAGAGGAGGCCATGAAGATGATCCAAGGGCTAGAGCACCTCCCATATCAGGACAGGCTGAGAGCTGGGATTGTTCAGCCTGGAGAAGAGAAGGCTCTGGGGAGGACTTAGAGCAGCCTCCCAGGACTGAAAGGGGCTCCAGGAAAGCTGGGGAGGGGCTCTTGATCAGGGAGCGCAGGGATAGAACAAGGGGGAATGGTTTTCAATGGAAAGAGAGAAGATTGAGATGAGATCTTAGGAAGAAGTGTTTTCCTGTGAGGGTGGGGAGGCCCTGGCACAGGTTGCCCAGAGAAGCTGTGGCTGCCCCATCCCTGGAGGTGTTCCAGGCCAGGTTGGATGGGGCTTTGAGCCCCCTGATCCAGTGGGAGGTGTCCCTGCCCATGGCAAGTGGCTGGAACTGGATGGACTTTGAGGTCTCTCCCAACCAACCCAACCCATGATTCTATATTCTCTGAAATCAGCAGTGGATTCCCAAGCTGTCACTTTCTCTGTCACTCTCCGAACAAGCCATTTCTTTTAGTTCTCAATCTCCAGGGTTCCTTCTGAAGCCATGGAGATAAAAGCACTTTCTATCAATGTTTTTGCTGCTTCTCTGATGCTCTTAATTGTCTCCTGTGTCTATTTTGGGCCACTAACATCTTAGAGACACAGCAGCAGCCTCCAGCAGATGGGGGAAATGCAGATGCACCAGTGCTTTGACTAATCAGTTGTTTACCCTGCAATAAATAACACGCAGTTAGACACAAACTGTACCCTGCCCGTTCCAGCACAAACACACACAAACATCTCTTTGAATGTGATGGAAGGGAAGGCACTTTATGGGAGCTGCAGTAGCAGCTCTACAGACCAGGGTGCGCTGTGGGAGGAGGGTGCTGGGGTTTGCAAGGGCAGCAGGTGGAGCTGAGACTGTGCACCACTGCGGAGCATCCCCCAGGGCAGTGCCTGCTGCCTGCTTGGGGCAAAGCAAGCGGCAGAGTCACAGCTCTGAGCTTTGTCCTGTTCAGGGCCAGGCCAGGCACGGTCACTAGGGCAGAGCTCCACACTCAGCCTCCTCTGCAAACCCCATCCCTGCTGCTACTTAGCCAGGGTATCTTCTCTGCTTGGCTGTATCCAGCGTCCTCTCCTTGGGTCCATCCCAACTGACAGCTGCCCCCATGCAGACTGACTGATTCCCAAACACCTCCTTGATTTCTGGAGCTGTCAATGTGTTCAGAGCTGTGTCATGACTTCTGATGACATTTTGACTCATAAAGGGAAGGCAGTAGCAGCAGCTTCTGTTTGCATCTGAGGCTGACTGCTCTGGTTGATAAGAGAGTGAAGTTCTAAACATTTTCATTGCCCTTCTCCTGGGAAAGATCCAGGTATGGTACCTGCAGCCCTCAGACCTGGTTCCTCCTTCCAAATTAAACAGGAGGAGCTGAGATTTGGGGTGAGGAGCAAGTTCCTCCTCTGCAGAAGAAGCTGTCCTGGTGGGTCAGGTTCACAGCACGCTTTGAGCACACTTCTTAGCTTGGAGGAGTCAGTTTGCCAACCACCGTGTGAGTCTCTAGGAACTCTCCCAGGAAACCAAAACATTTGGGGTGCTTGGGGTGTCTGGGCAATGCCCTGCATCACTCTGCATGTTCCCTATCGTGCATGGGCTGTGGTGGTTGGTCCTTGCTGCTCTGACCTGGTTTTCTGTTCATTCTTTGCCTCATCAGAACACATCAGAATTGGAAGGAGGTGGAGACAGCCACCAAAGTAGCATCAACACCCTGCCAGACATCTCCCTGGTAAGAGATCGTGCTGTGTTGCTGCATCTCAGATGGGAGCTGGAGGCAAATTGATGATAACGGATTCTGCCTCAGCTTCTGCAGCTCTTTGCTTCATTCCCTGTCTGTGGATGTCACCACAGCCACTGAAGTGAATTAATCAGACCACTTAGGCAGAAGGATTCTGGCTGAATAAGAGCCAGAGCAATCCAGAACAAAAGTTGGGTAGATTGTCTTCTAATTGTTCTCATTTGTGAGTCGTGTTCTTATTGCCAATAAGGTCAGAAAGACATCTCTATGAAAATCAGCTCCTCTTACCATGGTTGCTGTGAGGAGGAAGATGCAGGAGCCTGGGGAAGTCCTCACAGCTGAGCACGGTGTCCTAAAGCCTTCTGTTCTTGTTCTGGCAGGATGATCTCTCCTCCTTCCCAGATGAACCACCCAACTTCAAGCCTCCTCCTCCTCCTTCAGCCCCTCAGATGCTGGACCCCTCTTCTGCCCAGCACAGGAACCTGGGGAAAGACAAGCCCAAGCGCCCTTCCTCCGAGTCCTCTCAGTCAGGTCTCTTCTTCGTGGCCCCCCGAAACCCCACGCCCCCTCCAAGCCACCCCAACAAGGACACGGTCAGCATGACCTCCACCGCTACCACATCCACCGAGGAGTCTGCCCCCAGCGCCATCTACGCTACCATTTCCCCAGCCCTGCACAGCTCCAGGAGGCACATGGATGCCCAACTCTCCTTGGTCAGCCAGCACCCCATCGGTCCCTTCCCTAGGGTCCAATCCCCAACAAGGTTGAAGAGCCCAGCCCCGGAGGGTCCCACAGCTGGTGGGCTTCAGAGCCCCCCTTCCCCATCCCCTCCTCCTCCCCCATCCCACCCAGCACCCCCTCCACCGGACAAGGGCAGCCCCCAGGCTGTGGCCAACCAGCATTTCATCATGGTGGAGGTGCACCAACCCAACAGCGAACCCGACGTCAACGAAGTGAGGCCCTTGCCCCAGGCCAGAGGTGGGTGTCACGTTGTCAGCCATGGGGTGAAAAATCCTTCTCTGAGATGTTCCTCAAGAGAGAAGACGCCCATCTGAAGGGCGGGAGCGGGACATGGTTTAGTAGGCAGGATGGTGTTGGGTTGGCAGTTGGACTTGATGATCTTGGAGGTCTTTTCCAACTTTAATGATTCTATGAACTGGGGGAACTGGAAGAGGGAAACCTACGTCAGGCTTGGTTCCTGGGCTTCCCTCTTCTTGGAGGTGATGGGGGTCGGCAGCACCTGCCAGGGAGGAGCTGCAGGGGCCAGCGCTGTGATTTTGGTTCAAACTCCAGGTCAGTGGGGTGGGGTAAAAGCCACAGAGCCTATATCCGTGTGGCAACGTTTGGTAGCTGTTTGTTCATTTGCTTTTTACCTCGAGATGAATTTTCCTTTGCAGAAAAAAGCTTGACAGCATCCTGACAAAAAAAAAAAGTGCTCTCAGAAAGCCCTGCACAGCATTAGCAGTGGTGTTAATCCCCGAGACAAAGCCCTCAGCCCTGGGATCTGGCAATGCTGGAAAACCTGGGAGGCTTTATGGCCAGAGCAGCCAGATCCCCCTCATTGAGAGCGTTCCTCAAAGCCATCCCAGTGACCTTTCTCCTTAAAGACCAAGCTCTGTCAGGCTCTTGATTGCAGCTTCTCTTTGGCGTGGGCTTCACTGTGTTAGTTCAGCAAATCTGCTTCCAGTGGAGTTTTTAAAGGACCAAAAAAAAAAAAAAGAAAAGCAGTTCTGGGATTTTCTCATTAAGTGCAGATTTTGGAAAAGAAAGACTAATTGTGCCCACACAAAGCTTGGGAGTCAGGTTTATCCCTGGAAGGGAAGGAGGAACGTGCTGAGGTCCCTCTGCTGTGGTCCTGCAGGAGTGGGAAGGTGATGCTGGAGCCCTGAGGGTGCTCAGAGCTTGGGATCTGCTTTCAGCTGAGCCGCTTGGGGCTGGGGGCACCCGCAGCATCCCCGACCCCCCCCTTGGAGATGCCCTGTTTGCATCCAGCTCTGCAGGTCCCGATACGAGCGGCGTTGTCGCCCTCCTGTGGCACGGTCCCCCCACCGCAATTAGTTCATTAATCTCAGGTTAATGAGGGCTGGATCGCATGACTCCAGCAGGTAACAGAGGCTGGATCCTGCCCCGGGGGTGTCAGCAGTGTGACCCCCACATCCTCCAGGGTTCAGAGCTGGTTTCCTGGACCTTCAGCCCTTGTTCCTGACACTCATTTCCAGAGGCTCGATCTGCACTGAGACTTCATCCTCAAAGAGGACAAAGATCCCACCTGGCATCTCCTCTTTGCTTGCATCTGTCCCCATGTCCTCCCAGATCCCGGTGTTGACCATGTGCTGGCTCCAGGTGGCCTCCAGCAAGATCCCTCTCCCTCCATCCCATTTTGGGATCTGGGTTGGATCCTGGACATGGTTTTGAGGGCTGGATGCTCCCTGTGCACAGCTCTGCTCTTCAGGAAGGATCCCCTTGGGAACCCTGCTCTGAAGTCTAAATCTAAACCCCACGCCCAGCCCCGGGAAGGGGTGGGATGTCCTCGCTGTGGAGGTGGTGCTGTGGGTGCTCAGCTGGCCGCAGAGCTGTGCTGCCCCATCTCCAACCAGCCCTCATCTCTCCGCAGCCTCCACGCTCTCCCAGCTGTCGGACAGCGGGCAGACCCTCAGTGAGGACAGCGGGGTGGACATCGGGGAGGTCGAGCTGAGCAGCAAGGACAAGAGCCGGCAGCCGGTCCTTGGCAAAAACCGGAGCCTCAAGGAGGCCACGAGGAGCGAGGGGGCGGCAGAAGGAGCCTCCAAGCCGGTGAGGCTGGGTGCCCGGGGGCTCGGGGTGCGGCGTTGGTGGGAGGTGGGAGCACCGAGGGCTGCTCCCTGCTGCCTCATCTGCTCTCTCTGCCTCCAGGCAGCAACCCCTCTCTAGTGCATTGATGGGATATTTATCTTCTTGTTCAGTGAGCTGGTGGGGTGAGCTGTGGGGGAAGGAGCCAGGAACAGCTGAGAGATGCCCTGTAGGGCTGATTCACTCCATCCTGGGTAAATCCTGTCCCTCCCAGCTCCAGGAAGCAGCTACCTGGGACATGGCAGAGTTCCAGACCGCAAGGGGACATCACAGGGTGATGTCCCACGAGTGATAGGACAAGGGGGAAGATTTAGATTAGACATTAGGAAGAAATTCTTCACAATGAGGGTGGGGAGGCCCTGGCCCAGGCTGCCCAGGGAAGCTGTGGCTGCCCCATCCCTGGAGGTGTTCAAGGCCAGGTTGGATGGGGCTTTGAGCCCCCTGATCAGTGGGAAGTGTCCCTGCCCATGGCAGGGGGGTGGAACTGGATGGGCTTGGATGTCTCTTCTAAGACAAACAATTCTATGATTCTGTGAAGTCACCTGCTGCCAGGAAAGGAGTGAGGTCTCAGGTATCAGGAGTGAATTGGAGGGTTTCTGGTGGAGACACATTTAGGGAGGAGCTGGAGAGCTGCTCTGCTCCTCCACAAGCCTTTCCAGACCTGCACACAAGTGGGATTATGGCCACGGATGTCAGAGGTCAGAGAGCAACTGCAGGCAGTGTGTCTGTCCTGCTCCCATGTGGGTGAAGGTGGGTCCTGGCTGAGGGAGCACGGAAGGGAGAAGGTTCCTGATCTCCTTTGGCAGTGCCCTTGTCTCTCCTCACAGCCGGGGCTCCTGGAGCCCACGTCCTGTCTGATCCGTGTGTCCAAGAGTGCACCCACCCTGGGGATCGCCATCGAGGGGGGGGCGAACACGCGACAGCCGCTGCCCCGCATCGTCACCATCCAGGTAGGGCAGCTGAGAACGGGAAGAACTCAATGCCCAGCCCAGCCCTCTCCTCCCTGGACATCAGGAAGGCCCTTCTGGAGGGGGTGGATTTTGAAGGTGTGCTTTCCTGATCACCCTGGATATCAAAGGCACCATCCTTCTGTGGGGGGGTGTGCTGAGAACTGCATTCCTGTCCCATGGATGACCCCAATCCATAATGTATGTTCTGGGAGCCAAGGATTTGCTGCAGTCATTTCAGAGGGGGTCTGGGCAGCCCCAAGAGCTTGGCTTGTGTCTCCAGATGCCTGGAAACTCCTTTTTCTGCCTAGACAGAGGATTGGGAGGGGGAATGGTGGATGATAGCTGGGGAACCGAGCCCTCGGGAGCTCTCTCCCCGCTCTGTGTCCTCTGCTGTTTACTCGGGGCAAAATTCAAGTTATTTTCAGGGAAAGAAAAGCAGAGCTGACTGTGCCTTGGTTATTCTTGGCCATCCCAGCTGGCACTGGGCTCCAGGAGCAAGCGGGGGGAAGCCAAATTCATCCCTTCGTTCTGATATGTGAAAGGTTTCATTTCCACCACGTTCACTGGGTCAGGGTGGACATGATGGAAATGAACCATTTGGCATTTTCCCAAAACTGGAATTTCATCCCTGGGCTGAGCCAAGGGAGTGGTGGGACCACGAGCTGACCACTTCTTTCTTGCAGCGTGGGGGCTCGGCCCACAACTGTGGGAAGCTGAAGGTGGGCCACGTCATTTTGGAAGTGAACGGCACGGGGCTGCGAGGCAAAGAGCATCGGGAAGCCGCCCGGATCATCGCGGAAGCCTTTAAGCTGAAGGAAAAGGACTACATCGATTTCCTGGTCACAGAATTCAACGTCGCTCTTTAGGAACCCAAATGGGTTTAGGGAGAGTGGCTTGGGATGGAGAGCATCCGTATGGGGATCAAAGGCAGCGCTGGAGGTGTGAAAGCAGCATCCCACCACGCAGAGCCCTCACCCTGCTGTGCCACCCCCCGCACGTACAGACACCCCCATCTCATCCCCAGATGTCCCCTCGCCCACCGCAGACTCTCGCTGCCTGGGTAGGGCAGGCGGAGAACGGGCAGGAATCACTGCACATCCCTTAAAGTCTCCTTCCTTGTCTTCTCTGGGGTGGGGGGGGCTGCGCTTTGGGGTCACCCTCTCCCCCCTCGGCCAGGCTGGGTGGAGATCTGGGTGTCCCCGCTGTCATTTGAGTGCCACACGCAGAACAAGGTGGGCCCGTGGCTCAGGATGGAGGGGTTTCAGGTGGTCACTGCTCCCTTGGATGTTCGTGCCCAGGTGGGTGGCACGGGCCACGGGTGGGGACGCAGAGAGAGAGAAACTGGAGGCCTTGTAAATTGCTGGCAACGTCGTCGTATTTATATATACAGAGCTTGTGCTTTTAATTTTTCAATAAATCTATGAGGTTAGAAAAAGGCTGGGTTTGTGGGGGTTTCTTTGGTCTGAAACAGGGTGGTAGCAAGGACAGGGGCCAGGTTGTCTCTGGGGCAGCCCAGCACTGCAGGGTGGGTGAGAGCGTGGAGATGGTGTGCTTCACAGCAAAACTGCCACATCCCCAGGGACGGCATCTTCCATGCACATCCCATCTCCAGCCCTAGCCCTATTCCTATCCCATTTTATTCCAATCACATCCCCTTCCCCTTCCCCATCCCCATCCCCATCCCGTTCCATTCCATTCCATTCCATTCCATTCTATCCCATTCCATTCCATTCCATTCCATTCCATTCCATTCCATTCCATTCCATTCCATTCCATCCCATCCCACCCCATCTTATCCCATTTCATTCCCTCCCCATGCCACCCCCCTCCCCATCCCATCCCATCCCACCTCATCCCATTAAATTCCCTCCCCTCCCCATACCACCCCCCTCCCCAAGCCATCCCATCCCATCCCATCCCATCCCATCCCATCCCATCCCATCCCATCCCATCCCATCCCATCCCATCCCATCCCACCTCATCCCATTAAATTCCCTCCCCATCCCATCCCATCCCATCCCATCCCATCCCCATCCCCATCCCCATCCCCATCCCATCCCATCCCTCCCCATCCCATCCCATCCCATCCCATCCCATCCCATCCCATTCCATCCCATCCCCATCCCCATCCCATCCCATCCCCATCCCCATTCCCTTGCCCAGTCCCATCTCGGGGTGCCGCAGCCCCCCCGCCCCGCTAGGGGGCGTGGGCGAGTACCAATGGCTCCCTCTCGAGTCCTCCTCCGCGGCTCTGATTGGCCGCCGCCGCAGGCTATGCAAATCGCGGGGCTGGTGGGCGTGGCTATGCTAACGACTTCCCCTTCCGCGCTCGGATTGGGCGGGGCGCTCGGCTATGCTAATGAGCCCTTGGCCCCGCCCCCTCTCCTCCCCCCCCCCCGCCGGCAGCGCTATTGTCCGGGGGGACCGGGGCTGCGAGCGGAGCCGCCGGGAGAGGAGGGGCTGCCCGGGCACCCCTGCAGGTGAGCAGCTCTTGCATGCGGGACTGGAGGTGCCAGATGTGCCCCTCCAGGTGTTGAAGGCTTTAAACCGGACGGGGGTGGATTTAGATGAGACATTAGGAAGAAATTCTGCACGCTGAGGGTGGGGAGGCACTGGCACAGGTTGCCCAGGGAAGTGGCTGCCCCATCCTTGGAGGTCTTCAAGGACAGATTGGATGAGCAGCCTGATCCAGTGGGAGGTGTCCCTACCTATGGCAGGGGGCTTGGAACTGCGTGGGCTTTAAGGTCCCTTCCAACCCAACCCATTCCAACATTCTGTGTGCCCCCCACAGATGTGCCCCTGGCTCAGGGCATGCAGGAAAGGAGAGAGCACAGCTGGATGGATGCACAGCCGGATGCACACCAGGGGTCGCATCCAGCGCCCCCCAGGCTGTGCTGAGCCCTGCCCGCAGCTGGGAGCCAGCTGGGGTCCCTGGCTGTTGGGGAGGATCCCACAGCCCCCTGGAGTCCCCTCGGCCAGGGATGCTGCAGGACTACCAGCACATATCCTGTCCATTCCACCCTACACCATCCCAGAATTCGTGGTCATGGGAAAACTTGCCATAACTTTCCTTATTCCTGTGCTGCATCCCCATCCGGGGCCAAACCTGCTGTACAGCTTGCAGATAGTCCAGAGGGATTCATGGGCTGGCGTGGCCAAAGGGTGTCCAGGGGTTTTCATGATCTGGAGTTTCCAGAGGGTGCCTGAAGGGTTTCATCAGTCTGAGGGTGTCCAGAGGGTTTTGTTCACTGAACGCTGTCTGGAGGGTTTCATGGGCTGGTGTGACCGGAGGGTGTCCGGAGGGTTTCATCAGCCAGAGGGTGTCCAGCACGCTTCATCAGCTGGAGGGAGTCCAGAGGGTTTCATGAGCTGGTGTGGACAGAGGGTGTCCAGGGGGTTCATCGATCAGAGGGGATCATGGGCTAGTGTGACTGGAGAGCATCCAGAGGGTTTCATCATCCAGGGGGTTCCTGGAGGGATTCATCGGGGTGGCGTGGCTGGAGGGTGACTGGAGGCTTTCATCAGCTGGAGGGTGTTGGGAGGGTTTAATGAACTGGCGTCACCAAGGCTACCAAGCAGGACACAACAACAAGCTGGAGGCTCATGGAGGCTGTGGGATGTGAGGCCGTGCCACTGCCGCCTCCGAGGAAGTTGCAATCGCTGCCTTCAACTTCAGTTCCTTGTTTTATTTAAAGTGCAGCTGCGAGCGCTCGGCGCTCTCGGTTCCGTAAAGCCGGTGGGTGAAGCCGGTGTCGTGGGTGCCCCTTGCTCTCAGCACCCTTTCCAAACACTCTGGGTTGGACTTCCTGGAGAGCAGAGCGGTTGATGCCGTGTTTTTCCAGTCCCAGCTGGTTAACCCCCCCTGCCCTCTCGTGTCCCCTGCCACCTCCCCGTCTCCTCTGCTAATAAGGGATCTCAGTGCCACCAGCTCTGTCACTGCCGCAGCGTCTCTCTCTCCAGACGGGGATTAAGGCCACCCTTGGCAAGCATCACAGCCAGCAGCAGCCCCTGGCTCCCACATCCCACAGCAGATCCTGGGGATAATGCTGTCCCCAGGGAGGAGAGGGCCCTGTGCCACAGCCAGCAGGGTTCTTGTGCCCAGCAGGGAGGCAGGAAGGCAGCTGCAGGAGCAGCAAACTGTCCCATCGTGGCACTTCACTTCCGTGCAAGTGATGGAGAGATGCTGCATCCGCAGGGTTTGGTACCTCTCCATGGGGAGGTGGCCTCTCCAGAGAGAGGAACTGGGAAGATGTGTGAGCTTTAGGATGATGGTGGAGTGAGAAGCGTGTGAGCCTTCAGAGGGCGAGGAGGGTTTGTCAGGCTCTTCCTCACTGTGATGGTTCCTCCCTTGCTTTAATGGTGAACAGCGCGAACTAAGAAAGCGCCGTTTCCGCTTCTCTGCCCTCTTTCATGCTCAGAAAATGGGACTCTGTGGGCTTTGAAAAAAAAAAGAAAAGGAATTCATTTATTTTCTAAAAAAAAGGGGGGTTTTAAAATAAAAACGCAGGAATTCCTCCCTCCTGGAGTGCAGCCACCCCTTGCCAAGTTTCAGCCTGAGGCGGTTCTGGCCCCCTTCAAACCCCCCCAAAAGCAATGCTTCCAATGCTCCTGCTATGAGCTCGGCCAAAAAGATGAGCTTGAGGCAGGAACAGAAGTGCAGGGAGGCTGTGAGAGACCCACACTCCCATAATAAGCCCTCCTCAGCTCTCCCTTGCAGCTTGCCAAGATCAGACATCAACCCCTGCTTGCTTTTAACCTCCCTTCTTAGACACTCAGCACAAAAATGTCTGGTTTTGTGCAGCGTGTGCACAGGCAGTGCCCCCTACAGAGCCTGGGCAGCGTGGGGATTCAAGATCAGAGCTTTTTAGGCTAAAAACCTGCAGTTGGAAGTCTCTGGCTGCAGGCAGGGCTGCTGGCACTGCCCATTTGCCCTCTCGGAGTGCTGGGGTGCAAATCTCTGCAGGGATGCGGGTGCCTAGGGACTGGGTGCCCTCTGGAGCTGAGTTTGGAGCTGGTGGTTTAGGGAAATAAAACATCCATCCTCTGTCAGGGAGGGGGGTTAAAATCCCCTTTAAAGGGACTTTAACCTCCCTCCCAGGCAAGAAATAAAGATTGTATTTTGGGGCAGAGGGAGGGTTATTCCCCATCGCTCAGAAGATGTTGCCTTCATGCCATGGAGATGGAGGTGGGGGGTTGGAGCCCCCCTTAACCTGCCTGCTCTGCCCAGGGTTGACAAGGCAGTGAAGGCAGAGTGACAGCAGCCCTGTCCCCCCTTCCACAGCGTGAGGGATGCGGCGTCTCCTCCGCTGTCACCGCTGATAAAAGCTGGGAGCGGTGACGGGGCGTTGCTTCGTGTCAGCCTTGGCTGTGCTGCTGCTCCTCTGCCTCACCCCAGGCCATGAGCTGGGAGCTCTCAGCCTTGCACCTCGCTCTGTCCTGCAGGGCATTGCTTGCAGGGCAGGGATGGGATCACAGTGGCAGAGGGTGAAGGGGATCAGAGATCAGCTGAGGGTAGGGACGGGCAGAGGCAACCCTGATGAGACCTGGCAGCACTCATCATTAGAGTGTTGGTCTCTTCTCCCAAGTGACAGGTGATGGGACGAGAGGAAATGGCTTCAAGTTGTGCCAGGGGAGGGTCAGATTAGACATCAGGAAAAATTTCTTCACTGAAAAGGTTCTTAGGCAGTGGCAGAGGCTGCCCAGGGAGGTGGTGGAGTCTCCATCCCTGGAGAGGTTTAAAAGATGGCTAGACTAGTTTGTCAGGGATCTGGTTTAGTAATGGGCAGGTATGGTTGGACTCAATGATCTCAAAGGACCTTTTTCCCTGTGGAGAAGGACTTGGGGTGCTGGTTAATGAGAAGCTCGACATGAGCCGGTGCGTGGGCAGCAGGGGAGGGAGAGGATTCTGCCCCACTCTGGTGAGACCCCACGTGGAGCCCTGTGTCCAGTTCTGGAATCAACAACATAAGAGAGTGATGAAAGTGTTGGAGCAGGTCCAGAGGAGGCCACGGAGGTGATCCGAGGGCTGGAGCACCTCTGCTATGAGGACAGGCTGAGAGAGTTGGGGTTGTTCAGCCTGGAGAAGAGAAGGCTGTGGGGAGACCTTAGAGCAACCTCCCAGCACTGAAAGGGGCTCCAGGAAAGCTGGGGAGGGGCTTTTCACAAGGGCCTGGAGTGACAGGATGAGGGGAAATGGCTTTAAATTGGAAGGGGGAAGTTTTAGAGACATCAGGAAGAAATTCTTCACGATGAGGGTGGGGAGGCCCTGGCCCAGGTTGCCCAGGGAAGCTGTGGCTGCCCCATCCCTGGAAGTGTTCAAGGCCAGGTTGGATGGGGCTTTCAGCCCCCTGATCCAGTGGGAGGTGTCCCTGCCCCGGGTAGGGGGGTGGAACTGGATGGGTTTTGAGGTCCCTTCCAACCCAAACCATTCCATGATCTGTGATTCTATCATTCTGTCATTGTATCACCATCCTGAACAAACAAGACACAATTCAGGACAGCCCCAGGCCGAGAGGCAGAGGGACAGGAGGGGCTGAGCATCTCAGGCAGAGCAGAATTCAAGAGTTAAAAGACATTTTCTAGCTGACGCTTTTAAATTTCTTTTCAGCTCTTTGTCTGGTTGCTCTGTTGCAAAATCCCAGCTTTCAAAGAGCAAGATTAGAAAAGCTATATATGTATATATGCACACTGGTATTGTTTGGCTTTGCTTTGTGGTCCCTGAGTACAGAGCCACATCGTTTTTGAAGCTTTTCTGTGCTCCTGTAACAGCAAGAAGCTTGCTTAAAGGGGAAAAAAATCCAGGGGTTTTTCTCTTTTACCACCACAACCATCACTGGAGAGATTTTCTGGGATAATTTAATCCAATTTGCCCAGAGAAAACAGGACCCACAGGCACGATTTACCCACAGACACCTTTCACCCACCACCCACCCACTGGGTCCCCCTTGGGCTTGTGTTTGGGGCTCCTCATCTCTTGGAGTTGGCTGGGTCCCCCTTGGGCTTGTGTTTGGGGTTTGTCATCTCTTGGAGATGGCTGGGTCCCCCTTGGGCTTGTGTTTGGGGTTTGTCATCTCTTGGAGATGGCTGGGATCCCTTGGGCTTGTGTTTGGGGCTCATGTTTGGGGCTCCTCATCTCTTGGAAATGGCTGGGTCCCCCTTGAACTTGTGTTTGGGGCTCCTCATCTCTCAGGGATGCTGCAGGGCTTGTGTTTGGGTTGGGGGGCTCTTTGGTGTGCAGCTTCTGGAGGCCAGGATGCAGGCAAGGGCTCACAGCTGGAACATCTCAGCTCAGAGAGAAGCTAAAGCCAAAATTGCTCTTGAGCTGCACTGAGCAGTCACAGAGCCTGCAGCATCCCGTGGGCAGCCCAGTCCTCACTGGCAGCAGGAGAAGCCATGGAGCATCTCCAGGTGTGGAGAATGGAGTTGCCCAACCAGTGTATGGAGAAAAGCCTCGTGGAAACACCTCAGAAGGTTTACAAGACCCTAAGGGATACTTTGGGCTTTGCTCCCTGCCCAGAAAGCCCCAGGGATGCAGGAGGGCTGGGAGTGCCCTGATGGTACAGGGCTGATGCCTGAGGACCTTGATACCAGGTGGCACCAGAAAAATAATGCCCCAAACCCCTCTGTCAGCAGGATTTAAGCCGGGGGATTTGCAGAGCTGAGGCTTTGCAGTGGGTTAAAGCACGTGGGTGCTGTGGGTTTGCTGCTCATCATCACCATCCCCAAGCCACCAGCACCCCCAAATCACCACAGCACCCCCTCCAGCTGAATAAAGCCACCCCAGGGACCGTGTTGTGGTTTCATTAGCAGCCCAGTGCTTGCACAAGCTCTCCTCCACGTGTCACTAATTACACAGTAACGAGCTGGATTAATTGCCTGCCTGTAAATGTGCCAGGACGCGCTGGGGTGCCTGGTTACAGCCACAGCGTCCCTGGAGCTGGGAGCACCAGACTGGGGTGGGGACCAGGCGGACCTTCCCCTTGGAAATCCAGGATATGGACAAAGCCAGGTGGAATTCACCTTATCCTATATCCTGGATCTCCACCTGGCTGAATTTTGGGATTATATGGCTGAATTTGGGGACTGTATGGCTGAATTTTGGGGTTGGAGAACCCTCAGTCACAGTGGCTTTGGGAGGGGGCGCAGCTGACGATGATCCCAGGGACCCCCCTCCCCATTTTTCTTCAGCATTTGCCCCAAATTGGATTAAAAAATAAAGAGTTGGATGAATGGGCCTGATGGGGTTAAAAAAGTTGCGGCCGCCTGCGAACTTGCAGGAAGCACCCAAGCATTTCCTTCTTCTGCAAAAGCCCCACAGGCACAGGGAGGTTTTGGGGTGCTTGAGGGATGCCTGGGGACTTGAGGGGTCTTGGGGACCCCTGGTGGGGTCCTGGTGATGAGGATGTCTCAGGGATGCTGGTATGGGGTGAGTACCCCACCTGGGGCCAGGTGGGAGGTCCTGGTGATGAGGATGTCCCAGGGATGCTGGTACAGGGTGGGTGCACCCCATGTTGGACTGGGTGCTCCTCCGTGGCCCATATTGGGGATGCTATGGGGTTACTGCTGGTGGTGCTATGGTGGTGCTCGGTACCAGCCACCGGTGCATGGGCTGGTGCCACCTCCAGCACCCCATGGCCAAAAGTGGGTTGTGGAGGGCTTAAATCCAGCCCAGGGGATGTTGTTGGGAAAACCCCGTGGCCTTTCTTGCTGTTGGGTTTTCAGCATCCGGCATCTCTCAAGCTGCTGATGTGGTTCTGGGAACTCCAGCACAGTGAGGGGCGAGGCGAGGGTGAGCTCCTGCTTTTAGGTGGGGCAAGTGTGCTGGGTCTCTGCTGTCATCCCTCTTGCTGGCTCCACTGTCCCCAGGCCATGGCAGCGTGGCTGGGGTGACATCCACAGGGTGCCAGCATGGGCTGGGTGTCCCCAGTGCCCACACCAGGAAGAAGAAGCCTTGTGGGGTGGCTCTGGGATCTTCTGGGTGCTCCTGTGTCCCCTGAGCTGTGATGGCACCAGTTATGGTGCCCAGATTGTGGCTGCCCAGCCAGCATGGACTGGGTGTCGCCGGTGCCTACAGTAGTGGAAAAAGCCTTTTGGGGTGACCCTGGGATACTCTGGGTGCTCCTGTGTCCCCTGAGCCCTGTGATGGCACCAGTTATGGTGCCGAGGCTGTGGCAGTGCGGCTGGGGTGACATCCAGAGGGTGCCTTGTGGGATGGCCCTGGGGGTGCTCCTTCCCCACGGGGACCTCTGGGGGGACCATAGGGGATGCAGCAGCTTCATGGTGGAATGCAGGGTGAGGGGTTGGCCCAAGGGTGTCCACTCCATCATGGGGGGTTCTTCTTGCCCCCAGAGTTTAGGGGGCAGAGAAAGCCCTGGCAGTAGAGGGGGGACACGCCCCTTAGACTAAGCTCACTGGGCATCCCTCCCTCTTTCTCTGTGGCCCACCAGGACGCTTCGGGGATGCTGTGACCTACATTCACAGCAAGGAGGTCCCCAGCCTGGGCCATGAAGCGACACAAGTGATGGAGCCACGGTGCCCGCGGGCCATGGCCAGCCCAGCACCATGGCTGCACCGGACACAAACAGAGCTGACACGCTGGGAGGGAGAGCAGGAGGAGGAGGAGGAGGAGGAGGAGGAGGAAGAAGAAGAAGACGACGACAACTTTGGAAGGCGGATGGACGAGGATGGGGTCATCGGCCTAGGGGAGGACGCCCGGAGCCCACCATGGGGTGAGTCCTTCCCTCCCCACTTCCAAAGACCCTCCTGAGGGGGACCACGATGAACCTGGAGCTGGGGGGGCTGCGAGGGGGTTGGGGGGCACCAAGTGGCTGGTGGCAGCCCCGCTGCGCTGGTGTTTTGCAGGTGAGGACCTGGAGGAGGGGTCACCAGCAGAGGAGGGTCGCTGGCACCCACAGCAGGACCTGGTGGAGGAGGATGAGGAACGGGGCAGCTCCAGGGGGGATGAAGAGCCCTGGGGGGCAGAGAGCGATGGGGAGCCCTACCCCGAGCTCTCCTACGAGGGCCGGTGGGGCTCAGGGTCCAGCGTCAGCCCCGAGGGGCTGCGGGGTGGCCGGGCTCTCTGCCAGCCTCGTGGCTGCAGCACGGATTGTGGGGACACCTCGGGGTTATCAGACACCAGCCCTGGCCCTGCCACCCCATCCCGGGGCTGGGGCACAGCCGGGGATGCCAGCGGGGGGCACGGGCAGGGCTGGACCCCGAGCCAGAGCGTCCTGCTGCACCTCTCCCCCAATGATCTCCGTGATGCCACCAGCACCGAGCATGTCCCCAAGCTCCAGCCGGCCCCTGGCACCACTGGTTTGGCACCCACCAAGGACCTTTGGGGTGCTGGGACTCCCTCTGCACCCCAACAGCACGATAGGTCCCCGGTGCCCAAGAAAGCGATGCCCACCATGCTGCGCCCCAAGCCCAGCCGGCAGTCGCCAGCCCTGACCCCCCGTCAGCGGGGTGACAAGGGGACAAGGGGTCCCTCAGGCACAGCCGAGAGCACCCAGTATGGCCGAGGGCGCCTCAACCACCCCCTGCCCGACCTCTCCAAGGTGGAGGCGAAGGTGAAGTTCGACCAGAGCTACCGGCCACCGCGGGGCCGAGAGCTGCCCGCCTGCCCCAGGGCCCCCGGAGGCCCCATCGGGTTCAAGTCCCCGGCAGAGATCGTGCGGGAGGTGCTGCTGAGCAGCGGGGAGGGGGTCCCCACGCAGCCCCCCACTGCCACCACCGCGCTGCCACAGGAGTTCAGGTCGCCCAAGCAAGCCACCGCCCTGGTGCAGCAGCTCCAGGTAACGCCCAGCTGCCCCGGTTCAGCCTTACTGGGAGGGTCTGTGGGGTTGGGGGGAGAAGGGGGTCCAAGGAAAAACAGGGATAACAGCAGCACCATAAAGTGGCCGTGCATTACTGGGGGGGTGGGTTTGGTCACCCCCTTTAGATCCTGTACAGGGGCTGGGAAGCAGGGAAGGACCAGGAAAGGATGCAGGTGGTGCTCCAGGCTGGAGGCAGGGATGCTTGGGTTCCCACCAGGATGCCTTTACCCCTCCTTGATGCTTATCACCCCCAAGATGCTCGTCCCCTGGGATGCTGCTGGAGGAGAGGGTCTCTCCCATGCAGGGAAACAGGACCACGTCTGCACCAGATGGACTGAGTGCTTTGGGGGGCGAGTTACAGAATCATGGAATGGTTTGGGTTGGGAGGGACCTCAAAACCCATCCAGTTCCAACCCCCCTGCCATGGGCAGGGACACCTCCCACTGGATCAGGGGGATCAAAGCCTCATCAACCTGGCCTTGAAGTCCTCCAGGGATGGAGCAGCCACAGCTTCTCTGGGCAACCTGGGCCAGGGCCTCCCCACCCTCATCAGGTTTTCTTCCTGATGTCTAATCTAAATCTTCCCCCTTCCAGCTTTCCAAGTTTCTGCCCCCCACCCCAGTGACCCCCACCCAGCCCCATGGTCCCCTGTGCGGGGATGCCTTCTTCCATGCCACATCCCCCTTTGCCCCCCGCCCCTTGGGCACCCTCTGAGCCCCATGCCAGGTCCCATCACCCTCTGTGGTCCCCTCCCCACAGGATGACTACCACAAGCTGCTGACCAAGTACGCCGAGGCCGAGAACACCATCGACCAGCTCCGCCTGGGTGCCAGGGTGGGTGCTGGGGGGGATGAAAGGGGGGTGATTCCTCCTCTACCCCCCACCTCATGGTGGTTATTTGGGGTGTCTTCCTCCCCTGGCCCCGCTCTCCCTCCTCCTGGGGAGCTGTGTGCAAGGAGGGTGTTGAGGTTTTTGTGGTGCCCACAGCAAAACTGGGGGTCACAGTGTCCCCCCCTCACTACTGGGGGGGAGTTGGCTACAGGGGTCGTCACCCACAGAGCCAGGTGGCAGGTGGAAGCGTGGCCCAATGTCACCCTCGCCACCTCCTGCCCTGCCTTGCCACACAGGTGGGGAAACTGAGGCAGGGACAGTGTCTGGCTGTGCCCCCCCTGCCTCGGTTGTGCCCCTCACATGGGCTGTGCCCCCCACCCGTGTTGTGTTTCCCCTGCCCAGGCTGTGCCTCCCCCACCCCGATTTGTGTCTCCCCCACCCAGGCTGTGCCCCCCCTGGCCCAAGCTGTTCCCCCCCTGCCCAGGTTGTGTTCCCCACCTCGGGCTGTTCCCCCCCTGCCCAGGGTGTGCCCCCCTGCCTGGGCTTTGACCCTGCTGCCCAGGCTGTGCCCCTCACATGAGTTGTGCCCCCATTGCCCAGTCAATGCCCCCCGTGCCCGGGCTGTCCCCCTCACATGGGTTGTGCCCCCCACCTAGGCTGTGCCCCCCACCATCACTCCCATCCCAGTCTTTGCACCCTTCCCCACCAGACTGTGCCCCCCACTCAGGCTGTGCCCCCCCCCCCCCCCCGCGCTGTCCCCCTGGGGATGGGTGCTTTGGGGTGGGCAGTGCTGGGTTGGGGTTTGGGCTGAACACCCCAAATCCCCTGTGCCCCCCCCCCCAGGTGAGCCTGTACACGGACCCCCCACGGCCCAGCCACAGCCTCGCCACGGGCACGGTGGCCGCTGCCCACAGGGTGGTGGCCCTCAGCATCCCACAGGCCAGCACGGCAGCATTGGGCCCCAGCCCAGCCTCACCAGCCCCGGCACGTGCAGGTGGGTTGCATCGTGGTTCCCCATCCAACTCGTTGTCCTCCTGCTCCGGTTTTGGGGGGGTGAGATGTTCAGCTGAGACCCCATCCTCACATCACACTGGGTGGGGGGTCCCCAGCATCACCTCATCCTCGTGTTGCCAAGAACTCATGGCTTCCCCACACTGGGTGGGGATCCCCAGCCTCACTTTATCCTCGCTTTTCCAAGACCCTACACCCACAGTTTTCCCACACTTGGGTGAGGGTCTCCAGCACCACCTTGTTCTCATGTTTCCGAGACCCCACAGCTTCTCCACAGTGGATGAGGGTCCCAAACATCACCTCATCCTCATGTTTCCAAGACCCCACTCCTACAACTTCTCCACGGTGGGCACAGCATCATCTCGTGTTTTCTTGCAGCTCCAGGACCCCCAGACTGGGGGGGATCACCCCAACCTTCTGCTCCCCCCACACCCAAGGGGGGCTGCCCCACCTGCCCGGGGCTGTGCCAGTGCCTGGGGACGGGGACCCAGGTGACACAGACACTGGCAGGACAGACCCACAAGCTGCAGGAGCAGGCAAGACCTGGGGATTGGGAAGGGATGATGGGGGGGGGCTGCAGGAGGGTGGGGGGATACAGAGAGGGTGCAAGGGAGAGCTACAGGGAGGGATATGGGGGGGTGCAGTGGGGGGAATGCAGTGATGGAGCTGTGGGGGGATGCAGTGATGGGACTGCTGGGGGGGTTGTGGTGGTGGGATGCAGGGGGGTGTAAAGGGGGGCTGTGATGATGGGGATGCAGTGGGGAGGTGCAAGTAGATGCAAGGGGGGGATGCAGTGATGGGGCTGCTAGGGGGGGCTGTGGTGGGGGGGCTGCAGAGGGGGATGCCGGGGGGTGTTAAGGGGGGGCGGCGGTGATGGGGATGCACTGGGGGGTTGCAGGGGGGAGGGGGAGATGCAGTGATGGGGCAACGGGAGGGGGGGCTGCAGTGGAGATGGGGTTTGTGGGGGGGGATGCAGAGGGGTGGTGCAGGGAGGTGCTGCAGGTGGGGGGTACCACAGAGAGGGGCTGCACTGGGGAGGCTGCGGTGATGGGGCTGCAGTGGAGGGGGCTGCAGGGTGATGCAGTGATGGGGATGCAGGGAGGGGGGCTGCAAGGGAGGGGGGGGCTGCCCTGGAGGGGGTGCAGGGGGTGGGGCTGCAGCAGCGCTGTGCTCAGCCCGTTCCCTCCCGCAGGTGGAATCCCTCGAGGGCTGGATCCGAGGGGGGAGGAGCCCTGCACCCCACGAGCAGCTCCAGGTGTGTGTTCCCCTCTGTAACCCCCCCCCCACCACCACCCTGGGGTTGCACCCTGGGGTTGGGGGTGCTGACAAGGGTGCAGGGGTCGAGCTGGCAGGCTCAGCACATGCTGTTGTGGTGCTGCAGAGGTTCTGGAGGCTGAAGGATGCGCAGGATGCGCTGGAGCAGGCGTATCTGCACGCCCGGCAGCGGCACCCGGGGGGCTCGGGGGGCTTCGATCCCGACCGGTACGTGTTTGACACCCCCCCCCCACCAGCAAAATCCCAGACTCCGGTGGTGCCAGCCTGGTGCTGCAGGGATTGGGGTCTCCCTGGCACTCATGGGTGGTGGTGTCTTGCAGCTCAGTAGAAGAGGAGATTTTCCACCTGGGGCTTCGTCTGGAGGAGCTGAAGGAGCGGCTGGAGCCCAGGGGCGGGGGGCAGCCCCCCCTGCAGCTCCCACCCCAACCCCACACCCACCCAGCCCCTTCCCCACTGCTGGACGCCCACTCCCCGCGCCCCAAGGTGAGCTGGGCAGGCTGGATGGGGCTGGAGGGGGCAGAGATTGACATGAGCCACCAGTGTGGGAGCCAAGAGGGCAATCGTGTCCTGGGGGGCATCCAGCATGGCATCGAGGGAGGGCATTGTCCTGCTCTGCTCTGAGGCAACCCCACCTCGAGCACTGGGAGCAGTTTTGGGCACCATGGGGTAAAAAGGATCCAAAGCTACTGGAGAGTGTCCAGAGGAGGGCAAAAGGCTGGTGAAGGGTTTAGAGGGGAAGTGTGTGAGGAGCGGCTGAAGTCACTTGGTCTGTTCAGCCTGGAGAAGAGGAGATTGAGGGAAGACCTCATAGCATTTCACTGCTTCCTCACACAGGGAGGAGGAGGAGGAGCAGGTGCTGAGCTCTTCTCCCTGGTGACCAATGACCAAGGGAATATCAGGAAGATGTGCCAGGGGAGGGTTGGGTTGGACATTAGGAGAAGGTTCTTCCCCCAGGGGGTGGTGGAGCACTGGAACAGCTCCCCAGGGAAGCAGTCGCAGCCTGACAATATTCCAGAAGCATTTAGAAAACACGCTCAGCCCCACGGGGTGAATGTTGGGGCTGTCCTGTGCAGGGACAGGAGTTGGACTGGATGATCTTTGTGGGTCCCTTCCAACTCGGGACATTCTGTGATCCTGTGAAGATGCTGGGGTGGGGGCACCATGCTGCAGGTGGGGTGGAGGTGATGCTTCTCAGCCCCCTTTGCTGTGCCCTGCAGAGCCCCACGCTGATGGAGGGTCCTCAGGGGACAGCGGGGGACAGCGAGGCGGTGATGGAGGGGCTGCCCCGGCCCCTCTGGCAGAAGCAGCTTCAAGTGGAGGAGGATTTCAGTGACCTCCTGGCACAGTGAGTGTCCTCGGGGTGGGACCAGGGGCTGCGTGGGCAGGGAGCAGCTCCCCAAACCCACCAACTCCTGCCTGCGGGTCTCCCCCAGGTACAAGCACTTCAAATCCTTGCCAGAGTCGCTGAGCCTGGAGCAGTTGAGCCTGGCAGGGAACAGGTCCTCGGAGGAGATGGATGGCCCTGCGGCAGGGGACGGTGGCCCCAGCAAGGTCCCCTGCAGGACACGGTCACTCGAAGAGGGTGCTGACCTTGAGACCTCCCCATTGTAAGTGTTAGGGGAGCACAAGTTGCCCAGGCAGGGAGAGTGGGAGGTTTTGTGTTGGGTTTCAGGTTTTACATTGGATCTCAGGTTTTACCTCACTGACATCGATAGGCTTCAGGGTTAACAGCCTCCACGGGAGAGCTGGCCACACCACGGTGTTTCCCCACATTTACCCAGGGAAGTGGTGGCTGCCCCATCCCTGGAGGTGTTCAAGACCACGTGGGATGGGGCTTTGAGCCCCCCTGATCCAGTAGGAAGTGTCCCTGCCCGTGGAACTGGGTGGGCTTGGAGGTCCCTTCCAACCCAAACGATCCGTGATTCTTATGTTTGGGATTGCTCTGCCCCTTCACTTATGCCCCATCCTCTCCCCACAGGCACCCCCTGGACAGGAGAGCACCACCACTGTCCCCCAAGGAGCCTCTGTGGCCGGGGGGGACACGGGGCCACCTGTCTGTGGCCACCGCTGAGGAGCTGCCGGCCACATCCAAGCCCTCCGTGGGGCTCCCCGAGCCACCACGGGCACCCCTGTCCTGTCACACCAGCGCTGCCACCCAGCACCGGCCCCGCAAGGTGAGTTCCCACGACTGAAGGTCCCCATCAGCTGAGGGTCCCCATCAGCAGGGTCCCCTCAGACCCTGCCGGGGGGCTGTAGGGGTGCTCGGCACCAATCCTGCCCTTCCAATGCATCTGCAGGAGCAACGAATTGTGTCACCAGAGACCGACAGTGGCTTCGTGGGCTCAGAGACCAGCAGGGTGTCCCCCCCTGTGCACACCCCCGAGCACCGGCCCCCGGGCAGCGGGTATGGCTTGGGGACCCTGCCCTCACCCAGGGACACAAGCCATCTGCTCTGTCTGGGGGGATTTGGGGCATCATAGGGGAGCAGGGATGGGGGAAGAGGTGGAGAGGAAGTGAGGAGCCAGGGACAGGGTGTTCGGGGGGTTGGAGAACTGGAGAGGAAGTGGGGAGCAGGGATGGGGTACTGGGGGGGCTGAAGATGTGGAGAGGAGCTGGGAAGTGGGGACAAGGTGCTGGGGGGGTTGGAGAGGTGGAGAGGAAGTGGGGAGCAGCGATGGGGTGCTGGGGGGTTTGGAGAGGTGGAGAGGAAGTGAGGAGCAGGGATGGGGTGCTGGGGGTGCTGCAGATGTGGGGAGAAGGTGGGAAGTGGGGACAAGGTGCTGGGGGTGTTGGAGAGGTGGGGAGCAGGGATGGGGTGCTGGGGGGGTTGGAGAGGTGGAGCGGAAGTGGGGAGCAGGGACAGGGTGCTGTGGGGGGCTGCAGATGTGCAGGGTGACCCAGAGGTGGAGGTTGAGCCACGGGGTCTTCCTGCGTGACCCCCTCCCACCCCCAGGACCCCCGGCTCGCTGGGACCCTCCATCCCCATCCCCACCACCCTCCGTTCTCCACGGAAGAAGGAGGTGACGCCGCTTCCCTCAAAGCCAGCGCTGATGGGCATCTACCCCACGGGGGGGCAGAGCAGCACAGGGGGGCCCCCCCGGACCCCCAGCCCCCCCTCACACAGCAGCTCCCCCCCCCGCTGGGCCGAGAGCGGTGGCAGCGAGGTGGGACCCGACGGTGACGGCTGTGAGTAGGCAGCACTGTGGGGAGGGGGATCTTTGGGGGGGGGACCCTGGCTCTGTGGGTGCAAGAGGCTCTGGTTTATGGTGGGATGCTGGTCTGGGGGTGTGCTGGCTCTGCTCTCCTGGGAGGACACACACACCCCACATCTCATGCCACCAGCCTCAGCTCACCATGCCCCTCCTCCCCAGCTTGCACGGTCTCGGATGCAGAGGGCAGGAGCTGTGCCAGCAGCCACCCCCCCACCCTGGCCAGGAGCCCCAGCACCCCTCCAGCAGCCCCCGAAACGCCATCCCCCACCCCGCTGTCCCTGGACCCGGCGCACTGTGACCTGCTGGGCTCCCGAATGGAGCGCGAGTAAGTGTCTATGTACCCCCCCAAAACCAGGATGACCCCCCCCAGGTGACACAGGGACCCCACCACGTGAAGTCCCCAAAGGCCCCGGTGTCTTCTCCTGGGCAGCAGCAGGTTTTCCTTTCTTGGAGAACCAGGACCTGGCTGGGGCTGAGTCCTCCAAACTCGTGACACGTGTGGGCTGGCTGAGGCTGGACCCCAGCCCAGATGAGCACCAGGCTTGGTTTTGGGGAGCATCACAGAGTGAGCCGCTGGGACCTGGCCACTGGGGATGTGGGGGGGGAACAGGGCTGCTGCCCCTCACAGTGGCGTCTGTCCTGCGGCAGCCAGGCCATCCGAGCACTGCGGGACGAGGTGGGGCGGCTGCGACGGAGGCTGGAGGAGAGCCTGCGCCGCTCCCGCAGCTATCCCGAGGGGAAAGCCACCCCACGGGCCACCCCGGCCAGGAGGCAGCCGGTGACCAACGGATCATTATCCCCTAGGGATGCAGCACCCTCAGGGTAGGTGGCAGGGGGGACCTCTGGGTGGGAGCAGCAGTGTGTCCCATGGGTATGTGGACACTCCCGTCCCATCCCGTCCCGTCCCATCCCATCCCATCCCATCCCATCCCATCCCATCCCATCCCATCCCATCCCATCCCATCCCATCCCATCCCATCCCATCCCAAGGTGAGCAACAACCTGATGGTGTCAGGGTGGTGGGTTGAGGGGATTCCTGAGGGGGCACCAGGGGGTCTGGGTGGTGATGGCAGCTCCATCCCCTCTGCAGGGTGCTGAGCCCCCTGGCGCGGGGCAGGGCAGCCCCGAGGGGCGCAGCCGCGAGGAAGGGGAGGTCGGCATCGCTGCCACGGGACAGGCCAGAGCTGGACCTCAGTAAGTGGGACATCACTGGGATGGAGGGAATCAGAGAACCATAGTTGGAAAAGACCTTTGAGATCATCGAGTCCAACCATCCCTGTCCAGTGCTAAACCACATCCCTGAGCTCCTCATCCACCTCCAGGGTTGGGGCCTCCACCCCCTCCCTGGGCAGCCTCTGCCAGGGCCTGAGAGCCCTTCCAGTGAAGAAGTCTGTCCTGATGTCTAAACACTGCTTCCCCTTCCCCAACCATAACTGGGTGCTTGTGGGGCCCGGTGCCCCGTGGGACCCAGCAGTGCTCATCCCAGGGTCAGATCCTGCAGATCTGGGGGTGCAGAGCTCCCGGATCCCACCCTGCTCCCCTCTCCTCTGACACAGCCTCCGAGTCGAACCCCTCACCCACCAGACCCCGGGCCACCCCATCCCTGCAGAAGAACCCTGGCAGCGCCCCGGCTGCGGTGACAGTTCGGGGATCTCACACAGGTGGGTGACAGCCCCAGGTGGTGGGGGGGGCTGAGGGTGACCACCCCCGCGATGGGGTCCCTGGCCGTGCTCACGCTGGGTTTTGCAGGGACACGGTACCAGGTGGGGACGCCACGCACTGCCCCAGCACCCCAAGGAGAGCCGGGCACCCCGAGGTGCCCCCGATGCCAGGGCAGCAGGACACCATCGGGTGAGCGGCCCCAGAGCAGCCCCCAGACCCTTCTGGAGCTGCTCATTACTTGAATTCATTAGAGGTTTGAGGAGGGGGGAGATATGAGCCCCCTCCCACCAGCCTGGGTCCTCCCTGCTCCCCTTGGCCAAACCCCCCTGCCCTGGCACACCTGGAATGTCCCCGGAGCAGTGGGGACCTGTCCCCAGCCCACGTGGGGGTGACAGCACAGAGTGGGCTCTGCTGTGCCCCTGGGTGCCTGGGGCAGGGCTGGGCACATGCAGGATGCTTGGCAGCCCCCCCCCCCCCTTTGCAGCCCCCCCCCCCCATTTCAGCCTCCCCCTCCCTTTGCAGCCTCCCCCTCCTTTTGCAGACACCCCCCCTCACTTTCCAGGTCCCCCTTACTTTCCAGCACCCCCTTGCTTTGCAGACCCCCCCCCCCCGACTTTGAAATTCCCCCTCACTTTGCACCCCCCCTCACTTTGCAGACCCTCCCTCACTTTGCAGCCTCCCCCTCCCTTTGCAGACCCCCTCATTTTTCAGCCTCCCCCTCCCTTTGCACCCACCCTCATTTTTCAGACCCCCCCCTTTCAGACCCCCCTTTTCACACCCCTCTTTTTCAGCCCTCCCCTCTTGCAGCCCCCACTTGCAGCCCCCTTTCCAAGGAGAGGCCACCTCCTCCTATCCAGACACTCCCCTAAACGGCTCTGCTCTTCCCTGCTTTCTCCTCTGGGGGATGTTCCTGGACTCTCTCGCTCCTCTCCCCGTAGTCGATGCCTCGAAGCAGCCCCAGCACAGCACCCCGAGGAGGACGCGCTGCCCCTCTTGCCAGGCACCCATGGGTGCCCCTGCACCCGGCAGCAGGGATGGAACTGCACATGGTGGGTGATGGGGGTGGCACATCCCCGCTCAAGGGCTGGGGTGGGGGGACAGGGAATGACCACAGCCATCAGTGCCACCACCCATTCCGTGGAGGCGTGGGTGTTCCCACCCAGCACTGACAGCTTGGTGTGGCTTGGAGGGGCTTACCTGGGGCTGCTGCTCTCTGCAGCCACCCTGGGGACATCTGAAATCCCATGGGGACATCTCACCCCCCTGGGGACATCTGAAATCCCATGAGGACACCTAACACTCTTCAGGGACATCTGCCACTCCTGGGCACATCCAAAATGCCATGGGGACATCTAAAATCCCATGGGGACATCCAAAATGCCATGGGGACATCAAAAGTCCCACGGGGACATCTAACCCCCCTGGGGACATCTCAACTCCTGTGGAGACTTCTGACCCCCTGGGGACATCCAAAATCCCATGGGGACATCAAAAGTCCCATGGGGGCATCTGACTCCCCTGGGGACATCTAAAATCCCGTGGAGACATCCAACCCCACTGGGAACATCCAGAGTCCTGTGGGGACATCTAACCCCCCTGGGGACATCTAAATTTCCGTGGGGACATCTCGAATCCCATGGGAACATCTCCTCCCCCCCCCATGGATGTCTAACTGCCTTCCCTCCCCGCAGCAGAGCGTGGCCGTGGTGGCACTTTCCCCCCGGGCTCCCGTGTCGCTCCCCAAGCTGAGAAGCCGGAGCAGCCTGGATTTTGGTACCTGGCAGCACCCCCCGCTGCCCCCCCTGCCATCAGCTGCGTCGCCCCGGTGCCCCTCGTGCCTTACGTGCCCTCCGTGCTGTAAGGATGCTCTGCGGTGCTGGGGGGGGGCTTGGGGGTAACTGGGCATCTCCTGGGGGTGGAGGGTGATCCCAGGAAGGGCTGTGCCCATCCCAACGATCTGCTGGTTTGTCCACGGAGCCCAGGCTGGCTGGGAGGTGGGGTCACACAGCCCCACCCCCAGCTCCTTTGGGGTGGGGTCTGCAGGGGGGTGAGGGTAGAGAGGTGGGTGCTGGGGGTTGGAGATGGGGGAGATAGGGGAGAGGGATGAACACGAAGGCAGAGCCCCAGGAGGGCACAGCCCGTGGAGTTGGGTGGTCGGAAGCGGGTGATGTTTAAGGATCCTTCCAACTCAAACCATTCTATGATCCCACAATTCTCTCCTTCTTCCCAGCTACTGCTCCCCAGCAGTACCTACCTCAGCCCCAGCCGTGGTCGGGGTCCCCCCACAACACGCCGCGGGGCACCGGCGGGCGGAGCATCCTTCTCGGCCACGCTCCACCCGACAGCACCGCAGCGTGGACCTGGCTCTGGACCTGGAGGAGCTGGAGGAGCTGAACCGGTCGCTGAGCCGAGCCGTGGAGGCCGCACACAGCGTGAGGCTCACGACCACCCGCATGAGCCGGGTGCTGGCAACCGAGCTGAGCCGAGCGCGGGACCTGCGGGGCTCCTGCCTCTTCTGAGGGTCCCACCAGCACCTGCCAAACCCCCCACCCTGCCCTCGCTGGGGGCAGGAGGAGGAGGATGATCTCCACATTTGACATCCCTGCGCTGGATGCTCCCTGCCAGATCTGAGGGCACCGGGGCTGGTGGCATCTCCGTGGGTTCCTGCGCTGGTTCCCATCCCCATCCTGCTTGCCCTAGAGCTCCTGTCTGTCTGTCTGTCTGTCCGTTTTCGGGACCACCCAAGCTGCAGGAGAGAGGCAAGATGTGGACAGAGGTCTCCTGAGACCTCCACCAACCTGTGGCACAGCCTGGGGGTGCGAGCACAGCCCCGGCACCGTCCCCTGGGAACCCCCAAGGCAGACCCCCCATCCCAAACTGAGCACTTCTGGGGGTGCTCTGACTTTGTGTAGGTCCTGCTGCAGCACAGGTCGAGCCCCCCCTTGGCAGCTATCTTTACCTCTGTGCCTGTGTGGGCAGAAATTCCCTGTTCAACCCCTTTCCCAGCCTTTAAGCATCCTCCAAGGGGTCAATGCCTGGGGCTCAACCCCTGTGTCCCCTTCTGCTCTGCCCTTGAACTTGAACCCAACCAGGTGCCCCCAGGAAAGCTCTTCTTTTTATGCTTTTATGTGATTTTTTTATCCTCCAGTGTGGCTAACAAGCAGCTACATTGCTCTTTTAGGGCTGATAAATAATATATGTCTGTGTGGATATGTATCTTTATATAGATACATGTATTTGTTTTAATTCCCAGCATCACCCTTAGGGCATTATAATCTTTAGGGCATTTGAAGGGATTTTTTTTTTCCCCTCTCCATCCCTGGATGTGGCAGCCCAGGGTGTCATCCTGGCAGAATAAAAGAATAATTTGGGGTTTTCCTTGCCATTCCCAGGGATGGTAGAGGAAAAATCACCTTGTGAGACTGAGGGAGAGGCAGGATCTGCAGAGCCTCTGCACCTCTAGGGAGGTTTTGTAATGAGTTTATGCTTATTTTTTAACTAAATGGCTGCAGCCCTTGGAGAGGACGCAGTGTCTTGGAGGTGGGGGATTGGTCTTGCAAAGCTTCCCCTTCATCCCTGAGCATCAGTGACTCCCCTGCCCCAACTGTGGTTGGGTAGGACCTACCTAAAGTGCCCGTGTCAAACCTATTTATTTTCCAAAGGGGTTTTTTTGTACCAATCCCCACTTTTTGGGGAGGAAATCACTAACACTCCCCATGAGTTACTCAGGTCTAGAACCTCCCCGAGTGCTCACAAAGCCACTGAGCTTGGATCCTGCACCCGGGGGGGAGACTGGGAGCGGGGCTGTCCCTGATGCTGCCCTTTGAGGGGGAGATGGATGTGTTGGGGGCTCACAGGGGGGATTTTAAAGAGGTTTTCTGTTGTCTTTGGTTGCATCTGCTCATAGCCAAATGGTCAGGTCACCCGGCTAGGGTGCACAGGGCACGTGCAGCCATATTTTAACTGTCCCAATGCCATAGCCAGGAGCAAAGATGATGGGGGATTTTTTCTGCATCTCCTATTTTGTAATGACCAGCAGAGCCATTTGGATGGTTTTTTCTACTAAGATAATTGCCTATTTTTGAATGAAATAAACACAGTTGGTTGGCCTGTGGGTTTGTTTTCATTATCAAAACACTTTTTGGGGTGAGTTCTGGCATCGTCACACCAGGATCCCTCTCTTGGATCCATCCTTGGAGGGCTCAGTGTTGGAGCAGTTGTTTTAATATCCTTACCAGTGATCTGGATGAGGGAATCGAGTGCTCCCTCAGCCAGTTTGGAGATGACTCCAAGTTGTTCAGGGATGTTGAGCTGCTGGAGGGCAGGAAGGCTCTGCAGAGGGATCTGGACAGGCTGGATCCATGGGCTGAGGACAATGGAATGGGGTTCAGGAAGGCCAAGTGCCGGGTCCTGCACTTGGGCCACAACAACTCCATGCAACACTCCAGGCTTGGGGAAGAGTGGCTGGAGAGCTGCCTGGGGGAGAAGGGCCTCGGGGTGTTGGTCAAGAATGGCTGAACACGAGCCAGCAGTGGCCAAGAAGGCCAACAGCATCTTGGCTGGGATCAGCAGTGGTGTGGGCAGCAGGATCAGGATAGGGATCATCCCCGCACCCGGCACTGGTGAGGCCACACCTCAAATCCTGGGTTCAGCTTTAGGCCCCTCACTCCAAGAAAGACCTTGAGGAGCTGGAACACATCCAGAGAAGGGAACGGAGCTGGGGAAGGGTCTGGAGCCCAGGGGTTCTGGGAGTGGCTGAGGGACCTGGGACTGTTTAGTCTGGAGAAGAGGAGGCTGAGGGGAGACCTCATCGCTCTCTGCAGCTCCAGGAAAGGAGGTTGTGGTGAGGGAGGTTGCTGGGCTCTTCTCCCAAGCAACAAGTGATGGAATTAGAATGGCCTCAAGTTGCACCAGGGGAGGATTAGATTGGATATCAGGAAAAATTCCTTCACTGAAAGAGTGGTGAAGCCCTGGCAGAGGCTGCCCAGGGAGTTTCAATCCTTGGAGGGAACCAAAAACCACGATGACATGGTACTTTGGGTTTAGCAGGCACAGTGGGGTTGGACTGGATGATCTTCGAGATCTTCTGCAACCATAACAATTCCATGATTCCATTTGGGGGCTGGTGAGAACGTTCCCCCAAGCCCTTCCCTCACCTGCCGGGCCCTGAGCAAGCGTCACGGCACAGCCCTGGTTGCACTAGGGATGGAGATCGCTTTTATTTAGTCACTCGAGTGCTTTAGTACAGAAGAACAGATATACAGAGATGATACATGTTTGTGCTTCAACACTTTTCAAACATTTAGATTCCAGTAATTTCAAGGTAAACAAGTTCCAAGACAGACTAGATTATTTTTTTTAAAGTTTTCCTTTTTGATAAATTATTTTTTATATAAATAACTGTAACAGAAAAAAAAATAATAATGTCCAACATACAAGATCCTGAAGCATTTGCATTGCTAAACTGAGAAGGAACTCAAACAGGGCGGGAGGACCAAGGAGGAACCAACAAATATCAGTGCAATCATACAGCCTTTGCCCTAAAAATATATATTTAACTTTATGGGCAAGGAACAGACGGGCAGGGAACAAGGGTCAACCACCAACGAGGCAAGAAAGAGAGATTTTTGGGGAAGGAAAAGGGGGGTCACAGCCTTAGGGGGGGGCAAGAACAAAACAATGGACCCCAAAATATTGCAGTGCATCTAACGGCGGGAAGGGGGGGGGGGCAATCCTGGGGCATCAAATTAAAAAAGAACCCAACTAAAATGAGAGGTTTGGGGATAATCACTATACACCAAGCTTGTAAGAACGTCACGAGACACAGTCATTAATATACACAGAGTCTGGAGAGGGGCTGGGGGCTTGGGGGGGCGGGGGCCTCGGGGTGACGGCACACTCAGAAACGCTTCACCACGGGACGACACGAGCGGAGCCGGGCATGGGCACCGAGCTTCCATGGGGAGGGATGCATGGAGAGATTTTTATATATATATATATATAAAAAAAATTCATTTTTAGTTTTTTTTTATATATATAAATGCATTTTAAGGAATACCTGGAGAAGGCGGGCGCCAGGCTGCAGCAGGGGAGGGGAGCAGCCATGCGAGCAAACACACCCCATCTCCAGGTTTTTGACCATTTTGGTCCCTTTTCACATGGGAATGGCCAGCGTGAAGCATTCCAGATGCACCCTCCCCCCCCCACCCACCCTCGCTATCCCCGTGCCAGATGTTAGTGTGCACATCTGGGGGAGGGAAGCACCCACCGCCCCCGAAAGGGAAGGAGCGGGCGGTGGGGAAGCCCCGGCCGAGAGCGAGCAGCGAGGTTGGAGTAATGGTGGCGTGTCCTGCCATCTGTCCGTTCGTCTGTCCACGCGGCACCGCAGCGAGGGGCGAAACTTCCCCAAAAAAGGGGGTTTCTTCTGGTTTTTATCACCATCATTCGCTAGCAAATGGGCAGATGGGTTACTCGGCAGGGAGCCCCCGGCTGCTTCCGAGAGCTGCAGCTACAAATATATCGCTATTTTTTGATCTTTTCCTCTTTTAAACACAATGCATTGGGTTTCTTAATATATATTTTTTTTTGTTTTGGCTGTTGTCCCCTCCCTGTGGATAAAATGAGATGGGGAAGGCAGCGGGAAGGGAGGGGGACTCAACACAAGAACAAGAGAGAGAAAGCTGGGCCGGGTGCGGGACCGCACCCCGCGCCGGGCGCCCGGCGGGGAAGGTGAATTCGGCATCGAGTCGGTGGCGGCGTTTCCTTTTAACTGCTGCTTTCTTCCTCTGTTTTATTGAGTTTCTTCAGCGTGTCCAGCAGTTTCTGTGGGGTGAGGATGTGCGTGGACCCTGTGGAGGCAAAGGAAGGGAGGAGGAATCAGCGGTGGCTTTGGGAACCTCCCCCTGCTGCATCCCGGCCCCGCTGTCCCCAGTCCCCCCCCCGGAGAGGCTTTACCTGGTGGCACCGGCCCCGAGCGCCGGCGCAAATGCTTGCGAGAAAATGTCCATCCATGGGGAGGGCGTGGGGTGAGGATAACGGGAAAGGAATGGAAAACGAGAAGTGGAGATGGATGGAGCTGGGTGGGATGGAAGGGGAGGATGGGAGGTGCCCGTGCAGCAGGGTCGTAGCCGGTGGAGTGGTCCTGGACCCAAAAAGCCCACAAGGGTGCACGTGGTGGGCAGCACCCAGGCGTGGAAGGACCTTCTGCAGGTCCCCAGGCTCTTCAGCCTGCACAGAGCATCCTTGGGGCAAAGAGGCGGTTGGGAGGGGAATGGGTGGGAGAAGAGGACGAAACAGGGCTCTCGCCTTCTGCCGCCCCGTGCTCCGAGCTGGGTTCCACCTCGGAGGTTCCCTGGTGCCAGTGGCAGCTCCCAGCCACGCTGCCCACAGCCTGGTCCCTGCCCTCCATGCCACCTCCCTGGCTCTGCGTGGACCATCACAGGGCAGCTGTGGGATGCCAGGATGGGTCCCACCAGCAAACCCATCAGCAGTTACACCCCAGCACGGAGGCTGCAAAGTTGGGGGCTCCTCCCAGCCAAGGGCACCAAGCTCCACAAGAGCTTTCCCATCGACTCAGGATTTCAGCCCCATCACACCCTGGAGCTGAGGAGGTCACGGCAGCACCAAGCCTTCATCGTTGAGGAGCTGGAGCTGGGACCAGCGCTGGGGTGTGTTCCGTGTGCTGCCCGCTCTCCACAGGCACTGAACCCCATCCCTGCTCCAGCCGCCTGCCGCGGGCAGCACCCAGGGGTGCTCCGACCTCCTGCCCGGCCCTGGGACACCTCTGCCAGGCCAGCAGGACCCTGACCCTCCACCCTCAGCCCCTCCGACCCCGGCGAGGGGGAACTCATGGCATGAAGGAGCCGGCCAGGTCCGGCCCAGAGACATGGCAGAGGGATGATGGAGCGGCGCTGGATGCTTTGTCACCTGGTAAGAGGAACCGCAAGCATTTTCTTATCAGAGAACCAAACGGAAACGAAACCCCAAAACAATAATTAAAGAAAGGAGGAATGGAAGAAAGAATCAAAGAAAACCCTTCGGGGAGGAAGAGTTTCTTTTTCATTAGTAAGCTGCCTTTACTTGGTTTCTTTGGCTCACTCCATTGCTGGAGCCTGATCCTCAAATGATACCCTAGTAGAGTCCCTGAAGTCGGGGTGCCTCAGGTCCATGAGAAATTTGGTGGGAGTGAGAATGTGAGTAGAACCTGTGGGAGAACAGAGCGGGGCTGACGGCTGCGCCAAAACCCTCTCCCCCACCGTATTTTCAGGGTGAGGAAGGACGCGGTTGCCACCCGGAGCATCGCAGGCGCATGCAGGGGATGGTCCGGATGAGGTGGGCGAGAGGTGGGATGGAGCTGCGGGGTGGTGGTGGGTCCAATGGCAAGGAGGAACAACCAGGGGCTGCAGGAGACAGTGGAGAGGGGGCGGCTGCTCCCAGGAGAATAGAAGGAGCCAATGAGATGATGGCAAGAGGCACGACCAGGAGCCCTAGATGAGAATCCAGGGACCAGATGAGATGGTGAGGGGCTCCTGCCCTACAAGGTGTGTATCCAGCTGTGCTTCCCCAGGGGTAGAGTTGGACTCAATGATCTCAAAGGTCATAGAATCATAGAATCATGGAGTGGTTTGGGTTGGAAGGGACCTTAAAGTCCATCCACTTCCAACCCCCCTGCTACGGGCAGGGACACATCATACCTGACCAGGATGCTCAAGACCCCATCCAATCTGGCCTTGAACACTTCCAGGGATGAGGGCATCCACAACTTCCCTGGGCAACCTGTGCCAGGGCCTCCCCAGACTCATTGTGAAGAATTTCTTCCTAATGTCTCATCTAAATCTTCCCCTTTCCAATTTAAATCCATTCCCCCTTGTCCTGTCACTCCAGGTCCTTGTAGGAAGTCCCTCCACGGCCTTCCTGGAGCCCTTTTCAGCACTGGAAGCTGCTCTAAGATCTCCCTGCAGCTTTCTCCTCTCCAGGTTGAACAAGCCCAACTCTCTCAGCCTGTCCTCATAGCAGAGGTGCTCCAGCCCTTGGATCATCTCCGTGGCCTCCTCTGGACCCGTTCTAACAGTTCCATCTCCTTCTTACATTGGGGATTCCAGAACTGGACACAATACTCCAGGTGGGAGTCTCACGAGAGTTGCAACAGCGGGGCAGAATCCCCTGCCTCTCCCTGCTGCCCACGCTGCTGGGGATGCAGCCCAGGACACGGTTGGTTTCCGGAAGCGGGGATTTGCGGGATGGAGCGTGGGATGAGCAGCCAGCGCGAGGGGCGCAGAACGCGGCGCCGGCTCCCACTCACCTATTAGCACCTCCCACTTGCCGCTGGCTTGCGTCACCTCGTAGGCGCAGCGCATCTCGTTCATGCTGACACCGCCCAGGATGAAGATGATGAGGCGGGGGCCGCTTCGGTACTCGCCGGGGGCCTTGTTCTTGTGCCAGTGGCCATAGCGGGCACTGGAGAGGGAGAGGAGAGGGATGAAGGATGGGCAGGAGGCAACAAACCGTGCGTTGAATCCATATCTTAACTAAACCCCAGATTAATCGGCTTCAAAACTGCTGAAGTCCAGCTTTCCACGAGGTGGGGAAACTGAGGCAGAGAAAGCCTGAATGAGAGCAAGGAGCTCACACACCTGCTGATGGATACAGCACCTCCAAGGAGGTGCAGGATGGGTGCTGACAGGGATGTAAGTGCCAATCCAGAGGGTGAAGGAGGGGACGCGGGGGACCCACCTGACGGCAGTGGTGCTGAAGGAGGCGGAGGAGCGGGTGGAGATGTACGGGTAGTGCTTGGTGTCCAGCTTGTCATCGATGGCATCCTGTGGGAAAAGAGCCCCACACCAGGGTCAGTGAGGAGCTCTGCAGGGCTGTGCCCACGCGGAGAGGCCCAACGGGGTCAGGAGTCATTTGCATATATTTGCATAACCTAACTTATTGAACTGATTTGGCTGTGTAAGAGGGGGCACCTGGGGGGCGGAGGGTGGTGCTTGGCTGCTGCAGGGGGGCTGAGATACAGGATATGGAAGGCTCACCCTGAGCTTGGGGGTGTTTGCGCTGAGGGGGATGTGGCAGGGTCTTCTGGGAAGCTCAGGGCTAAGAGCTGAGCTGGAGGCTTCGCAGCTGTGATCCAACCCCGGGATAAAGGACCTGCTTTTGCATCAGTGGTTGTGGTGAACACCCTCTGTGAGGTGTTGGCGAGATGTTGCTGCCCTGTGCAGTTCTCTTGGGTACCAAACCCAACCAGAGTGGGTCTGCATGGACCATGGTAGAGGAAGGCAAGAGCTGGTGTTACGCCATTTTGGAAGTGGGGCCCTGCCTGCCCTGGAGCAGAGGTGGCACCGAGCTGCAGTGACCACCCCCTCCCCAAAACACAGCTCCAGGGTCCATCTGTCTGAGCAGGTGGGAAATGTCCACACTGGGGTGTATGGGACCCCTCTGGCTCTGGGCAAACCCCTGTAGGCTGCTCCAGGTTTGGGGTGGCTGGGGAGGAGCAGGTCAGGAGGAAGGCAGTGCCTGGAGAAAATCACTTCTTGGCTCTGCCTGGTACCACCCGAGCGCAGAGCTCGTGGGGTGGCCCCACAGGTACAGGTGGGGGTGAACAACACCCTGCTTGTCCCCTGCTTTGATGGGACATGGGAAGTGCTGCGATGAGGCCACCCAGCCATGCCCATGGACAAGGAACAACCAGTTTGCTATTGTGTTTTGTACAGCAGGGATGCTGTGCAAGCTTGGCCGGGGCTGTGCATCCCACCTGGAGCACACGTAGGGACCAGGAGAACCTCCCAAACCTCCCAACCTGGCTGCAATTGCAGGCAGCGAGCAGCCTGGAGGGCACACGTCAGGGAGAGGTACCGGGATCTGAGCTGGAAGCACCCAGCTCGCTACAGATCCCCTCCTGGGTGGTGCTGAGGGTCCCACTCCATCCCCTGTCCCTGTTGGCTCACCTCCATGATGTCCTTAACTACAGGGGTCCATCGGGAAAGCTGGTAGGTCTGCTCGCTGATCCGCTCCTTCCGCTCCGGCTTGCTCCGACGGCGCAGGGTGGACTGGGCAGAAAGAGCACAGGGACACCCTGAGACAGGGAGGGGAGGATCCAGAGGTGGGACCGAGGCCACCCTGGAGGGGTGCTGGGGGCATCTCAAGGGGTACGTGGTTCCCACATCTGCTATGGTCCATGGGTGCCACGGTTGGTCCTCCCGAGGGGCAAGGAGGGCCGCGGGGAGGGGGAGGTGGACACTCACGTCTGTGATGATGGGCACCCCGAGGTGGGCCATGTTGGTGATGATCTCGCTGTCCTCTGCTGGGATCTGAGCGTGCTGGATCAGCTTGTTCAGGTTCTCCTCAGTGATACCTGGAAATGCAGCGGGGAGATGGTGACCACCTGAGAAGTGCCTCCTGGTGGGGACACGGCCCCTCCATCGTCACCTTAGGACACCCGGCTCGGTAACGGTCGGGGAGACAGGGCTGAGCTTTTCCATCTGGCTTATCTTGGCCAAACCCTGAGCTGCTGCCACCTGGAGCTGCCTGCACGTCTTGCCCACCCCTGCCCACGTGTCCTCCTCACCGTTCTTCAGGAAGATGTAGAGCAAGATGATGCGGATCTTGTCGTAGGTGCTGACGTTCCCATCCAGCAGGATGGGGACAATGGCCCTCATGGGGTCCTTGATCTTCTCACCTTCAGCATCAGTGCCCATGGCCAGGTCCTGCAGAGGATGCACACCCTCATCACCCCTTGACCCACGGCTCAGTGCCGTGGGGCAGGAGCTGCCAGCCCCACGCGTGCCCTGGATGCGGGGCTGGGGGAGCCGGTACCTGTTCGACTCTGCAGAGCTTGTCCACTGTGCCCTGGTAGTGCTTCATGCAGTCCTCAGCCAGGTGCAGGTGGGTTGAGTACTGGGGAGACACGAGCAGGGCAGTCACCCTTGCAGTGCTAGCACCAGCTGAAGGTCCCAGTGCCACCACACCCCTGCCCGGGGCTGGGGACCCTCCGGGAAGAGCTGCCATCGCTTGCTCCCCAGGTGGGCTCAGCCACTCTGCCCAAACCTTCCCCCCTTTCCTCGTACCTTACTGAGCTCCTTCTGGTACTGAGGCATCTTCTTCAGCATCTGGGACAGGTCTCTCATGGTGGTCTGAGAGGGAAGAGGACATGGTCACACCTGGAGACTTGGGGCAGGGCTGGGACCATGAGGAAAGAGGAGATGACCCTGCCAAAGCCTTCTGTCTCCATGGGAGTCCCTCATGGGGGTTTGATGACACCTCCATGGCATTGATGGGTCTCCTTGGCTGCAGCTGGGGGGCAGGGAGGGGGGTCTGCAGCTCTGCAAGCTGGAATGATGGGGTGAGAAATCCCCACAGGACCTTCCTCTGGGACCACGGTGCTCTTGGCTGAAGCTGAGATGATGCTTTCAGCTTCTCTTACATCCTATTTGACCGGGGTCCCCTCACCAGCACTGACTCAGGGTCTTGGGAAGAGAACCGGCCAGGGACAGAGGCAACCACTGCAGGAGGTGCACAGACCACGTAGTTGGCAAACCAACCCCCCAAGGTGCCACCTCCCCAGGCCCAGGCGTAGGGCCAGCACCCCACAGTCATCTCCCCCCATCAGGGACCAGGGCAATCTTGGCCCTTTGCAGAGGTCCCCATCGGGTGTCCTGAGGAGATTCCACCACGTGCCAGCCCACAGCCAAGCCCCCACATTCCCATTCCCTGCTTGGAGGATGCAGTCAGGTCACCTTATCGCCCGTGTTCATCCTCTTGCTTGAAGAAAACTCCTTCAGGGACCGGGTCACCTCCCTGGGGAGAGGAGGAGGGCACAGCCATCAGCAGGGAGGGGACCCTGGCAGTGGGGTGGGTGGCAGTGCCAAGGCAATGTCCCACCCAGCTGGCAAAACACCCAGAGGGACACTCACTGGGACACCTCGGCGATGTGCTTGTGGCGCAAGGTGACCCACAGGTCATCGTCCTCATCCAGGAGAACCTCCTTAATCCGAGCTTCGCCGATGCCGCTCGTCTCATACCTGGGAAGAGGGCAGGGAACATCACAGTGGGGCTGAGGGATCGTGTGGTCCCCTCACTGCCTGGGCTCTAGGGAGGAAGGGGTGGCATGGGGGCTCTTCTTGGCTCTGCCACCAGCAGAGTCAGGTTATTTCAACTTGGTTTCACGTCCCACCTTCTTGTACCCCTTTCAGCTGCTAAATGTTGGGAAGGGGCAAGGGTGGAAGGCAAGAAAAGCCTCTTTTACAACAATCCTGCCCACAGAATCATAGAATCATGGAATGGTTTGGGTTGGAAAGGACCTTAAAGATCATCCAGTTCCAACCCCCTGCATGGGCAGGGACAAACACCTGCCAGGCTGCAGGCAGGAATGCTTTGTCCCAGCCACGACTTCTGATGGATGAAGGGATGATGAGGCTCTTGGCTTCATGGCAGAGCTTCCAAGTCCCACTCGAGGGCTGGGCTCGGGGGGGCCGTGGGGGTCGTGGGGACAGCAGCACCGCACTCACTTGTAGACGTCGTTCTCGATGGGCAGGAGGTCGTAGCTCATCGCCTGGAAGGTCAGCTCGTGCAGCACTGGGGAAGCAGGGTCAAAGCCACGGTCCAGGATGAGGAGCTGGGAGCGAGCCTTGTCTGGACCCTGCAGAGCCAGGGGAAGCCATCAGTGGTGGGGCCAGGGGCTCCTCCACCCCACAGGCAGCCAGGGAAAGCCAAGGACGCTTCAGGATCCCTGCTTGAGGTCTGTGACTGCCAAGTGGCAGAGCTCAGCGGGACTTTAGGAGGGAAGCATCACCCTGGCATCCTCCCCCAGGGCTGCTGGCACCATCTCTGCTCACCTCGCCCATGGTGGGGTCATCAGCCTTGTAGGCGTCCAGCTTGTCCTGGATGAGCTGTGCCAGCATGGCATTGTCCTTGTAATCCCTGGAGGAGGCAGGAGGAGAGGTCAGCTCCCCAGGGCAGCTGGTGCTCTCCAGCATAGGATGGGGAGGAGCTGCTGGTTTCCCTGTGCTCACGGTGGAGGTGGGACCTGAGCAGGTTTTGTCGCCCGTTCCCACCTCTCCTTGGGGTGCTCTGCTTTGCCTTGCTGCTCCTTGGATTTTAGGATTCCATCCCCCCTCACCACTATCCAGAGCATCTTTAAGTCTGAGCCTGTTCTCACACCGAGCATGGATGTCAGTCCCTGTCCCACATCTCCTCCAACCTCACGCCCTCACCAGACCCTTCTCCTAATGTCCAACCCAACCCGCCCCTGGCCCATCTTCCTGCCATGCCCTTGGGTGGTCAGTGGTCACCAGAGAGACGCGAGGGCAGGCCCCCGGGGTGCTGATGCCCTTACCCTCGGTACCGCACGGCCGGGTACTCCTTCAGCGTGGCGCACAGCGTGGCGATCTGCTCCGCCAGGCGCTCCAGGATCGGGTTCTTCATCTGAGCCTTGTGGGGGCTGTAAAAGCTTTGGAAGGAGTCGGCCGAATCCAGGGAGTAAACCTGGGAAGTGCAACGGGAGGGAGGTTAGAGGGGATGAACTGTTGGGGATGTCCGGAGGAGAGCAGCCTTGCAGGACACCCTGCTGGGTTTGGAAACCAGGTGAAGGTCCCCAGCTAAGCCTGGGACTGGGAAGCTGGAGCTCAGGGATGTCAGGGCATCCCTTGGGCTTTTGGCTGCCAGCTCTGGACCCCGATGCCTTCCTCAGCTCCGGCTCTGCCATGCGGTCCCTACCCAGAGTTAGCAGAGGAGGCAGGAGACCCCCTGCCCACAGCAGTCACCTCCTGCCAGACAGGGAGCCAGAGTCCTGGGGACAAGTGGGGACACACCACTCCCTGCACGTGGGGATGCCAAGAGTTCCTCTTCCACCTGTTTATCTCCCCAGAAGTGCTGCAGCTTGAAGGGTTAATGGCACCATGTGGATTCCATGCCATCTGTGCCCATGTCCCAGGCTGGGGCAGACGGGCTGGGCCCCCTCCCCAGTGCCCTTGGCTGGGGGCTGTGCTGGGGGGGGGCACAGAGCTGGTCAACGTGGCTGCCAGCAGAGGGCCAGGGCACAGCGCCCGCTAAATCCCCCACAGGGGATCAGCCCTGAGAGATAATGGGATGAGACAGGGAGGAAGAGCAGAGCAGGAGGCGAGGAGACGGCCAGGGGAGAAGGGTACAAGGTGGTTACACCAACACTGATGGGCTGGAGAAGGACCCAGAGCATCCCCCAGCTGCCCCAGCCCCCTGGAGCATCCCCCAGCAGGGATGGTCCTCAGCCTCACCTGGGACTCAGAGGGAAGGAAGGCGATGTTGATCTCTGTCAGGGTTTTGATGACCTTGGCAGCGCGGGATTTCACCAGCTCGTTGAAGAGGGCATCAGGGCAGGCTGCAAGAGGAGGAAGAGAAGGGCAGTGCTCAGCATCCCAGCCTCCCTCCACCCCTGCTTCCTTGCACGTGTGTTAGTGACAAGGACTTCCCCTCCCCTCTGTTTCTTTCTTGGAGGGATCTGACCAACCCTCTGGGAGCAGGTGAAGGAAAACACCCGTTTGCACTTGCAGCCACCCAGAGTCATGGCCAGGATGGAGCTGTCACCCCATAGTTTGTTCTTGCTCCCTCTCTCCTGCCTGGGAGGTGTCAGCAGGGAGCTGAGGGCAGTGGGTGGGAGCAAGGACCCCCAGGTACTCACAGTCAGTGAAGAAGACGTGTGCAGCTCTGTACTTGGAGGTGGGGGGATCCTTGAAGTCGTTGATGAGGGAGTGGATGGACTGCAAGAGAGAAGGAACCAGTTGGGCTGGGCAGGGCGGCACCGTGGGCATCTCAACAGGGTCACCCCGGCTCCTCTCTCCTGGTCCTCCTTGGTCCACCACCCCGTTGGCCTCGCTGGAGCCAAGATGCCACCCCAGGGTGGGCATCCCTCTGCCTCCCCCCAGCCAAGACGATGCCCCCACACCCCATATTCACCTTCTCAGAGGGTGTGATGAGATAGACGGCCTCCAGGCTGGGCAGCGGCTCCCGGCGCTTGTTGATGTCTTCCACAACTGGAGGGAGCAAAACAGGGAATGTGGGACCAGTGCAGGGGCACTCGGCTGCACAGGACCGTTGGATGTCCCACAGCAGCACAAGACCAGCCCTGGCAACCACTTCCAGGTTCAAAACATCCCCTGCCCACCCTGTCCCACTGGGGCTGCACACGTGGGTGCTGGCGAGGTCCTGGGAGCGGTGGGTATCGCTGTGTGCTCCCATGCTGCTGTCACCTTGGTGTATTCTCACCTGCCTTCCCTGGAGGAGACCACCTAGGGGTGATGCTCTGGTGGTACCCAGGCTGGGGCAAACCCCACTGCCCCAAACACCTCCTGATGCTCAGCCCGGGGTACCCTTCTCCTTTCGGAACTGGATGACCTTAAAGGTCCCTTCCAACTCAAACCATTCCATGATTTATAGGGCTGATGTAAAGTAACACCAGGTCTCCTTCTCAGACTGATGTACTGCCAGGAGACAAGGTGTTTGTGCTCCTCCAGCCCCAGCAGCCAAGGAGGGAGGCTGTGAAACATCAGCCTGGCACCAAGGGAGTCCTCCATGAGGGATGGGAGGCAGTATGACCCCATCCCAAGCGAGGTGGGGCTGGCTGGAGGCTGTGCCAGCGCCTCAGCTGGCTTGTGCCAGCCTGGAGGTGCCTCTGCAGGTCCCCTGATGCAGAGGGAGGTTTTGCCCTTCCTGCAGTGCAGCCTGTGAGGGGCAGTTGGGGACGTGGTACTCACTCGTTATGCCCTCTGTCATGATGTCGGTCATCTTGCAGCAGGAGGAGAGCATGCGCATGCTGAGCTGATCCACCACCAGCACCTGGGGAGAGGGGCTGTGAGCTGGGGGCACGGTGGGCAGCCAGGGAACTGTCTTTCCCCTCCCCTTCCCCACCCTTAGGACCTCTCTGCCCACACCTACCCCCTTCCCTGCTTCCTCCTCCCCTCGTGGTGCCCCCAGCCTTTGGTGCTCACCTTCCATTCTCCCTTCTTCTTCACTTTCCGGATCACATCGTGCATAATCTCTGCAAGAGAGGGAGCACAGGCAGGGGTGAACACCCCAAATCCCCCCTTGTAGCTCCCCAATGCCCCCTGTAGCACCCCAAATTCCCCCTGTAGCACCCCAAGTATTCCCTGTAGCACCCCAGCTTCCCATAGCACCCCAAATTCCCCCTGTAACACCCCAAGTATTCCCCTGTAGCACCCCAAATCCCCCCTGTATCACCCCAAGTATTCCCTGTAGCACCCCAGTTCTCCGTAGCACCCCAAATCCCCCCTGCAGCACCCCAAGTATTCCCTGTAGCAGCCCAAATCCCCCTTGTAGCACCCCAAATCACCCTGTAGCACCCCACATTCCCTCTGTAGCACCCCAGGGCCCATCAGCAGCAGTAGCAGGGTCTGCACCACGGGGCACCAAACCCCCACCACGTTTGGGGTCACATCCAGCCCCACTCCCCCAGTGCCTTTCCTGGGGATGTGGGGGTGAGATTGGGATGGTTTTGGGGGTACCCAGGGAGGGGTGGGCACCTCCCAGGCCTGTTTTTCTCCCGTGCTTGGCACTAAATGGATGGAGCCCAAGCTGGTGAGGAGCCATGAGCTGGTGGGGGGCTGAGGAGTCCCTCTGGGGGGTCTGGGGGCCACCCTACACGTCTGAGCCCTAATCCAAAGCGCAGGGAAAACAACAGCAGCTTAAGAGCTCCTTTTAGAAACAAGAATCAAGCGGCCTCAGCCTGTCCCTTGTAATCCCCCACAATCCCATTTCGCCTCCCGCGATCGCTGGGCTTACGCAACCGGCCAGGACGGCAGCACCCACGGGTCCCCCTGCACCCCAGGGACCCCTCAACGCCACCACCACCCCCTGCCCACGTTCCCAGGCACGGACACCCCACTTTTGCCCCGGGCCAGCCTGTGGGGCTGCTCCTCACGGGGGCCACGCCATGAGGGGGTCCTGGCTGTGGGATGGGGATGTCACCTCTCAGGGCTGGGTTGCAAGAAGAGGGTTTCAAGACTTACCAGAACAGGTATTTGCCAGACACCTGTGCTGGTTAAACAGTGGCACTGGGGGCTCTGAGGTGCCCCCCAAACCTTGAAGGTCCACTTTTGGCCCTGCTATATGAACCACCACCCCTCACTGAGCAGGGACACGATGGGGAACCACCCAGGGGAAAGGCTCTGCATCCATGAGTGGCCTCACCACACCCCCTCTCCATGGGGGGTTTTGCTCCAGCCCCTTGGTTCCAGGGATAGACATGGAAATGTCCAATTAAAACCCAAATAAGAAATGTTTCTAAATTAGAAAAGGTGGAGGTGTGGGGAGATGGCAGTGAGGGTGTCACCCTGCCAACCCCAGCTTTGGGTGCCACCAGGAATAAACTGGGAGCCTGTGAGCATCACTGGTCTGTCTGTCCTGCTGTAAAACTTGGAGGCAGCCGCTCCTCCCACTGCACATCCATCTCCTCCCCAAGGTCACCTGCCTGGAGGGAGCCCAGAAGGACACTGGCCATGAATCGATGGGCCTGCCCTTGGCCACATCCCTCAGCCTCTCCATCAGCAAAGGGGCTGGGGGCATCTCTGGGCCACAGAGAGGGGATGAAGAGAAGGCTCCAGGGAGACCTTAGAGCAGCCTCCCACTATTGAAAGGGGCTCCAGGAAAGCTGGGAAGGGACTAAGTGATAGGACAAGGGGGGACAGATTTAAATTGAAAGGGGGAAGATTTAGAGGAGACATTAGGAAGAAATTTTTCATGATGAGGGTGGGGAGGCCCTGGCCCAGGTTTCCCAGAGCAGTGGTGGCTGCCTCATCCCTGGAGGTGTTCAAGGCCAGGTTGGATGGGGCTTGGAGCCCCCTGATCCAGTGGGAGGTGTCCCTGCCCATGGCAGGGGGGTTGGAACTGGATGGGCTTTGAGGTCCCTTCCAACCCAACCCATTCCATGATTCTGTGGTACAGTTGGGGTTGTGTCTGTACCCTGTGGCTGGTGCTGGTGGGGAAAGGCTGCTACCTGCACCTCTGTGTGCCACCCACCTCAATCCAGATCATCCAAGCAGCAAAGAAGTGAATCAAAAATTGTTCCCTGCTGCAGGCAGGAGCCGGCAATCATGGAATGGTTTGGGTTGAAAGGGACCTCAAAGCCCATCCAGTTCCAACCCCCCTGCCATGGGCAGGGACACCTCCCACTGGATCAGGGGGCTCAAAGCCCCACTCAACCTGGCCTTGAACACCTCCAGGGATGGGACAGCCACCTCTTCTCTGGGCAACCTGGGCCAGGGCCTCCCCCCGCATCATGAAGAATTTCTTCCTAATGCCTCATCTAAACCTTCTCCCTTCCAATTTAAAGCCAACGAGCGCTGCCTGCACCTCCCTGGGTCCTGCTCTCTGGTGCAGGAGCAGGACTGGGAAGGAGGGATGTGCTGGCATCCCTCCTCCTCCCTTCATTACTCACGTTTGGCTTGGTCCCCAGAGCAAGGATCCAGGGATGACAGCGCTGTTTACGAGACAGCACGCACGCGCCCTCCGTCCCACAGCAACACCCTCAGCCACCAACAACGGGGAGAGAAGCACTGGGGGCTGTGACACCTGCTGGGAAGGGGCAGCCAGAAAGGAATCCTGCCCCTGCCATGAAAATCATACAATGGTTTGGGTTAGAAGGGACCTTAAAGATGAACCAGTTCCAAAGTCCAGCTTTGCCGCAGGGCTGGGAGAGGAAGGAAGGAAGGAGGCTGGGAACAAGCGTCCTGGGGCCCAGGGGAAGGTGCTGCCAGTGCTCCCAGCACCCTCTGTGCTGCAGCAAGAAGGGAATGGGGGGCGGGGCAGCCTGGAAAGGGCTCTCCAAGAGGTGCCTCAGCCACCCCTGAGCTTGTCCTCACTGCTGCAGGGGACGTTTTGTCCTCAGCGCCCAGCTTTGTAGGATCTCCTTCTCTTTGCTTTGTTGAGCTGGATGCAGAGAGCTTCTGCACAACTGTGCATTCACCTCCCAGTGCAAAAAGTGCTGTCACACCCCCCAGAACTGATCCTGACACCAAGATGAGCCTCCCAGGGCGGAAACTGGGCACCTCCGAGGGTGACTGCTCGGAGCTTTGTGGGTTTAGGGTGTCCATCCACTGGTCACAGGTGGGTCTCCACCAGCACCAGGGCCCAGCCCTGCTCCCAGCTGGCTGCAGAGCTGCTCTGGGTCTGGGCTGCAGACAGGCACAGCCCTTTCCTAAACCCATGTCCTCTCCTCCCTTGACCATGGGTCACATCTGGCTCCAAGAGGCTGTTCCTCCATCAGCTGCCAGAGGCATCCGAGAGCCCAGGCAGGGTCAGGAAAGAGGCAGCTCCACAGAGCATCCTCCAAAGAGGCCCTGGGGCCCTGCCAAAGCCCAGGAGGGTACAAGACAAATCTGCACCTCCTGGCTGTCCTTTCAACAACCATTAAACTCCAAGGGAAGAGTGTTCCGTTAGTTCTGAGGTGGGGGTTGGAAAGGGCCTCAAAGCCCATCCAGTTCCACCCCCCCTGCCATGGGCAGGGACACCTCCCACTGGATCAGGGGGATCAAAGCCCCATCCAACCTGGCCTTGAACACCTCCAGGGATGGGGCAGCCACAGCTTCCCTGGGCAACCTGGGCCAGGGCCTCCCCACCCTCATCATGAAAAATTTCTTCCTAATGTCTCATCTAAATCTTTCCCCTTCCAATTTAAAGCCACTCCCCCTCGTCCTGTCACTCCAGGTCTTTGTAAAGAGCCCCTTCTCAGCTTTCCTGGAGCTCCTTTCAATAGTGGGAGGCTGCTCTAAGCTCTCCCCAGAGGCTTCTCTTCTCCAAGGCTGAATAACCCTCTGAAGTGGGGTGATCTCCAAGGAGCCCCTCCACAAGGGCACATCTAACCAGGAGAAGGGATGCCACCACATATGAACTATGCAGGATGAGCAGTGCCAGGGAAGGCATCCTAGAGTAAATCCTGCACTCAGGGCAAGTTATATGATCATTGAGAGACTCCTAGGTGAAACAGCATCTCCTCCAAACCCCGAGGTCCTCAAGCCAAGCCTGGCTGCCTCCTGGGAAGCGATGCTCTCACGTCCCTGCATTAACAGGTCAGACATTGCCACCCATGTCCCCAAACGGTGTGGGCAGGCAGAGCTCTCGGGCTCTAACGTCGGTGTGTGACGCTCACACACAAGCTTTTCATCTTGGAGATAAACCAGGTTTCAGGGATAAAAAAACCACATATGGATCTCTCATCCAGAGCCTTCAACACTTGGCTTGGCTGGACCCACCACGCTGCATCTGTCTCCTTCAGGCTGGAAGAATTCTAATTACAATTTTTACCAGGGACAGACAACACAGCTCTGGACTTATCCTCCAATGCAGAGAGAACATCAGAGCCTACAGCCAAGGAAGAACATCTCACCCACGAGTGGAGGGCCTCCAGCGCTCTTGAGTAATACAGTCCTGGAAGTGCAACCATGCAGATGACACGCTTGAGAGCAGCCACCTCCCCCAGCTCACCACCCACAGTTATGTTCATTCTTGGGGGGATGCATGGCATGAAATGACCCACTGCATCGTTCTCAAGCAGGGCCAGAAGCCGGTGACACGGTGGCCTAGTAGGACTTGAGCCCAGATGTCACTCCAAGAGGCTTAGCCCACGTTATCTACACCGATCTGGCCGGGCAGCCTTTCTCCAGGCCTGCCTTCCTCATGGCAACAGCAACCAGCCCCCGTGTCTCCAACTGGTTCTGGGTGAAGAGGGACCAACCCTGCCATCGCTTGTGCCCACACCAACCAAAGCTCAGCCCGTGCTGAGATGGACCCATCTGGGGATGCCCCAAGTCCGTTATCCCACTCATACTGAAACCTAATGAGCAGCTCTGACATCTACCAGTTGGTGGAAACAGTAGGACCCAGTCCTGGCCACCACCCCACCCTGGAGCACCAGGACAGGTGAGGAATGCTGCAGCCCAGGGATATTTCTGCTCTAGCCCTGACCCAAGCCAGGAGCCAGCAGTGATGGCCAAGCTCTTCCCTCCTGGAGCAATGCAGGAGCTCAAACTCCTGCTGCTCAGGAATGGTCCTTCAGTGCCACATCCCAAGACCTCACGAGCTGCACACCTTGGCCTGATGTGGGACAGGCAGATGGAGGTGCTTTATGGATGGGCAACTGTCTGTAGGAACTACTGAAGGTCCTACAGGAGACAAGTGGTCCTAAGTGTGGGCTTTTCCCTGACCAAGGTAAGGTTCAGTCCTTTTACTTTCCTCACATCTTCTGTTTGAGATCCAAAATCCTGGAGCAGCTCTGGAGAGCCAGAGCACAGAATTCACAGTGAGGTTTGCTCAAGACCCACTTCTCTCAAGAAGCTGTCATGCCGCATCTCCAAGACGAACGTGTTTGGCTTTGGGTTGGCTTGGCAACTGCTTTTTTGCTGGTTCATTAACCAATTGCTTACGACAGTGTGAATGTTACAGAGATACAAACCCATCTGAACGGAGTGGAGCACACATCTACCTCAGAACATCCTCATCACCCCTCTCAAGGTGCCAGTGTACCATCCCCAAGCAGACCCCAATGAAACAGCCTTCACGGACCACAGGATGGCAAGGAGGTCACCAACCCCACTCAGGACATGGAGAAGAACTTCATTTACAGAAGGCTAAGCCTAGCTGATGTCCTTCAGTGAAGCCAAGAGCCATCTCAGGGATGATGTGAGTCTAGAGAACACTCTATCTATAAACCACACAAGTCTCAGACATCTCCCCTCCAGCACTCCACGTCCTGAAGATTATTTTCCTCAATGGATTATTTCTGATGCCCACCTGCATGACCTCAGCCCTTCTGAAGGCCACGTTCCTCACACAGGAACCTGTTAGTGGTGCAGCTCAGCTGCTAGAAGTCCTGCATGGGCAGAACTGCTCAGGTTCACCTCCATCCTTTCCTCCCCAACCCTGGATGAGGTGAACTTTGCTGTTTTCCCATCCACAGTGGCCCTGCACGTCTCCCTCTCGGCCGCTGGTGAAACCTGCCACATGTCCAAGCCAGGCCGAGCAGTCTTCGTGTGACTCGGGGAAGCTGTGCAGAGCTGCTCTGCTGCTGGGGCTTCCAGGATTAGTCACAGTAATCGTAGTAACCTGTGATTAATTCCTCCTTTTCCTATCTGCACGGCTCTCACGAAGGCTGTGCGTATTTATACCTGGCAGCCAAAGCCACGGGCAACCCAAACAGCCCAGAGAGGAGGAGACCTGGAGGTCTGGAACCCTTTAGAGGTGGAATGAACACCCAAAAGGAAATAAGGAAGACAAAACACATGATCACACCCGCAAATCACTCCCACTGACGAGGATTTGCACTGCAGGATCAATCCTGGCAGCTTCCTTGGGCCTGCAGAGCTTCCCTGCTCAACAAATCATGTCAGGTCCCTTTTGAAGGCACCAATGAGCCACAGACCACATCAGGTCCCTTTTGAAGACACCAATGGGCCACAGACCAAGTCAGGTCCCTTTTGAAGGCACCAATGGGCCACAGACCAAGTCAGGTCCCTTTTGAAGGCACCAATGAGCCACAGACCACATCAGCTCCCTTTTGAAATGATCAACGGGCCACAGACCACGTCAGGTCCCTTCTGAAGGCATCACCCTTCACCAACACTCGCCCTCTTCCACCAGGTGTTTCCATCCCCAGCAGAGGTGCTGTTGGTGCAGCCAGTGTTGGCAGGGCTTCAGTGCCAAGAGGAGCCAAGGGCTTTCCTGCAGCAGAACAGCACGCACGGGGTGTCACTGCGCCCCGGAGCGAAGGTGACCCTCTCCCAGGAGTAAGTCACGCTCTCCTACACGTGCAACTGTGACCTTCTGAGCTGGTTCTTCTCTGCTTTGAAGCAAGAAGGAGGCAAAACACCTACAAACTGGGGCTCTTCAGGCTTGGCTTGGTGGGAATCCAGGCTGGGCTGGGCTGCTGTGCCCACGTGGCCACCAGGGACAGGCAGGAGGGCAGCTGATGTGTGGCTGAGCTGGTCCAACTCCGAATGGCCTTTACTGCTCCCTTAGTGGCACCACATCAAACCATGTGATGGGCTCCATAAATGCCCCCATAGCACACATTTGTGTGCATCCATGGGAAATGTGGAAGCCCACAAATTAAAGCACCTTCACCTTGGTCTATTTTCACGCTCTCCAAAACACAACAGCCAAGTTCCTTCCCGCACCGTGAGTTGGTGGACACAGCATCTGCTTTCTCAGCGTGCAACTAAAAGCCATGTGACAATGATTCTCCTTTTAAATGTGTTGATCTTGTGGGAAGAGGGAAGGAAATCTCTCGTGGGACATCTTTCCTGAGAGATGCAGGGGAGTTAGATCCAGATCTTACTTTTCTTCAAGAGGGAACGAGTCTAAGCCCTCTACATCCAGGCCTTTTGAACCTCCTTGCACATGCAGACACCGGTGGGTGGATGTGCTCCTGCCAAAGTGAGGTTTGTCATTCTATTTCTCAGCTCCTGGTGTTTGGAGAAATTGCTCTGCAATTTCAAGGTGAGCCCTGAATGATGCATATATCTGTCTGAAGCTTTTCCAACTCAGAGCTAGTGTTGGAGGTGAGACAAATCCTGGTGTCAGGATCCCAAGAGGGCAAATGCTAAAGGCCCCAGCAGAGGTTTTGCCAAGCACCCATTTCTGGACCCACACGTTGGGCAAGAAGCACTGCACCACTCCTGGGACTCCCTGGAGAAGAGGATCAGGAGGATGGGCTGCCCAGGAAATGAATGACTTCAGGGTCTGCTCCCACCCATGGTGCAGAGACCCCCTGCTCCTCACCCAGCCACCAGCACACTGTGATCAGGGCAGGGTTGGAGGATCTACCCTTGTGCAGGGAGGAGGATGCAACGTTCACCCCTGGGAAGAAAAGTTTTCCTATGAGGGTGGGGAGGCCCTGGCCCAGGTTGCCCAGAGCAGTGGTGGCTGCCCCATCCCTGGAGGTGTTCAAGGCCAGGTTGGATGGGCCTTTGAGCCCCCTGATCCAGTGGGAGGTGTCCTTGCCCATGGCAGGAGGGTTGGAACTGGATGGGCTTTAAGGTCCCTTCCAACCCAAACCACTCCATGATTTTGATTTCACAACCCCCCCAGCCCTTTGCTGCCTTCTGTCCTTCCTTTGTTTGGCAGAGACCTTGACAGACCTGGTTCAAGCCTTGTACCCTGAGCCCAGAGATGGGCTCAGAGCATCCTCGAGGGGCAACATCTGGCTCCTGAAGCCTCCCTGTGCCTTAAGATCCCAAGGGAATGGCAGTAAGATGTGCCAGGGAGGGTTAGGTTGGACATTAGGAAAAGGCTCTTCCCCAGAGGGTGGTGAAGCACTGGAACAGCTCCCCAGGGAAGCAGTCACAGCCTGACAATATTCCAGAACCATTTGGCCAATACCCTCAGACCCATGGAGTGAATGTTGTGCTGTGCAGGGCCAGGAGCTGGGCTCGATGATCCTTGTGGGTCCCTTCCAACTCAGGTCATTCTGTGATCCTGGATGGTGGGAGCAATGAGGTGTCCCAAACCTGGGTGAGTCACGCACCAGCAACCTGGCAGCAGGTCCTTGGGGCCCAGGCTGTGCCCACAGCCCTGCCCGTGCCTCCTCCCTGTCCCTGGAGGTGCAGCACAGCACGTGCAGCTCGCGTGACCCTGGCTCCCTGACTCATCACATCCCAGTGTGGGCCAGGACAGGTACAGATGAGGACACGGAGTGACACGGCAGTGGGTGCTGCACAAGGGTGCTGAGGGTCCACCAGGCCTCAGCCAGGTAGGACTGGACCATGGGGCTCCTCGGTGAGGCTCTGGCAGGCAGGAACCCGGGCACAGGTCAGCAGAGGCTCTACAGGCAAGGATGCTCTGTGGGAGGATCAGCTGGTGTCCTGGAGGAAAGGTGGTTTCTTGCTGTCTCTGGAAGGTGCTCCCTTACCCTGGGGCTGCTCTGCTTCTCCAGTCTGTCCATGAGAGGAAAAGGAAACCCCAGGGAGGTTTTCTCTCCTCTCGCAGGCCAAAGGGGACCAAAGGTTTCCAGATCCAGCATGGATATCACCTCCAGGTGCTCCAGCTACTGGGCCTGCCCCAATCCCACTTGGTGCCACCCCTGCAGCACGGTCCATCCTGCCTCACAAGATGGTTCAATCAAGTAAAACCAGCCTCCTCCTCCTCCTCCTCTCCACTGCAGGGAGCTGCAGGAAAGCAGGGACCAGGCTGGGCAGAGGAAGTTCAGGGCAGGCTGCCCCGAGAAGATCCAAGGAGGCTCTGGGGCAAAGGGGAGGATGTCCATGTGGGGGGAGGTTAGATGAAGATGTGGGGATGAGTGTCCTCAGAGGTGGGATGAGCTCCCACGCTTGGGTGAGGTTTCTCTAACCAGCACCAGAGCGAAGCGACTGGTTCTCCTGGGAGGTTCCCTGGGAGGTGGTTGCAGAGGAAACAGAAGGCACACCTGGAGGACCTGGTCCTCAGGTATCACCTCCAGGGCCAACCACGCTCATAAGAAGGCAAGTCCTGAAGGGCTGCAGCCATCACTGCTGGATACTGCGGGGAGCTGCAGGACAGCCCCCCCCCCAGCACGCACCCCCCCGGCTCTGCGGGGTGACAATCCAGTGCTGCCCATCTCCTGCAACACTTACCCACCTCATCCCCCCTGCCCACCTCTCCAGGGTGGGCCCCCAAATCCACCTTGTTATGGCACCAGCTGGTCAGAAGAATAATCCGGGTCTGGAGGGAAGCCAGGGCAGAATGCAGCTCTGGAAGTGGGGAGGGGGGGGAAGCTGGTGGAGCGAGCCATGGCAACGCGGCAGCATCCTTCCTTCCTTCCTTCCTCCTTCCCAGCAGATCCCCTGCCCCGGGGCTGAGCCCCAGGGCTTGGCCATGGACCTCCTGCTCCTTCTTAGCAAGCACCTTCTCCTCCAGGTGCATCTTAAGGGAATCCCTGCCCGAGAGCCGGCTGGCGCAGTGAGGGAGAGCCCAGGAGCTCTTGAGCCGCATTGATACCTAGTGAGGGGGGAGGTCTGGGGACCCTGCAGCCTGGTCCTCACTCTGGGGGAGCAGCACCTCAAGGCAGGAACCCACCCACCAAGACCATCATCTTCTCAGAGCAGCCTGAGGAGCACCTCAAGCCCCAGGATGCTCCTCCGAGCACCTCGTCCCTCACTCCTCTGCAGCATTTTGCCTGCACAAACCCTGCTCTCTCCTTCCACCCACGCTTCCCCCATCGCCCTGATGCCCGGCTCCTGGTTTTTTTGGTCTGAAATGATATTTTTCAAGGAAAATCAAAGCAGGTGTTTTTTTCCCCAAACCCTGAAGGGAAGCACTGAGCTGGATTTTCATGTGTGTGCTCTCCCAGCTTATTCCAGTGCGGAGACAATGAATGAAAATAAGGGAAATGCAGTGGTGCTGGGCTCCGTCCCCTCTTCCGTGGTGGAGCTGGATGGGGGTGTGTGGGCAGCAGGTCCACGAGCAGATGAGGGGACCAGCCCCCCCCCCCCCCCCCCCCAGAAACCCCATCAAAATACAAAATCCATCCTCCCCCCTCCCCAAAGCTGATCCTGCAGCACAGACACAACAGGGCATCTCCCTGCCTTTTCCCTTTCATTTTGCAGCCGGCTGGGCTCTAAACCCCCCACCAGTGCAGCTCCCCCCCCCCCAAATGATGCAGCACCCCCCAAGAAGGCACAGCACCCCCAGAATAGTGCAGCACCCCCCAGGGATGGAGCAGACCCCTAGAATGCTGCACACACACCACACCCCCCCCAGGGATGGAGCAGCACCCTCAAGGAGGGAACAGCTCCCCCGGGATGCTGCAGCACCCCCCAATGCAGCCCCTCAGCAGGGTGAAGCACCCCCAGAATGCTGCAGCATCCCCAGAATGCTGCAGCACACCCCCCCGCCCCCCAAGAAAGAACAGCACCCCTCAGGGATGGAGCAGCCCCCTAGAATGGCACAGCACCCCCAGGGATGGTGCAGCACTCCCCAAGAAGGCACAGGTCACCCCCAGGAAGGCACAGCACCCCCAGAATGGTGCAGCCCCCCTAGGAAAGGTGTAGAACCCCCAGGGATGCTGCAGCCCCCCCCAGGAATGCTGCAGCCCCCCAGGAATGCTGCAGCCCCCCCCAATCCCCGGGGCAGGTGACAAAGCAGAGACATCAATCCAGGGGGATCCCCCCCCCCCTTCTTCTCCATCACCACCCACCCGATCACACCACCAGCCCAGATCACACCATCTGCAGCCTCCGTGGGGAGGGTTTGGCTGCACGAACCCAGCGGCTGATGGAGCCAACCCCACCCGTGGGGATCTCATCCCCCCAAAAAATTTACACACCAACAGCCCCCCCCCCCAAAATCCACAAAAACATTAAAAAATCAGATACCCAGCCCCAGCATCACCTTCTGAACCCTTCAGCGGGAGGGTTCCTTGCTGCACAACACAGAGCCAGCCCACCCGTGGGGATTTCACCCCAAATACTCACACACACAACCCCCTAAAATTTACACACCAACACCCCTCAAAAAAATTCCCCTAAATTAAAAAGAAAAAAACAAAAAAAAACCCAAATACCCAGCCCAGCTGCCACGATGCCACGGAAATAAATCATGCAAGAGGCTGGGGGAGGGACAAAAAAAAAAAAAAGGCTTTACATGGCTGCGGGGAGCCCGGGGGAAGTTTCCACCGGTTCCTTCTGTTCCGGATTTGGTTATTTTATTTTTATTTTTTTTTTTTAATGCGGAGTTTTTCGCTTTAATTTTTGCCATTGGGGGAAGGAGCCGCCGTTTTGGAGAAACACACACACACCGCCCCCCCCCCCCCTCCGTCATAAAGACGTTGCCAATATCAGCTTGCAACAGCAGGGGAAGGAGGAAGCAAACCCGGGGCTGCTCCCTTCCCTTCCCCTCCCCGCCCCGCCCGAAATAGCGCGACCCCAAAGGGCGCAGAAATAAAATTAGATAGAAATTAAAAAAAAAATTAATTAAAAATAAAAAATATAAAATAAAACAAATAAAAATAAATAAAATAAAACAAATAAAAATAAATAAAATAAATAAAATAAAAATAAAAAAATAAAAAATAAATAAAACAAAAATAAATAAAATAAAAATAAATAAAAATAAACAAAATAAAAATAAATAAAATAAAGCGGGATTTGCTGCAGAGAACGCCAAGAGGGGGCCTGTGTTTGGACACACACACACACAGAGCCAGACATCTCTGTGCTCCCCCCCCCAGCCCCACATATCCCTCTCCCCCAATTCCACTCTGATTATACTTTTCTAATTATGCTCTATGGGGCAATCACCCCATGGCCTTTGAGCACCCTGGGGGGGGACACACACTGTGCCCACCCCCCCCAAGTTATGACCTGATCATGCTTTTCCTAATTAAGCTCTATGGGGGGGATCCCCCCATGGCCACTGAGCATCTTGGGGGAGTGTCTGGGGGGGTAGTGGTGGTCCGGGATCCTGGGAAAATAAAATCACCCCCCCACCCCATTAAAGCGGAATTTGCTGCAGACAAAGCCAAGAGGTGGCCTGTTTGGGGAGGGGAGGGGGGGATGCACAGCCAGACATCCCTGTGCATCCCCCTCCCCGGTCCCCCCTCCCAGCCCCCAAATGGATGGGGAGGGGGTTACGGGGGTGTCCTGAGTATGCTCTATGGAGGGATCGCCCCATGGCCATTGAGCACCCTGAGGGGGGCTGCACAGCCAGACATCCCTGTGCTCCCCCAGCCCCCCGATGGGGGGGGAAATGTGTACAGGGGGAGGGGGTCCTGATTATGCTCTATGGGCAAGGACCCAGAGCCTGGGGAAAGAGGAGGGAGACTCAAAAGCCTCTCCTTTCCCTTTTTACCCCCCCCTACTTTTACCACCGCCTCCCCCCCAGCCCTGCAGAAAAATCCCAACAGCCTCAAGACCCCCCCATAAATAAATGTATTTTTTTTAAAAACAAGGAGACAGCAAACAGCAAACCCCGACACCCCCCAAGTCACTGGAATCCCCACCTCAAGGCCACCCGGGTCCATGCCCCCCCCTCCCCAATTCCAGGCGCTGATGCCCCCCAAGAGTTCCTATTGCGCATCCGCAGCATCTCTGCCCCCTCGGAGAAGAAGGGGGCGCAGGTCCCCCCGAATCAGTTTCACACCCTCCCTCCCCCATTTTCAGCCTACCCCCACCCCCCAAACGCGGGGTGCGCGGCTCTTACTCTCTCCCACCACAGCCTTGAGTCCGATGGGGGCCATGTCGCCGTGTCGGGACACACACACACAGCCCGGAGAGGCTGCGGGAGGCGCAGGGATGCGGATGGGGGGGGGGAGACGCGGGGGGGGGGGGGGGGGGGCCGGGGCTCGGCTCAGCTCAGCTGACTGCGCGGAGGGGAGGGAGGGACCTCGAGAGAAGG